>CM053789.1:425021741-425399241 GCA_028749045.1 Cupressus sempervirens | reverse complement strand
ATATTGTGTTAATAGATTGAAATACGATATATTGAGTGTGGTAAAAATGAATGATTTAGGATATCAAGTCAAAATTTAGAAGAAGACAAAGATCTATGATGATAATGGTTTAAATAATTGGAAGTGGAGAGAGAATAATAGGTAACTTGTTCTATCTAAGCCTATCTTAAGATGCATGTCTATTTGCACAATTTGAAGATGTTTGGTTGTGGCATAAGAGGGTATGTCATGTAAACTTTGATAATTTGGAAAGCATTACTAATATGGAAAGAGTAAGAGGATTAAAAAGATTGAGAAAAAATGATAAAGTAATGTACAAACAATGTCAAATGGGAAAATGATAATATCTAGTTTCAAAAGAAAGGTCTATTCTCCTAATGATAATTCAGACTTGGTTCATACTAATTTATGTGGTCCTTTGGAAGTGCAAAGTCACTATGGTGACAATTACTTTATTGTATTTTTGATGATTTTTCTAGAATGATGACTATGATTTTTCTTATTAAAAAAAAAAAGTATTTCACATGTTTAAGAGGTATTTGGCTGGAGTTGAAAAGGAAACATTGGAAAGTTGGAAATACTTGAGATCATATAAAGGAGGTGAATTTGTATTACAGGATCTAAATACATTTTGAAATGAAAAAGTAATCAAAAGAGAAATGTTAGTACAAAATGACTCTACCATAAAATGGGATAGATGAAAGAAGAAATAGATCAATCATGAACTTTGCAAGAACACTGATGATGGAAAAGAAAATTTCACAAAAGTACTAGAGCCAAGATGTATGTATTACTATTTATACAATGAACTATGTTCAAGTAAAGAAAGGTACAAATAAATCCCCTTTTGAATCATGGTATTGATATGCATCCAATGTCAAATATTTCCAAGTATTTTGAAGCAAGTGTTACATATTGAAAGATGCATGAAAAGGAAAACTTAATGAAAAGAGTGATGAAGTTATATTGTTAGGATATTCAAATAAAATTAAGACATACAACTATTTGAATATTAACATTAACAAAATTTTTGAAACTAAAAAATATTACAATTGATGAATTTTTACAAAAGAATTAAGAAGAATGCAAGGAACCTAAAGATTATAGAAAACTTGTATACATCTATGTAGAAGAACCTAGTACATTAACTGAACTAGAGAATGAGATTATCTAGAATTGGTGCATGGAAACTACTAAGTATCAACAAAAAATCTCTACTAAGCATCAAGAAGTTATCAAACATTAGGCTATATGAGTTGATCCATAGAGAGAGGTGACTGAACTCCAAACAAAGGAAGTTGTGTTACATTGTGAAACACATGGAAGAGATGTGAAAGCTAAACCAAAGGAATTACCAAAAGAGAAACAATATCTAAACCTATCTTAGAAAAATATGTGAGGGCGCCATACGCTAGATCAAACCAATGGAGACAAGGATTCACAAGTCATGACAAGAAAAAAATGAAGAATGATACATGTTTACTATGTGATTTTGAGCTGAGAATAGATAAAGATGAATTGGAGAATGAATACTAGGTTAAAGAAATGAACAATGTTATTGATGAAATAGAATAGAGAAAAACATGGACATTGGTACTAAGACCAAAGGAAAAGAATGTGATTAGAACCAAGTGGGTATCATAAATAAGTTGAATGAGAAAGTTGAAATCACAACGAACAAAGCATGATTTGTTTACAAGGGATTTTCACAAGAGGAAGGAATTGACTTAGTTGATATGTTAGAAGGAGTAAGAACATTAATTGCATATGTTGCTTACAAATATTTTAAGCTATATCAAAGGGATCTCAAATTTGCATTTTTTAATAGAATCTTGGAATAGTAATTATATATTGAATATCTTAAAGAATTTTCTAACCCTAGCAAGAGGATTGGGGTATATAAGTTATAGAAATCATTATATGGTTTGAATCAAGGTCCTAAAACTTGGTATGAAATGTTACATACATAATTGGTGAAAATTGGTTTTGTAAGAACTAATGATAATGATAATCTATATTTGAAAAGTGACTTTGAGAATAATATATTGGTAGCTGAAATATTTATTGATGATGTAAGATTTGGAGGACATGATTTATTGTGCAAATCATTTTATTATAAGTTAACAAAAGAATTTGAGATGTCATTGTTTGGAGAGATAAAATCTATTGCTAGTTTGCAAGTTGTTAGTAACCAATATGAGCATGGTTTAAAACTTGGAGTTTGTATTTTTGAACCACTTTGAACCTTAGTTCAAAGTAGTTAGAAATAGTTCAATGGTTCAAATAACCCATTCTACAGGTTCAATACAATTGAAGTAAAACTTCAAGTTCAGAGTTTTTGAACCACTTCAAACTGAAGTTCAAAGTAGTTCAAAGTGGTTCAATAGTTCAAGGCAATTTGAAATGCAAAATGGCTAGCTTAGGAAAGTTCAAAATTTTGCCAGAATTCATAATTCAGTTTCAGTTAGCCCAACAATTTTAGAAGATGTAAGGTATAGAGTTTTTGAACCACTTTGAACTGAGGTTCAAAGTAGTTCAAAGTAGTTCAATGGTTTAGTAGTTCAACACGCAGATTCAGAATCAAGGCTCAGGCTCAAAATTGTTAGCACCAATGATTTAGAGCAGAGGTATAGCGATCGTTTAATTGAGCTGCAATATTGGATATGATGAAATGCCAAGCCTGATTTTCTTCTCATATGTGAATACTCTACATTTTCAAAGTAATGCTTCATGTTTTTGTTGAGGAACTCGCGACAATCCACATTTTCACTTGACAAAAGTTTAAAGGAACGGTAACCAGGTTGTAAAGAAAACATCTCTAATTCCATGTAGAATTCTCATAAAAGCCTCATACAAGTCTGATGAAGGAAACATTCTATATCTTGTCGGTGTTTTCATCTACTTCTATAATAGATAATCATGTCAGTGCTATATTCAAAGAGTTTGAAAAGATCAAACCAAGCCATAATTTGGAGGTGATTGAGCCATGTCCAGGGATGCACGCAGTCTGCTCATTGAAATTTTCATGGCAGAGTCAGAGCATTAGTATATTATGCATGGATACCCGATATCTACCTTCATCGGCAGTGACTGCATTATGAAAAGCACGAGTGCACAGATTTGAGTTTGGGCTACAAAGCTGATACCTGGGTCATATTTATGGGCTCATGTACATCCAAAGTGATTTTCAAAATGCTATAAGATTGATTGGGCAACAAGAGTTATTGCAGAAAAATAATGCTATTAATAGGGAAACATGTTCAAAATGGTGTCCAATGATCAGTGGTTGGGAATTTTAATTCAGCAAGTCAGATTTTCTTACAGTCATATAGACCCTCAAAGAGTGACCCGTAACTTTTGACTCAGATATTATTTTCAAAATCGCCTTGGTGAGAATGTGGAGAACTAGTATTTAGATAACATATCCAAAATTTAGAACGATCAAACAGTGGGATAATTAGTTATGCCTCCCCTACCAAGGCCTATTTTTGCTGAAAGAGTTATTTTAAATCTGCCTAGCATCAAGAATTTTTTATATTGGAATAATGTAATAATGTGCCACGTGTCTAGGTCTCATTTGATATGTCAAATTATTCTTATAAAATGTTTACATCAATGTTTTATAAGATTATCAAAACATAAATGAGAGAAAAAAAGAAGAAGAAAGGGGAAATCATAAAGTTTTTTAGGATTTAGTTGAGGAAACTGAAAAGTTTGTACGGGAAGTGGAAAGACAATAAATATGCAACAGCAAGTGAATTTAGAGGGTTCCACTTCTTTTCTAGAGGGGAGACTTTGGTGTTGTAGTACAAGAGAGTTTGGGTTGAGAATTTTTCTTTTTCCTTACATGAGATTTTATGTTGCTGCAAAAGGGAGGGTAGAATGGTTAGAGTTTTAGATAGGTAGATATTGTAATGATAGTAATTGGTAGATATGATATGGGTGTTTTAGTTTTTGCATGACTTTGTGCATACAGAGATTTGATGTCTATATATGTATCTTCTTGAATATGGCTTAGAAACCATGTGTTCAGGGATGTTAAGTTAGTATTACTTTGTGAATCCTGATTTATCAGTTCTAGATATCTAGTTACTGTCTTTTTACTGTAGATTAGTGTTATTATGCATTTCTGTAGATTAGTTAAAGCATCTCTATGTTGTTAGAAATAATCTATACCTCACAATCTAAGAATCTATGAGAGATCCTTTCGTACTTTCGGGTAAAAGTGCAAAATATTTAAATTCATTGAATATCTCACACGGGGAGCTGTACCTAATAAAAATTTAGAGGAAGGTTATCAATCCATGATAACCTATCCAACTGTTGGTGTTAGTTTTTCCTTTCACTTGGGCATTTAGGGTCGGATTTACATGTATTTCCTCAAGGGACAATTTGTTCACTAACACAAGTATATCAAATCAAAGGAGGTACATACATTACTCAATCAAAGTATATCAAGGAGATATTGAATATATTTCAATGGATGATTCTAGAAAAAAATGAACATTTATGGTTACATGACATAAAATTCACACAATGATGATTCTAATAAAATAAACTAGACATTGTATAGGTCAACACTTGGAAAATTGCAATATATATTTTATAACATACTTGAAATCACATAACTTATTATAATTGTTGCAATATGTTGTGTTAATTCTAAGGAAAATCACAGGATGGCTACGGAAAGGATATTGAGACATCTAAAAGGCAAATAAGACTATAGTTTGTGGTATAAGAAAGATGACAAGTTTGAGCTAAAAGTCTAGATGAATGTTGATTGGGATACAAACATGGATGAAATAAAAAATACAAGTGGAGTAATTTTTTTGTAGGAAAGATATTGACTTCATGGATAAGTAAGAAGAAAAATTGTATTTCTCAATCCATAACAAAGGTTGAATATGTTGTAACATTAGTTAATTGTTCAAACATTTTATGGATCAAGTAATTATTGGAAGGTTTGAAGGAACATATCCAAGAACCCTTTGAAGTACACAAATACAAAGCACGTTGTAATCAACTATCATTACTTAAGGGAGTTAGTGCAAGGCAAGGAAGTAAGACTAAAATATGTGAATACTAAGGAATCAATAGATGATACATTAGAAATGGAATTACCTAAGGATGAATTTGTGTATCTAAGAGGTAAGTAGGGTGATTCCTTTATCTAAATAAAAATAAGTAGAGATTTAACATTCAACTGATTTCATTGATCAAAATGTCTTACAAATTAATGCAAGAGGTGACACTTAAGGAACTGTCTAAAGCTATGAAAAGAAGGACAATAGTAAGAGATGATGAATATGCAAGAAGATACATGAGGATACAATCAAGGAAAAAGATGGAATAGGGATAAATAATTTCAAAGATGAGTTTGTATGGTGATAAAGAAGAGGACATTGTGTATAGTGGATGATATCATTGTGATGCAAGCAAGATGATGAGTAACTAGGGCCAAATGCTCACTTTGCTATCCAAACCACCCTGCAAGAGTTAACGCAGCAGAAAACACAACAAAAACACAATAGCAAGGATAGGGAACAAGATATCTTTACTTAATTCATCAAGTAAACATCATACATTCCCAACTATAAGGCCTTCTGGGTTATGGCCAGATATAGAATACAACTTCCAAATCCATGATTCACCTTCAAATTCACATTTCTAGACTCATACCCTATTCTTTCTAAACTCTCCCAAAATCTACCTTTAATCTAAGCGTAAGTACTCTATTTATACTTGCCAAAATAGCTTATAGAACATTCTAGAACTTAAAGAAGCCACAAGTTGGCTCTCAGCAAATATAACTACCTATACCAAAATTAAATGCGAGCAAAGTTGGCCCAAATAGGAACAACACATAGACAACTCGACACCCACTGGATGACTCAACATCAACTGGAAACTGGCACTTGGCATCACTCGGCATCCACTAGAAACTGGCACTCAACATCAACTAAAAATTGGCACTTGGCATCACTCAACATCCACTAGAAACTGGCAAGCATTAATTGAAAATTGACACTCGACATCAACTGGAAACTAGAACTCGACACCAACTAGAAACTGGTCACTTAGCATAAACTAGAAATTGGTCACTGGGCATCAACTAGAAACTAGTCACTCGACATCAACTGGAAACTAGTCATTCAACATCAACTGGAAACTGGTCACTCAACATGAACTAGAAACCGGTTACTTGGCAGTAACTAGCATAATGAAAAAAAAGTATAGGATGCTCCTACATCAGACAACCAAGGTTGAAAGAAATTATTCTACTGAATCATTGAGATGTCCCAACCTCAGCTAAATCCAACTCAAATCGAGAAATCCATGAAGCATCTTCAATAGGTCTGTTCTTCCACTTCACCAAATATTCATAGTAATCTTTTCCCCTTGTGCTCTTACCAACTCTTTGATCCAATATCTATTCAACTTCCTCAATCTATTTCTTAGGGTAATCATCTGGTATAACAACTTCATCCTCTAACTCATGATACTTATACAAATCTGCAATATTAAATATAGGAGATATATCCATGTCATTAGGTAACTCAACTTCATAAGCATTACCGGTGTCAAACTTCCTTAGGATCTTACAAGGTCCAAATTTTTTCATTTTTAGCTTGCTATTTGTTCCAACTAGGAATCTTCCTTCCTTTAGATGAACCATCACCTCATCACCAACTTGAAAATCATGGTGTCTTCTAGACTGATCAACATTCTCCTTATACTTCTGATTCCTTTGTTCCAACCTCAACTTCAATTCTTTATGCAAAGACTCCATAAAATAAAAAAATTCTTCTCCTACAATGCTTCTCTTTTCTTCACTAGCAACATCTCTCAAATCTAATATACCTCTAGGATGCATTCTAGTAACAATCTCAAAAGGTATCTTCTCTATACTTTTATTCATAGAATTGTTATATGCAAATTCAGCTTGTGCCAATACCATCTCCCAATACTCAGCTTATTCCCAACTAAACATCTCAGAAAATTACCCAAGCTTCTATTCACAACCTTTTTCTATCCATCTATTTGTGGATGGAATGTAGAACTAAACTTCAATTTAGTACCCATCTTCTTCCACAAAGTCTTCCAAAAATAACCAACAAACTTACTGTCTCTATCTAAAATAATGCATCTTGGGAATCCATGCAATCTCACAATCTCTTTAAAGAAAAGTTGAGAAACATGCTAAGCATATGATGTCTTTTTACATGGTATAAAATGAACCATCTTAGAAAATTTTTCCACTACAACAAATATAGAGTCATTCCCCTTCACTATTTTAGGTAATCCAAAAACAAAATCCATATTAATGTCGGTCCAAGGTTTCTCAGGAGCACTAATAGGCATATACAAACTAGTATTTTGACTCACTCCCTTTGCAACTTTACAAACTCCACAACTCTTTACAAATTTCTTAACATCGTTATACATTTGTGGCCAATAATACTTCTCTTTCAGCAAACTCAATGTCTTATCAATTCCAAAATGTCTAGCTAATCCACCACTATGTTTTTCCTTAATCAAATTCAACCTCATAGGACTTCTAGGAATACACAACTGAATACCTTTGAACAACATACATTCTTGAATGAAATACTCGTCATACTTATGTGATCTATCAAATTTGGTGCTCTACACTCTCTCCACGCCTCAAAAAAATCAGGATCAACATCATATAATTCTTTCATTTCATCAAAACCAAGAACTTCAACCTTCATGAATCAGCAACTTTGTTAGTAACTCCACTCTTATGCTTGATCACAAATGTAAAACTATGCAAGTACTCAACCCACTTCATATGTCTTTGATTCAATTTATGTTGACTTCCTAAGTATTCTAAATCTTTATGATCAGTATACAACACAAACTCCTTAGGCATCAAATAATGTCTCCACTTCTTCAATGCTTGAACAATGGCATAAAATTCTTGATCATACACAAAATATTTCCTTTTAGCATCATTCAACTTTTCACTAAAGAAAGAAGCAAGCTTACTTTCTTGACTTAATATAGCTCCTATTGGATTACCACTTGCATCAAATTCAACTTGAAATACTTTGTTGAAATCAGGTAAAGCCAATACAGGTAATTCAATAACCTTTTGTTTCAAAGTCTCAAAACTCTTATCAGTTCCATGTGTCCACTTGAATTCCTTTTTATCTCCCCTCATTGTTTTAGTCATAGCATTACAAACAACACTAAAATTCTTTATAAACTTTCTATAAAAACTAGCCAAACTATGAAATGATCTTACCTCACTCACATTCTCAGGTGTAGGCCATTCCAAAATTGCTTTAACCTTCTCAAGATCCATCCTCAATCCATCAGCTGAAATCACAAATCCTAGATACGCAATCTCCTCTTGCATAAAAGAACACTTTTTCAGATTAATCAACAACTTTTCTTCTTTCAACCTCTATAATTCTTGTCTAATATGTTCAAGATGTTCTTCCTTAGTCTTGCTGAATAATCAGAATATCATCCAAATAAACAATCACAAACTTACACAAGAATCTTTTTAGAACTTGATTAATTAACCTCATGAAAGTACTAGGTGCATTAGTCAAACCAAAAGGCATAACCAACCATTCATACAAACCATCTTTTGTCTTGAAAGTAATCTTCCATTCATCACCTTCCCTAATTCTGATCTAATGATAGCCACTTTTCAAATCAATCTTGGTAAAATACTTTGCTCCACTCAAACAATCCATTATGTCATCCATCCTTGGAATAGGAAACCTATATTCCAATGCTATCTTGTTAATGGCTCTGGAATTAGTGTTAATACAATAGGTTAAACACATGGACTGAATCTTTCTCTGATCAAACCTTTTTGCAACAACTCATGTGCTTGTCTGTTAAGTTCTTCATTCTCTGTAGGTGTCAATCTATATGGTATTTTGTTTGGTAAACTAGCTCTAAGGATCAAATCCATGCAATGACTTATACTTCTTATAGGAGGTAAACCATCAGGAATATCTTCAACAATAATGCCTTTATACTCATTCAGCAATTCAGCAATTTCTCCTGGCACTTGGTCAATACTACCATCTGTCACTCAGCCACCACTGACTGGCACTCGGTTAACATTATTTTCTAGCACTCGGTCTCCGTTGACAAAACTCGGTTATTCTAAGATTATAGTAAAACAAACCTGATTCTTCTTCACTTCCTTTTCAAATTGTTTCCCATTAACCATGCAAATTTTTATAGCAATACAATTAACTTCATATGGACTTTCAATCAAAGGCAGCAATGTTTGTTTCTTCCCATTTACCCAAAGAATATATTGATTCAATCTTCCATCATGTACAACATATCTATCTTATTGCCAAGGTCTACCCAAAAAAATATAACAACAATCCATGGGCATAATATCACACAAAACTTCATCAAAGTAATGTCCAATTTTGAACTTCACAAGGCATTGCTCACTTACCAATATCTTATGCTCATCTTTGATCCATGAAACATGATAAGGTTTGGGATGTTTTGGCCTCTACAACTACAACTTCATAACCAACTCTTCTGATGCTAGATTTGTAGAACTTCCACTGTCAATGATCACTTTACAACATTTTCTAGCCATCTTACATCTTGTCTTGAAAAGACTTCTCCTTAAAACAGATTCTTCATCACCTCCCTTATTACATAAGGTTCTTCTCACCATCAAATTTTCTCCAGCCTCAAGTCCACTTGGTGAACCCTCATCATCTTCTTGAATTATAGCATTTCTATTATTCTACCCACCTTCAGAAGATCTACATTCAAAGGATCTATGTCTTTCTTTGCCACATCTAAAACAATTACCATTAAATCCACCTCTAGAATAAGAATTATCTCTTCCTCAGTAAGAATTAGTGCCTCCTCAGTAAGAATTACCACTTTTCCATTCAGTCTTTCCTTTTTCATCATTCTTCCATTTAGATTTTCCTTTATCCTACATAGAACTATCAGATCTACCACTTTCTCCATTACATCTACCTCTACCACTCTGGAATCTACCCCCTCTACCTCTCTATCTTTGTTCATGCTTCTTTGTCAAGATCTCCTTAGCTTTCAAGGCATATTGATATGCTTCTTCTACACTTTCCAGCTTCATAAAACTTATTTAATCTTGTATTCTAGATCTCAATCCATTAATGTACCTTGCAATTTTCTTAACATCATCATCCACATCTTCAGATCTGATGTCTAGTCTATAGAATTCCTTAGTATAATCTTTCATAGTCATGTTCTTTTGCTTCAAATTTTGCATCTTTCTCAATAGGCTAACTTGGTAATCAGCAAGAAGGAATTTTTTCTTTACCTTGTTCACCATGTTTGGCCAAGTTCTAATCTTCTCCATTCCTCTCCTTTGTCTATCATTTTTCAAGTGCTCCCACCATAGAGATGCATGACCTTTCAACCTAGTGACTATAATCTTCACCTTTCTATTATCAGGAGTGTTTTCATACTTAAAGAACTTCTCCATATCAGAGATCCAATCCAACACAACATTGGTGTCCAATTTTCCATCATAAGGAACAACTTCTACAGTAGGCTTTGAATTTTCTCTAGATAATACTCTCAACAATCTTGCTTCATCTTGGTCTTCTTTAGGTTCTGCATTATGGTTTGGTGCTACTGCTTCATCATCAAGATGTACTCCTCCCCTCTGGGCTATCTCCACAGCATCTAATCTAGCTATAATTTGTCTCAACTAATCCAATATAGAATTATCAACATTATTTCCTCTACCATGAACCATCTTTACAAATTAGGTTCCTACAAGATCATAATGCTCTGCAAGTTATAGGTCAAATCTATAGATCTACCACCCTACAACCAATTCCAAATCAGGGTTCTACACGATCCAATCTCCACAAGGACAAACCTCAAGCTCTAATACCACTTGCCATAGGACATAGGATGAATAACTAGGGCCAAAGGCTCACCTAGCTATCCAAACCGCCTTGCAAGAGTTAACACAGTGGAAAACACAACACAAATACAACAACAATGAGAGGAAACAAGATATATTTATTTAATTCATCAAGTAAACATCATACATGCCCAGTTCTAGGGCCTTCTAGGTTACGACCAAATATAGAATACAACTTCCAGATCCATGATCCAGCTTCAAATTTTCATTTCCAGATTCATACCCTATTCTTTCTAAACTCTCCCAAAATCTACCTTTAATCTAAGCCTAAGCACTTTATTTATACTTTCCAAAATGACTTACAGATCATTCTAGAACTTAGAGAAGCCACAAGTTGGCTCTCAGCAAATATAACTACCTATACCAAAATTAAATGTGAGCAAAGTTGGACCAAACAGGAATAAGACACAGACAACTTGGCACCCACTAGATGATTCAGCATCAACTAGAAATTGGCACTCGACATCCACTGGAAATTGGCACTCAACATCAACTAAAAATTGACACTCGACATCACTCGACATCCACTAGAAATTGGCACTTGGCATCAACTAAAAATTGGCACTTGGCATCACTCGACATCAACTAAAAACTGGCACTCAACACTAACTGGAAACTGGTCACTCGGCATCAACTAGAAACTGGTCACTCGGCATCAACTGGAAACTGGTCACTTGGCATCAACTAGAAATTGGTCACTCGACATCAACTCGAAACTAGTTACTCAACAGCAACTGGCAGAATGAACAAAAAGTGTAAGATTCCAAGGAAACCCAGGATGCTCCTGTATCACTTTGGCATTGTTGTCAAAGGGATAAAGATATGTGCTAAGTTACCATCCAATATCTAGAGTTTCATGAGGGATATATGTGAACCATCATGGAGATATGTCCTAGAGGGAGATGTATAAGGAACAAGAATATGAAGAATATCTGAGAATGCATCAATGCAAATTAGAATGAAAATACGGATATTAATGAACACCTGACCTGATATAGAATACAGGGGGAGTTGATATTGAAATAGAAGGGGATATTTTTTCCATTGCATGGAAACTAAAGGTTTTTCCATTAATTCAAAGAGGGAGATTTTTGGAAACAAAAATTAGAAAAATTGTTATGTTGACATTGATGTCAAACCTTATTGGTGAGATATTTACTAATAGTGTAGATTGCCATATAAGTTGATTAAAGAAGAGGATTTTAAAAGAGAGATAATAAGATGAACTAGTAGAGTTATTGAGTAAAGATGATCAAGTATGTTGGGACTACAACAAGAACTTGATTAATTTGTATTTGAGAAGATAATGTGTTGTTTGATCATTGTATCAAGTTAAGAAGAAAAATAAGTTGAAGTGTAGAAAAGATGATTGAAGAAAGTCAAGAAGTTAACTAAAGTGACAACTTGTCCATGTATTAGTCTACTAGGTCAATAAAGAAGTTGAAGAAAAATATTAAGATACTTAAGTTATAGATGAGAAAAATAGTTTTAGGTGGGTGATGGTAATGTTTGAGGAAGATGAAGAGAAACTATGTTATTTACCAAGGACAATGAAGGCTAATAAATCAAGTATAAGGCAAGAAATACACATTAGTGGTGACCAAGTTATGTAGTGATGATTGAGATGAAGTAGATAGTTATGAAAGAGTGTTAGAAATTTAATAGTTTGGGAATGAATCAAGATTTTAGGTTTATAGAGTTGAATTTTTGGATTGGTGAAAATGTGTAAAATATAAGGATTGATTATCTAGCATATTTAATGCATGAATTTAGTTTATTAATTGATCTAAGGTGAGGATTTAGTGAGAAGTTTCTATAAGTTTCAAGAAATATTTAGTAGGAAAAAATGATGGAGAGATTCAATAAATATGATCAAACCCTAAAATGTACAATTATGTTTAATTGGAAAAATATTAAATTTGCCTATTTAAGGAGACACATGTAATAGATAATTTGTGTTTTCTAGTAGGTTAATTTATGGAGAACTAGTGAACCATAGAGTTGTAGAGGAAAAGTGAGAAGTTAGTGAATGTTTGGTTGCCTGAGGAGTTCCCAAGTAGATCACAGATAGAGAATGTGATGACCTCCAATAAATGAACCAAGAATGAAAAAAATGGAGATCTAAATTTTTGAAGTGAGTTATATTTATTAGATATACTTAGTTTTTACTTTCTAATAATTATGGAAGTAAAATCCTTTAATAAATTCCTTTGACAAAGTTGCTCCTAATAGGGCGATTAAATATTTTAATATGGTCACACCTAACTATGTGTTTTGGAACCTTTAATAGCATTGGCCCTTAACTAATCTCACTTCAAAAGAGTGAAAAGTGGTAGTATGTTACTTGGTAGTTTTTTCTAAATTGGGTTACGACATTAAATCCTAGTGTCATACATGTATCAATGTTGTTTTCAAGTTCACTGCTACTTACTGTTATATGTTTATATTATTCATAATATGCAAAAGATAGATCTAAGTGATGATATGATAGGTTAGATTATTCATGAATTTATATCTTTCCTAAGTGGATTTATGAGTTTATATAGGTTGTCTGAAGTTATTAAATTTTGAACTGATACATCTAGATCTAAGGATAATTGATTCATACTCCCTCTTAGGTATTCAAACAATTGAAACACTAATTTTAGTAGAGAAACACTACTTTAGATTCTCAAAGAATTTGAATGGAGATTGAAAGTGGAACAAGGGGAAACTCCCTCTTACTTGGTGGTTTTTCCTAAATTGCATTACCACATTAAATCCTAGTGTCATACATGTGTCAATGTTGTTTTCAAGTTCACTGCTACTTACTGTTATATGTGTATATTATTCATCATATACAAAAGATAGATCTAAGTGATGATATGATAGGTTAGATTATTGATGAATTTATATCTTTCTTGACTGGATTTATTAGTTTAACTAGGTTGTATGAAGTTATTAAATTTTGGATTGGTACATCTAGACCTAAGGATAATTGATTCATACTCCTTCTTAGGTATTGTAAAATTTGAAACACCATTTTTTCCAGAGAAACACTACTTCAGACTCTTAAAAAAATTGAATAGAGATTGAAAGTGGAACAAGGGGAAACATGAGTAAAGGATACCTTTAGTATACACAAGATTACAGAAAAGAATTCTAGCAGTGCGAGAATAAGTTGAGATTATACCAGAGAATGGGACGTCAAAAAAAGGAAGATAAGAAGATTTATGAAGGACAATTATTTCTTGTAAAAATGGAACCTAATGGTAGGAAATCTTTTGTATGTTGGACATTCAAAGAAATTGGTTGTTTTTCATCTCAATGTCCTAAAAAAGAAAGTAAAATAAAACTTAGTAAGCCTTATTAGTAAAAGTGTACAAAAGATTGTTTCCTTATTGATGCAAATGATGAATTTAATTTTAAGGTGATAAATTTATTAGAAAGTGATGACAATGATGATGAAATTGGATTTTTTGATGTTAAAGAAGAAAATCCTAACAAAAAGGAGCCAAAAGAAGAGACACATTTAATATCATATATAGAGAAGAAAATGCTTAATTGGATTAGAGATAGTGGATGTTCTCATTATATGATAAGAGACATGCATAAGTTTGTTTAGTTTAATATTTATGATGAATTATCAGCTAGAGTTGGAAATACTACTACTTGTCTTATTCAAGGGATATGATATATTACTCTTGATGGAAAACTAGCATTGAGGATGTCTATTTTTCTAATAGATTCAAAAATAATATTTTAAGTGTTAAAAAACTTGTGGATAAGGGATATCTATTGTGATTCATAAAAAAGACTTTTATAATAGAGGAAAAACCTCATAAGTGTGTTGGTACAAGTATAAGGTGCAGAGGTAATATTTTTCAATGGAATCCTACTAAGACTTTAACATCAATCACAATATAGGAATTGATATGAATCTTTTACATAAAATTATAGTATCATAATATAACTATTTCCCACTATTAATTGTACTCATTAGCATACTTTTCATTTGGTTAGTGATGTTGATCTCAGATTAGTTTTGACAAGTGTCAATACACTTAAGACATTTACTTAGTTCATGTTGAATAGTAATACATGCCAAGCACAACATATAACTATTAGACCATTTTGATTTGAAATGAGTGTTGAGTCATTCATATGCCAAGTCACTCAAGTGTCAAGTAGATAGACCATTTTGAGTGATTCAAGAGCCAAGTAAATAGTGGATGCCGAGTAATTTAGATGCCAAGTCACAGTATGTAGAATAGTGCATGCCAAGCATCAAAGAAATCATATGTCGAGTAATGAAATTTTGACATATTTATATGTAGTGGAACAAAAAACTATGAAAATTGTTTTTAAGCTGACTTAAAGATAGATTTTGATATTTTGGAGATAAGGACATATCTCTATTTGGATTCATGATGCAAGTACATGAAACCGACCAGAAAATGGGAGGGATTAAGTGGAAAATGGATGAATCTCAGCCATAGATTCTTACCTAACCCTAAGCCATGTAAGTCTTCTTAATGAGGATGAAGCTCTAAACTCTTAATGAGAAAGAGGAGAGTGAATGTGAAGGGAATTGAAGAAGTGAACAAAATAGTTTGCATACAGAGAATTCAAGGTGAATTAGTAGGAGTGAATTGTAGAATTAGTTAGAGAAGAATAGAGGATAAAAAAATGATACAAAATTGAGGTTGCTAATTGAGAAGGATCAATTAGACATTGTTTAGAGGTGATTTTTTATTAAGCAAGCAAGTGTCATTCGCAAGATCTATGCTGAGACATTTTAACAAGTGATTTCAATTAAATCTCTTAAGTAGAGTAGTCCAAACAAGCTATATGAAATCCTTTAATAGGGTGCAAGTACTTAGTTTTAGGTTAAAGTCATCTAATAAAAAACACTTCTAAATCTGTGTTTAAATCCTCTAACAAGGTAAGACCTAACAGTCTTTGTAAGCCTTTAATAGGGTAGATAGTGCTTCATGGTCAAAACATTGTAACCTTCACTGTATGCACTTTATTATTGTAATAGTGAATATTTGTGGGTGTCGTCCCCACCTCAATTTTACCTTCCCACTTTGAGGGTTTCTAGATAATCATATATAGTGTTATGTGTGAATGCTTATATGGTTATATGTTTTTATAAGAATTTGTCTTAGGGAGAAACTGTAGACCAAAAATGGATATGATCAATTAATCAAAGTATGTTCTAATGCATTTCTCTATTCAGTATGTGATATGAAAACACACTAGGAGTGCCTATATATAAAGGCTTCCTAGGAAGCACCTAAAATGTCTCTAGAAAGAACTAGGAGATAAGATAAGCATCATGACAACTAAACACATACCTTATCCATCATTCTAGATGAATGGATAGGAATGACAAGGTTGTAGACACCATGTGCTTAATTAGTGTTCTAACTCATGTGTTGCAGAAACCATGTACATAAAAGAGGTATGGACTCCTGTGTTGTCAACATGACAACTCACAAGAGTATGCATACTTTGAGCTGACTAACAAATCAAATAATAAAATAATGCATTAACCTAAGCAAACTTAAGTAAGTGTAAATAGTAAATACATATTTACACCAACACCCCCCCTTAAGTGCAACTTAAGGAAATGTATTTAAGCTTATGAAATCTAGGATGAAATGTAGGATGGGTCTTGGCTACTATGCCATATTAGGTACCCATGTAGATAATGATATGGAAATCTCTCATAAAGCGAAGAAAGAAGGAAAACCTCATGGGAAAAACCCTCCTCCAAAAAGAGAGATGAAAATGGATGCATGGATGGATGGAACAATAAAGACCCCCCCATTATGACATACATCTAGTCTATACAAGATAAAAATGGACAAGGACAAAACCCCTATGAGGAAAAAGTCCCTCACCCCCCGCCCCTGCCAAAAGGGAGAAGAAGGAGACAAGGTAGTCCCTCCCCTAAAAGTAAGGTGTTGACTAGTGAGAAATGCTCCAATGTAGAAGTTGATCCATGACCTTTGAATGATGTTCCTCCTCTTTGTAAGAAAAAAATGCAAGGCTACAAAGGAGATGTGTCCCCTATATGGGGAAGGAACCTCTATGATGAACAATATCTTTGAAACTTGTTCGAGTGTCCCTATGTTGAAGCTCATGATGGCTTCCTCCAAAATTGCTAAGACAATGTGTAGATTGAACAAGGAGTGATGTAGAACCTATTTCAAAAAACCAACAGTCTTTTCAAATGACAAAGAGACCTCCTATAGATGTTGTACATAAGTATTCACAATCACATGAGCTCGAAAACACTGATCATGTAGATAATTTGTATGAGGATCAAAGAGGGCCCTTGCAACAACTATAGAAGGATCATCCTCACCAAAAAGAATCATGATATCATCAAAGAAGTCTTCCAAATTGGCTATGTGTGAATCTACAAACAAAGTTGAAATGTCTAGTAAGAAGTCATCAACTAGAACTGGAAGACCATGTGTACCTTATTGTGCCAAAGTACATGAATCTATCACTATGGCAATGGAGTTCACCTCAAAGGGAAGACAAATAATATCAATAGTGTCTTCCACATCTTTAATGTGAGACTACACGAATAGGCTTGCAATGGTAGAAAGGAAGTCATTACATGAAGGCAGAGTAGAAAGACATAAATGGTCCTACTACACTAAATCCAAAGCATCTATGGCTGAAACAAGATTAGTAGGAGCAATGGGAGCTAGAGGTTTGATCTCATCTAAAGAGGATTCAACAAGAATTGGAGGTATGATAGCTTCTAGTAATGGAGGAATGTTTGGATCTCCATACTTTTCCGAAAGATACATCCAATAATCATGTGGTGGCCATATTTTGGAAACTACCTTATGACAATTAGAAGAAGAGAGACTAGTAAGAATCATACAAATTAGTCTACCAATAGGTTCATGTGATTCATTAGTGATCAAGTCAATGGAACATAAATAAGGAAATACTTCCTTATGCTCTTTTTTAAGATGATCAAGGAGTGTATCACTCCATGTGTGATAGTTTCTTTTTGTCAACCTGGGTCTAATGCCATGCCGACAGGTGAAACAATACTCGTCCATGAGATCAATCAATGAACCTCCAAAAAATAAAAATAATGAATCAAAGAACCCCTCCTAATGTATGATTCAGGCACTTGATAGCCACTTGCCAATTTAGGGCCTATTTCTAAAAGCAATATTTCCGTCTACAAAAACCTATAATCTAATTATAGATCTAAAAAGTAAATTAAAAAAATGCACTTTCAAAAAAAAAACATAACCTAATTTGGAGTCTAGATGAGCCTATACAAAGCATATTAAGTGGCAAAAATTGAGATTTGAGAGTGGAAGAAAAATTTAGGAATAGAGATCTCAAACAACCTACAGCAATGTGTAGACAAAAAATGGATATGACCAATTAGTCAGAGTATGTCCTAATACATTGCTCTATTCAGTATGTGATATGAAAACACACTAGGAGTGCTTATATATAAAGCCCTCTTAGGAAGAACCTAGAATGTCTCTAGAAAGAACTAGGAGATAAAATAAGCATCATGACAACTAAGCACATGCCCTATACATCATTCTAGGTGAGTAGATAAGAATGAAAAGGTTGTAGACACCATCCACTTAATTATTGTGCTAACTGCTATGTTGTAGACACCATGTGCATAAAAGAGGCATGGAATCTTTTGTTGTCAACATGACAACTCACAGGAGTATGCATACTCCTACATGACTAACAAATAAAATAATAAAATAATGCATTAAGCTAAGTAAAATTAATAAGTATAAATAGTAGATGCATATTTACACCAACATTTTTAGATGCACATGTTTTACATTTTATTTCAACTTAGTTGTTAATGCATGTGATGAATGAATGGTGAATGTTTTATGGGTCTAAGGTTAAACTACTAATTCACCTCCACTCCCCTAGAAGTTTATGTTGGTCCTTAGATAGTTTTGACATTTGAGTGTCAACACACTTAACTACTTCTTATATTTGAAGCTAAGTACACTATGTATGATAAGCCATAGTGTGTGTCAAGTTAGATTTTCAATTGGTGCTGAGTGAATTCAGGTGCTAAGCAGTATATAAGTGTCGAGTGATATACAGGTGATGTCAAGAAAGTCAGAATGCTTCATATGCCAAGTAAGCCAAAATCATGTATGTGCCAAAGTGATACAGAGTGTAATAGGTGTCAAGAAATCCAAGATAGTATAAATGTCAAGCATCAGTAGTCTAGCATGTGCCAAGTAACATAGAATCAACATATGAGTTTGTGCTCTCACAAACTCAAATGTAAATCATTTTTGGAGCTGACGTAGAAGGATCTCAAAAGAGAAAAAGGATAAGAATGAATCTTTTGTGATTCCTATGTGATCTTCATGTAGCCAATCAAAAAAATGGAGGAAGGCATGCAACCAATGAAAAAAATGCAAGGTATGAGTGGGAATTTTAGATTCAATCTAGATCATAGATCCATACCTAACCCTAAGTCTTCATAAATCTTTAAAAGGAGGTCGAAAAATCCATTTTCATGTGTGGATGAAAACAATGTATGGGGAGATTATAGCAAAATTTTAGTATGAAGAGAGTAAGACTTAGAGGAATAGTGCAACAATTTTATATCCAATTGATCAGAATAGTAAAAGGGACAAGACACATGATCAGATATTAGATCTCAAAGGATCAAGATCAGAGATAGTAGATCCAATACTTGAATTTAGCAATTAGAGATTACATACTATCAGGTTCATTATTCTAATACTTTCTTTCCATTGCATTGGATGTTGGAAATCCTATATTGATAGGCTAGCTTAACAACTAGGTAGGAGAACCCTTGGAGAAGGTGATTGAAAATGCTATGTATTAGGTGGGTTTAATAGCCTATTGTAAATCCTTTAATAGGGTGACACTTCATCTAAAGTGTTTATAAATTCTCTAATCAAGTCACTATTGACACAATGTAAAGCCTTTAATAGGGTAGATCATCAAAAGTGGTCAAATAATTATTGTTGTAGTGATTTTTTTGGGTATCATCCCCACCCCAATTTTACCTTATTGTTCCTAGAGGGTTTGTGGGTTACCAAATCCTGTGTTATGTGTTATTACATGTGTTTACTTTATGGCTATTTGATGTATCTGCATGCATGCAATTTATTTTTTGTTATTTGATTTAAAGGATTAGAAAAGGTTAAAAGTGTGTTACTTGTGATCCCCCCCCCCTCTTTCAAAATTACTCTTCCCATTTTGAACATTCCAATAGTTTACTCTTTCCACTTGTAATTCCATTAATAGGTATTACAGACTTGTTCTCTAAAAGAGAAGCTTTGCAACTTTGAGGAAAGATCTTGAAATGGAAGTCTACAAGTTGGGAAAGACTATTAAAAATTATGGATTGAAATACATCCCATACTACATTAACTAAATGAGGCAAGAGAGAAACTAGAGAAATCCTTGAAGAGAAGGAAAGAGATTGCTATTGTGGAAAATGACACACAATACAAAGAAATAAACACTACCAACCTATTTACAGATGTTAACTCTAATGAATTTGATGTACCAGTTATAGATTTGATGGAAAAGAATAAAGTCCAAGATGAGGAAATCAAAAATCTCAAGCTAGAGCAAGAATCACAAGCTATACTACTATGTGAGGCGACTGGACAAAAGAAGAAATATATGGAGAATAAGGCCATGATTGAAGAAGATAAATGCAATTGGATACTCTAAGTTAAATGATGAATGCCAACCATGAATTAAATATCAAGGACATTGAGATAACTACATTGAAGTTGTAGAATGAACAATTGTGGAGTGACCTAAAGAGAGAAAATGAATTTATTGAAAGTTTCAACAAGCCAAATGAATCCATCAAATACTTTGAGCAATTATTGAGATCCCCTAGATCCAACAATGATACATTAGGATTAGGCTATGCAATCATTGAAGAGGTAGAATCATCCAGGGTTGTAGAAGAAAGAAATGTCAAAGGTAAGAAATCCAAACCTTGTCATAATTGTGGTAAGAAAGGTCATACTACTAATATGTATAGGAGCACTATTAAAAATCAAAATGTCAAGCCTATGAACATGACCAATTGTCATAAGTGCAACAAGAAAATTCATCAGGTACTTGAATGCAGAACCAGGACCATGCATACACAAAGATTTGAAAGATATTGCTACAATTGTCAGAAATATGGACATAGAGCTTTTGGGTACAAATTGAAGTCCATGTGGTCATCAAAAAAGCCAACGAAGGCAAGCAATAATAGAAACTCTTATAATTAGAATTATAACACAAGATATAGCTGTCATTATTGTCAAGAATATGGAAATATCCCTAAGAATTGTATTAGAACACACTTAAATGGCAATTACAAAAGATGGTTGAGTCAAACTACATGCTTTAGCTATTTGAAGACTAGTCACATCAGTAGATATTATCTAACTAGGTCAAAGGCACGAAGTTTTTAATTCAATAAAGTTAAAGGAAGATAGATGTTGAACAGATCAGAGATAAGTTGAACAAGAGATGGAAAAAGAAAGACGTTTGTAGTATATTAAATGGAGAAGGGATCACTTCATCCAATAGGTCAAGTGATCACACCTCACCAAACTAGGAAAATAAGAGGTATGTGGGGCTAACATTTAAAGGTTATATCATGCATATTTTCTAAAAGGATATAGTACTAAAAAGATTAAATTAGCATGAATAAAGATGCAAGATACTATTAGATATTCAAGACAAATCTTTAAATTTTTCATGTTTTTTTTTAGTATAAAAAGTTTCCTATATGTGCCAAGTGGAATGTTAGTTGATGTCGAGCTGTCATACTATTTAGTGGATGTTGAACTCATAGTAGATGTCGAGTGATGGAAATATCAATTGATTTCAAATGAACTCAAAGATTATTTATTATCAAGCTTATAGTTGTGTAAGAACTTAGCATTAAATGCAAGGTTTTGAAAGGGTATATAATAGATTTGAGCTCATTCTTCATCATTTCAAAATTGAGAAAGAGCAAAAAGAGCTAGAAGTTGTCAAAAATATAGAAGGAGTAATTCAGAGGGGAGAGGTGAATTAGTTACCACAAAAATATATCCCAGATCCCTTAGATGTCAAATAAAACTGATTGTTGTTGTTATTCGATAAACACACAAAAAATGCTATAACTCGGTAAATGTAGGGGTATTTGCAAGATCATGGTTTGTCAAAAAGTGGTGATCTGAAAAATTTGTAGTTCAGAAATATCTCAAACCATTTCAAAATCTATTTCAACTTTTTTTCCACCCACCATGATACTCAACAAAAACAATTAATATTTTTATAAGGTCTACTATATCTTTTGATACCAAACTATATGGTCAACTTTAAAAACATCCTAACAATGTGCTTTTAGCCTTTTTTAATGTGATTTTAACTTCAAACATGTAGCTGATGACTTTTTTTTCACCAAAATTTGAAGAAATAAAAAGGGTTTCTTAAGAATGTTCTTATCTTTCCATATATGTAAGGTTTGTCAAATTATGAGTTTAGTAAGTAATTGCTACTTATTTTCTAATGGAGTTATGTATAAAGTGTTGACTGTCACACTACATGAAAAATAACTATAACTTTCAAATGGTACAACATTTTTAAATCCAAAAGATGCATCACATTCTATGTTTCTTCTAATATAAGGAAAAAAAATGAAAATTTGTATTTTGTAGAGTTTTAAATTAGTTAAGGTGGTTAGACACGAGAGCTTTTTTATTCTAAAAATATTAAAGTCAAAAATTAATTAATTATTATTTATTTAGAATAAAAATACCCAAAAATATGTGTCACATCCAAGCATGAGTCTACTACTTATATCTAGAATATTATTAAAAAATATTATCATTTGATTATTTTGATTAAGGTGGTCAGACATACATCTATTTCTTATTTTTGTTCTCATTTTTTTGTAATATTGCCTTAAAATTCAAAATTTTGACCAATCAATTTTTATTTTTTTGAGATAGGTCCTAGTAGTTTAGAAATTAGATTCAATTTGGTAGAGATTATTTTCTCTCAAGTTTTTGATATAAAGTTAATAACAAGTAGAAAATTGCATGTCAAGTTGACATAACCCTGATTTTCTAATTTTTAATTTCCATTTAAGAGCATAGTTTGGTTTACCATGATCTTGCACATACCTGAAGAGTGTGATTTACTTTTAGCTGATCATAAAAACATTAATAGTGATTAATTTGGAAACTTAAGAGAAATAACACAAAAACATGAGACACCAAGATTTAACGTGGAAACCCAATATGGGAAAAACCACCAATGTAACTAGCTACAATTTTCACTCTTTTAAAGTGAGCCCTATTATTAGCCAACCTGGTTAATGGTTACAAAAAACACTATTAGATGTGACCCTATTATAGGATTTAATCACCTTGTAAGGAGTGGCCTTGCTAGAGGTCTTAAAACAATTCAACGAAACTGTCACCTTATTAGAGGATTTACAGTTGGCTATTAAACCAACTATGTTAAGAGATTTTAGATCACTACTACAATGATAAGAATGTAGCAATGAAATGACCTAATTGTGATGTAACTAAATGTTGATTATAGATCTCTATTCTACTTCATCCTTGATCCTTCCTGATTGAATAATACTTTTTTGCTCCATAACGATATATGTGTATCCTTCCAATTCACTATTACTCTTTCTTTCTCAATTTAATCAGCACATCTCGTACACACTAAAAATCTCAACTTGACCTTTCATTTATATCATCTAGATCATCAAGTTGTCTCAATTAAAAATTACAATAACCATTAACCATCACCATAGTCAGCTAGAAATAATACTTAAAATAATTAAGCTTCTTATGTCAAAGAAACAAAATCCTTCATTGTCTAACTCTACTCAGTAAATACTGGTTCTAAGATGATTTCTTGTGTTAACCATCAGAAGCTTGGTTAACACTGCAAACTTGTAAAATCCTTTGGCAACTGAGTGAACTAGTTGAATAATGACTCTGTCCAACTTTCCTTCACTAACCATGGAAACTCAATTAACATTGTCTCCTACTTGAATTCTTTTGACACTCAATTGAGCTCAGTAGACACTATCTTCATAGAGTAATCTTTAGGAATGCTTCGTAGACAAGGAAATTAATCCTGCTAACCAAGTGAGCTTTGTAAGAACTAACTAACAACTGATATGACATTTGTGTAACATCAAAGAAAACCCACAATTAAAAAATTGTATCCAACAATCTCCCTCTTTGACATTGATGGTAAAAAAAAATGTCGTAGCATAATGAAATTTGAGAACAAGACTTCCTCTAATAGAAATTTTCTCCCTCTTAGGTTTTTACTAAAAACTTCTTCTTTCCTTCATGTAATAATCTCCCTCTGAGAAGGAATTGCATAAATTCTATGATAGTATACTTCTCTTCTCAAAAGATATAAACAAATTTTAGAAAGATATGATAGTAAACTTCTCCCTCTTTGACAACACATGCCAGAGATAACACATACTGAATTAGTATCAATGTACCTTAAGTACTAATTCATATGCAATATTCCCTTTTGACTATGTTGCATCAACTAATTGATCTTCAACTTGGTTCTTGCTGATGCATCACTAAAACTTTATTTAGTGAGCTTCAAATAGGGAAATGACCCCTAACTTACCTCTTAGATATAGGAATGCATCCTTAGGGAATGGCTTGGTGAATATATCTAGATTTATTTTTCTTTTGTGTGAACATATTCCAATTTGATTTCTTTATCCTACACCAATTCTTTGACAAAATGATATTTTATGGCAATGTGCTTGGTTTTGGAATGCATCACTAGGTTCTTTGATATGTTAATTTCTCTAGTGTTATCAAAATACATGACAACTGGTTCTTCGATCTCAACCTTCATGCCTTCCAACAACTATTTAAAAAAAACTATATTAGAATAATTCACTACTGCTGCAACATATTCTTCTTTTGTTGTAGATTTGGATGCGTAGTTTTGCTTCTTGCTTGTCCAAGATATTAATCTTTTACGAATAAAGAATGCTCCACCACTTGTAATATTTTTGTCATCAA
Source organism: Cupressus sempervirens (assembly GCA_028749045.1). Classification (NCBI taxonomy): domain Eukaryota; kingdom Viridiplantae; phylum Streptophyta; class Pinopsida; order Cupressales; family Cupressaceae; genus Cupressus; species Cupressus sempervirens. Next base: position 425,374,212 of record CM053789.1, on the reverse strand, counting down.
GATTTCTTGTCTAATCAGGATCATTGAATACCTTTAGGTCTAAGTTTTCTCCAAGTTTGAACCATAAGCCATAGTCTTCAGTACCTTTGAGATATCTCAAAATTTTTTTGATTGCCATCATATGATTTTCTCTGGGTTTAGTTCAGAATCTTGCCACTATCCCAACTACTAAAGAAATATCAAGCCTTGGATGAACTACATACTATAAATTTCCAATCATTGATCTACATAAGGTATGATCTACCTCTTTTGAATCACCATCTTTGGTAAGCTTTAGTTCAGTACACATGGGGTTCCAACTAGTTTAGAATCTTCCATTCCAAATTTCCCAAGTATCTCTTTGATATACTTAGATTTCATAATACAGATACCATTTTTTTGTTGCTATATTTGAAGTCCAAGAAAGAATTTTATCTCACCAAACATGGACATTTCAAACTCTTTGTTCAATTGTTCTAAACTTTCCTTGCATAGATTGTCATTCCTTATAAATAGAGTGTCATCTATAAATATCTCTACCAATGTAATCTTGTTATGTTGTCCTTCTTTAAATTACAAACTATTGTTATCATTAGTTTTATGAAAACTAGTCTATTTAAGGTAGTTGTTTAACCTTTCATACCATGCTCTAGCAGCTTGTCTTAGACCATACAATACTTTGTGTAATTTGCAGACCATGTCATTTTTGTTTGGATCAACAAAACCTTCTAGTTGCTCAATGTAGACTTCTTCATCAAGAATACCATTGAGAAATGAAAATTTAACATCCATATGATATACTTTGAATCCTCTATGAGTAGCATACACAAGTAGAGTCCTAATACCTTCTAATCTTGTAATATGAGAAAAAGTCTCACCATAATAAATTCCTTCTTCTTGAGAATATCCTTTACACACTAATATTTCTTTGTTTCTTGGTACTTGTCCATATTCTTTCAGCTTATTTCTAAATACTCATTTTGTTCCAATCACATTTTTATCTTTAGGCCTAGGAAAAAGAGTCCAAGTTTTTTTCTCCTCTATTCATTCTATTGTTCATTCATAGCCTCAATCCAACTTTCATTTTACAATGCATCTTTAACGTTTCTAGGTTCAAAATCAGCAAGTGAACATGTAACTTTTAGCTTACTTCTTGTCATAGTACCTTCTAATTTATCTCCAATAATCTGATCAATTGTATGATGGCTTCTGACATACTTGGGGAATACATGTTCTTTTCCTTTTCAATGAATTCCGCTATCTTCATTTTGAATATCAACTTCTGGCTCTAGTTTCTCAAACTCGGTAGGCATTGGATCAGTAACTTTAGAATATGACTCAAGTCCTTGTGACTTAGTTTGAACTTCTTGCAACTTGGTAACTAAGGAAGACTAGGGAGTAGAAGTCTCCTTATTGAAAGAAGTGTCTGGAAATGTATCAGGTTTTATGTAAACAAATCTCTTGTAATCTTCTGGTTCCTTTTTCTTTCTTCTTTAGTTCTTTCTACAAATTCATCAATTCTCACATGTGCACTTTATGTGATTTTATGAGTAGACAATTTCAAATATCTATATGACTTACTTCTATGAGAATATCCTAAGAATATACCTTCATCACCTTTCACTTCAAACTTTCCTTTTCTGGACTCTTTTAAGATATAGCATTTACTTCCAAATACTTTTAGGTAACCTACATTGGATTTATAGCCATACCACAATTCATAGGAAATTTTATATGAGTCCTTCTTCAATGATACTTAGTTCAATATATGAACTACTGTGTTGATAGCTTCCTTCTAGTATTTGATAGCAAAATTCTTTCCAATCATGAAATTCCTTGAACAATCCATGATCGATCTATTTCTTCTTTCAACTATTCCATTTTTCTTAGGATTACTAGGAGATGATGTTTGTCTTTTAATTCCTCTTTCAATGCAAAATTTATTGAATTCATTGGAGATGAATTCATCACCTATGTCTAATCTTAAGCATTTCAATACTTTTTTTGTTTCCTTATCTATTCTTGCTAGATAGCATTTGAATTTCTCAAATGCTTTTGACTTTTCTCTAAGATACATAATAGTCATCATTCTTGAATAGTCATCAACGAAAAGAATAAATAATTTTTCTCTGCTAGAGCTTTCTGTTTCAATTGGCCTACATAGGTTAGTATGCACAATTTCCAAGACATCTTCAGACTGATTGTATTTTCTTTTAAAACTACTCTTTCCCATTTTTTGAATTTGACAATTCTTACATAAACCAACATCTAGTTTCTTCAAACTAGGAATACCTCTCACTTTTCTAAATTTTCTAATCTTGACCATATTATCAAAGTTTACATGAGATAATATTTTGTTCCATAACCAACTGTCTTCTATTTTAACAATAAAACATGAACAATCACCAACATCAAGATAAAATAGGTTACCTCTTGTTTCTTTTCTTAAACCAATCAGATTGCCTTTGTCATGCAGTAGTCTTGCCTTTCCATGCATGAATTTCACCTTGAATTCAACATTGATTAGTTTTACCACACTTCATAGATTATTGTTTATTCCTTCAACCCAATAGGCATTTTCACATAGATATTTGACCTTTTCCTTTTATGCAACAAGGTTCATTATTTCCAAACCTTACACTACCACCATCATAGTCTTCAAAGTGCTCAAATTTTGTTTTTTCTGGAGTCATATGATGTGAAAATCCACTATCTATGATCTATGTGTCATATGTTACTAACATGAGAGATAAGTTCCATCTTATCTTATTCTTCATCAAATTCATCTTTCATAGAAAAGTATACTATTTCATGTTCACTATTATTAGAATCTTTAGCCATACAACAAGTCTTCATACTTTTTTCCTTGAATGATTTGTGAATTTTTTTCTCATCCTTTTTTTCTTTGTTTGGACACTTGGCAAGAATATGACCAATTTCTTTAGATGAAAAACAGATTAGGGAAACTTTACCTTTATATTTATTTCTACCTCTAGAATATTTCCTTGCAAGTAAAGCTCCAACAACTTCAAGATCATTATTAGAACTTTCTTTTGATTCTTCTTCACTTTCTGATTGATTTTCCTTTATTTTCTTGCCTTTCTCCTTAAATGAAAGTTTGGCCTCAAATGCAAATTCCTTATTCTTGGAAGTTGGAACATAATTTTCATAGTTGTCTAGCTCAAAAGCTATCAATCTTCCTAATAAGGTATCCAAAGTTATTTTATGATTTGTCTCACAGCTCCTTTCTTGAATAGTAAATACTCTAATTGCATAGATAGGAATTAATGTTCAAAGAAATTTACTTACAATAGTTTCTTCCTTGATTTCTTCTCTAGATGCTCCAGTTCCACTGACACTATCTTTAATTCTTTCCACATACTTGGCAACATTTTTATCTTCTCTCAATCTCATTTGATCAAACTATCCTCGAATCCTTTTTGCTTTGGCTCTCCTCACATTTTCATCACCTAAATAGATTTCCTTTAGCTTGTTCCACATACCGAACATAGTTTTGTAGTCCTTGATATCATAAAATTCATCATAACTAATAGTTGATGTAGTATCAATCATCATGGTGTTATGGTTCTTTTTCTCAACAATATCTCCAACAAATAATGTACCAATGGGAGTTTTGTATTCTTCATCAAGGTATTTCAATCCTAAATCACTAATGGAAGCTAGATGAAGTCTCATAAGTCCCTACCATGCTGAAAAATTGTCTCTATTAAGCTTTGGAATTTCTCTCTTGTAAGACATGCTAATCTTTAGCTTAGGTCCTTAAAACCTTTCCTGTAAGCACCAAAAGCTCTAATACCAATTGTTGAAAAAATAGGAGTAATTGAGGGGGGAGGGGTGATTGAACTGCCACTAAAATATATCCCAAATCCCTTAGATGTCAAATAAAATTGATTGCTGCTATTATGTAAACACATAGAAAATGTTGTAACTTGGTAAATGTAGAGTGTGATTTACTTTTAACTAATCTTTAAAAAATTAATAGTGATTAATTTACAAAATTAAGAGAAATAAAACAAAAAAATGAGATACAAGGATTTAACATGGAAACCCAATATGCAAAAAACTACCATTGTAACTAGCTATAGTCTTCACTCTTCTAAAGTAAGCCCTATTAGGAGCCAACCTGATTAAAGGTTACAAAACACACTATTAGTTGTGACCTTGTTAGAGGATTTAATTACCCAATAAGGAGTGGCCTTGCAAGAGGTCTTATAAGAATTCAATGGAACTATCACCTTATTAGAGGATTTACAATTGGTTATTAAACCAACTCTATTAAGAGATTTTAGATCACTACTACAATGGTAAGAAAGTAACAATGAAATGACCTAATTGTGATGCAACTGAATTGCTGACTACAAATCTCTATTTTTCTTCATCCTTGATCCTTCCTGATCAAATAATACTTTTCTACTCCACAAGGATACCTGCCTATCCTTCCAGTTCACTCTTACTCTTTATTTCTCAATTCAATCAACACATTTCACACACAATAAAAATCTCAATTTGAGCTTTCATTTATATCATCCAGATTGTCAAGTCCACTCAATTACAAATTACAATAACCAATAATCATCACCATAGTCAACTAGAAAAAATACTTAAAATAATTAAGCTTCATATGTCAAAACCAAAAAAATCCTTCATTGGCTGACTCTGCTTGGTAAATACCAGTTCAGAGACAATTTCTTTTGTTAACCAAGATAAGCTTGATTAACACTACAAACTTGCAAAATCCTTTGGCAATTGAGTGAACTTGGTGAATACTAACTCTAGCCAACTTTCATTTGCTAACCATGAGAACTCAGTTAACTCTGTCTCTTTCCTAAATTCCTTTGATGCTTGAGTGAGCTTGCTAGACATTGTCTTCATAGAGTAATCTTTAATAATGCTCGATAGAAAAGGAAAACTATCTTGTTGACCAAGTGACCTTAGTAAGAACTAACTAACAATTGATATGGCATTTGTGTAACATCAAAGACAACACATAATTAGACAATTATATCCAACAAAACTGACTTGGAAATTCATCAGAAACAATTGTAGAGGATTTGTGAAACAATTTATTACTAGGTCATCAAATTTTCAAAGGTATTTATCAAGAGCCAAGTCATGTATTTTAAATTTTCATAAACCCTAGCTTGTCACAATGACATCAAGTTTGAAAAATTTTGAAGGGAAGGAAGTTTTAAATGTTTAGTTAGTTAGTAATGAAGTTAAGTATCTTATATTTAAAGCAACTCCTAGCATCACTTACAAACAAGACCCAATTAGCCCATTGTCTATGATCCAACCAAAATGTGATAATGGTGCAACATGTAAGGAAATACTAAAATTACAAGATAGGAAGCATAGGGGACATGGAAATAGGAGGTTCATACAATAGATTGTGTGAGAATGTCATTTTGAAAGAGGAATACAAAATTATTGAGAAAAGGGTTTAAAATGAGCCCTAGATTTTGCAAATATATTCAAAACTGAGTGGATACATATTTTGCTAAGTAAAATTCATGATGGTTCCTTGTGATTAGAAGGAGGACCACTCAAGATTACCAAGACAATAATTCATAGGGTTACTAGATAACCAATTCTAAATTGGCCAAAGACAATCAAAAGTGATTCAAAGGAAGTAATTGAGAAGAATACTAGAGCAGTCTTGAATAAAAGAGGTATGACTATAGATACCATCACTGATTCATTGCTAAACTTTGTTGTAAGGGTAATCTCACATAAATTATACCAATCTAGTAGATTGAATAGTGTACCCTACATAGTTATGGATGTTGGTTATAAAATTATCAAGAAAGACCATTCATATGATTTGGCAAAACTCTAATTGCAACAACTTATGGAGAACCTTGGAGCAATAAGGAAAACCAAGGGTGTATAATAAAATTTTGGTTCTAGACTAGTTTGCATATTCTTTTATGTATAAAACACATTTCCCTCATTTAGAATAGTAGGATGGAAAAATAATAGGTTAATTGCAAAACAAATTGCAAAACTTTGAATCCATAATGCCAAGTTACTTTGAAGATTTGAAGAAGTTAATAAAGGAAAGCATGAGAATACTAGTTTCCTTTGTGGAGAAACATTTTAATGATGTATTTTTTCTTCTTGTTGTTGACTACACATATGTATAAGCTGCCATAGTAAGGGTAAGATGGTTAAGACCCTTAGGATATGAGATAAATATAGATGAAGCCTCAATAGCCATCACATCTCTACTTACAGAGGAAGTAGACAAAATTGCAAAAGTCTTTGGAAATTATGAGATGGTGAAATCAAATATTTCCATTGTATTGAAAACTACCTCTAAAATTAAGAAGAAGGACAAGCTATTTCAAAAATTGAAACCCAAATTTGGACAGGGTGTTTAGGAGGAAGAAGAAGAGGAGGAAGAGAAAGATGAACCTCAAACTTAAGAACATCTAGCTTTAACTCAAGGCATGGGAGAAGACAAAGAAGAAGATGAGACTAAAGATGTCAAGGGAAAAGAAGCCAAGGAAGCACCTAATCCTATTGAATCAAAGAAGAGGAAGGAAAAACCACAACCAGTGGCTAAGGAAAAGAAAATTGTCAAATCTAGCCAAGCCAAGTCCACTGCACCTACCACATGAGCCATCACATGTGCAACTACCCAAAAAGCCAAAGAAAAGATCAAGAAAATAGTTTAAGGATGAGCGGAAAAAAAAAGATAGAGAAGGATGTACATGGCTCCACCAGATTTTGATGAAGAAAAGCTAGAGTCAAATGATAACAATCAATTCAAGGTGGTAACTCACAATCCTCTCTCAGATCTTGAAAACTTATGTGAAAATGTCAAAAGAAATGTTGATTTTTTAGGTCTTAGAAATATTGACTTTGATAAATTAGGAAAAGAAGAGGAAAAGCAAGCGGAAGAGGCATTATATGACATGATGTCAAAATTCAAGAACAGACCACTAGAATTTGCCAACTCAATACCTAAAAGTCTATATGATATTGTTGAGAAAAAATGACATTATTGTCTAACTTTGGAAAGATAGATTAGGGAAACCACTTTAGCCCAAGTAATGCCAAAGTTGACTAAGGGAAAGATTGCTAAGGCTATCAAGAAATATGTAGGTAGGTTCACACCTAAATACAAAGCCTTCAACATTCATTGGATACACTTTATTACTGGAGTAGTGAAGATTTTTGGGTGTCATCCCCACCCCAATTTTACCTTCTCACTTGGAGGGTTTCTGGGTAATCATATATGGTGTTATGCATGGATTCTTACATGGTTATATGTTTTAGATACATATTCTTTACATGTTATTTCAGCTTACATGTTAATGTATGTGATGAATGAATGGTGAAAGTTTTATTGGTCCAAGGTTAAACTACTGATTCACAGCCCCCACCTCCCCCCCCCCACAGAAATTTTCTCTTTCCACATGTAATTCCAAAAAGAGGTATGTTTTTAGGTATGAGTTCAATGTAAAAAAATCAAAGGATCTTTCTAAGGTGATCAATGAAGTGTAATATATTATATGTTCACTATCAAGTTATTTTTTTAATGTAATTTATGTAGTATGTGAACTTAATTGTAATATATTTTGTTGGAGTTGATGAAATCCAACTTTGAAGATGCCCAAGATCACCTACATGCAATAACCTATCAAAGGGAAGCCAAGGAAGGAAGAGCGAGGAGCTAGGGAAACACCTTAGATGGACATGAGAGAGAAAAACATATTGCAACATAAGAAAATATGCATTTACAATATGCATGAATGAGTTATATCAAATACAATGAGGGAGCTCAAATATAAAGATCTCAAAGAATCTCCTAGAACAAGCTAGAAGACACTAGGAGGTAAGTGTGACAACTAAGCATACATCCACATGAGGTGGAAAGTCCTCAAACAAGGTGAGAGGATAAGTATGACTTAGGAGAGAACAAACTCCTGTATTGTCAACAACTTTTAACTAACTCCTAGACTACAACTAATAAATGAAATGCATTTACCTAAGTAAGCTTAAGTAAATAGAATAACTAATTAATTATTTACTCTAACAATTATGATTGTCTTGTATTACTTATTTTACATTAGGGAAGCTTTATACAAAACTCAATTGGTTTTTCTATGACATGTTATAATGGATTTTTTTTTCCCTTAGATGTAAGAGTCATAACAAGTCTCATTGTGAAATAGTGAATATAAGAATACTTTGGACACAAGTTCATGCAATCAAAGAAGACGATAATATGATGAGTTCTTTAAAGGAACTATATTAAAAAGATAAGCTTTTGTTTTAGTCTTTTCATTCTTGGATATACTATTATGAAATATTTAGTGAGGATAGATCTAAAACAATTTTGATAGTGGTTATAAAGTGCTTGTTATTAGTTCCTAATAGGGTTAAAGGAACTTCTAACAAGGTTGGAATTTTTTGAAAATGAATTAGTATCTAATAATAAGGAATCATATATACTAATTGTATTTGAATAACTCCAAATGGGGTCTTATCTATTCACATGAAACTTTCTATATTAGTACATCATCTTGTAGGCATCATTCCGATAGGTTTTTTCCCTTTAATCAGTGGGTTCCCAAGTTAACATATCTTGGGTTATTGTTCATGGTTATCATCTTTTAGTTGGTTTATCTATTTGTTATAGGTTTAAGATTTATAAAAAATAATTTGAAGTGAAAAACTAATCCACCCCCCTTGAGTTATAAAGTGGACTTTATGATCTAATATTTCTTGTTTCTACTTTCATATTTTTAATTCCTTTTGATTTTGTCTAACCATAGATTTTTTTTCCTCATCATCATCTATAACTATATTGTCTTTTTCTACTACTACTTCTTCTTCTAGAGTTATTTTCCTCTTTCCTTTAGTATCATAGGCTTCCTTCTTTTTTATCTTTACCAATGTTCTTTTCATTGTTCTTCCTCTCATCATTTTCACCTATATTACCACTGATTCCTTATGACTCTTTGTCCTTTATTTCCAAACCTTGTCATACTTATGAGGGTTTAATGTTATTACTTTGATCACCTTTATTAATATTGGGTGTGCCCAATTACTTACTGGTATTTGTCTCCATTTTGGTGTCTCATAGTTGGTCATGTCAGGGAGAATGTTGTTGTTCAACTAATTTGGTGTTCTCCTCATAAACTTTTCATCATTCTTATCAATACCCTTTAATATTTCTTGTATTTTATCTAATATTGGGTTAGATAAATCTATTGCATTCATATTGAAGATTTCTTTACCTTGTCCATGCTATGTATATTTCTTGCTAGATACATTAATTGTTATGGAAAATTTGTTTATTTCTCTCTCTACAACATTAACATGTAATGGGGATTCCATATTTTCATTCTCATTAGTTTTCCTTACTAGTTCCTCTATTGCTTTCTCAATTAATTGTTTAATTTTAGGCATCATCATCATGGTTTTTCTTGGTGTCTCACTAATTAACCTATTTATATTAAATATTTCATAAATATTAGATTTTCCTACCTCTATACAAGCTTCTTACTACTCTTGGCTTAGTATCATCTTGCACAACTTTGTAATATCATTTTTTCCATATTGATTTCTAATATTCTTATGCAATTGCTATCATTATTTTGTTGTAATTTATTTTTTACACTTATCCATAGTGATATCTTCATCATTATTTTACAGTTGAGGTACAAGCCATTTTAGTGTCCTTGTTGTGATTTATTCAACTAAATGTAATGATGAGGCCCACCTTCTTGTTAATATTTCATATGAATCTTTAGGTACATTATACTTTATATCTCCATGGTATTCATTAAACATAAATAATGTGTAATAAATGAATCTTTATCATTTTCTTGGCTTTCATAATTAGTTTAGAAAACTTAGCTTAACATTTTTGTCTAACTAGTAGTATTTTACTTATGTATTCTACTATTTTAGATAGTGTCTTTGGCATCTCAAATGTCCTCTTTCCTATGTGTCTTCCCCAGTTAGTGATTTCCCTTTTATACATCTTCTTCTTCTCTTTCTACTTGTTTTTTATAACATGATGGAGTTCTCATTTGACTTTGAGTACTCCTGATGTCATGTACTTATGGGTTCTATTTGTCTCCTACTCTATGCTTCTAACCTCTTGTTAATGAATTCTTCACTTCTATTTTTAAAACACTAATACTAGTAGTTGTTTCTATTTTATCTTCTTGTGTTTCACATTCCTTGACATCTTGTATATCTAGTAAGCCTTGAAACTCAATAGGCTTATCTAAATTCTTTTTTATCTCCCATTTTGGTGTTGAAGGGATCTCTTATGGTTCTTTGTAATTCTTCTCTTCTATCTCTTCTACCTTTGACCTTCACCATTTTGGTGTCTTGCTTCATATTTTCCAACATCTTCTTACTTTTTGTGTAAATCTATTGCTTGTTGATGTCAAGTTTTATTCTTTTGTATTCTTCATCTCCAGTAAGAGGAGTGTTTGGCCATTTTCTATTTTTTCAAACTTAGAATATAGTCAAAAAATGGTATTACATATTTAATAGTTACTTCATATCTAACTACTAGTACCTAATATGGCTTTTGTTGAATAAGTTGAATCCTACACGTGTTAGTGTCTACAAGTAAATACATCAAATATAGCTATATTATTTTCCTAATAATAGGGGTATCCAATAGTGTTCTTCAATCTAATTCAAGACTATTTGATACAGAGACACATAATTTTGTGAAATTCATCAACCTATTTCTTTGTAAAATCATTTATATTATAAATCACAAACTTATCTACACTCTACATAACATGTCTTATTCAAGGATAGATATTCTTAACATAGAAGAATATACAAGCTAAAAAAAGTACTATAATTAACTTCTTAATTCTTGTCTTTATTCAGTCTCTTTGTGTTGATAAGCAGTTATGATTAGGGCAGTTTGGACAAGTCATATTATTTCCCCATTTTTACAATCACATAGGCTTTATGCACAATAGTCCTTGGTAATTAGTTAGGTTATCTTGACTCATAAATGTTGAATCTAATATTTTTTTGAAATAGCTTATTTCCACATCATTGATTTTTTCAATGCCTAATGCCTACCCATCTTACTACCTCATTGATATTGCTCACTCTTAAGGCCCATTCATTAGCTTTAGTCAACAAACTAGTAACAACATCAACTAGGTCTATTGTAATTCTCACTAGTTTCTCATCCAACAATAAAAAATGATTATACACTTAGCTTAGTATAAATCCATTCCACTCATTATTGAAGATTTTTGGTAGAAAGACCATATGGGTTAAAAAAATTATCATAGGATGTTTGTGCTAGTCTTTGAGAATTCTATTGACACATAGCTTCTTCTTATACAATCTCATCATTGCATTCTTACCCAATTAAGTAACTTTATTTTGAATGAAGGTTTTTGATGTCCTCCATCAACATCAACTTTGGGTGGTAGTGACAATAAGAGTCTAATATTGTCTTTCTCTATTTTTTCAAAGGAAATAACCTGAAAGTGGGTATTATTTTATCAATGATGTCAATAATAATTTGGTTCTTAACTCTTATTTCCATTAGATTTAAACGATTCTTCTTTTTCTCACAAGTTTTATTGCTTATGAAGGTTTTGCGCCACTTAACAAAGCTACACTCAACTATGGCATAAAACATTTTTCACTCAATCTTACAATGATTTCTTTTTAAAAGTAATTTTCAATTGATAGTTCTAAGAACATGAATTTAGCAAAAATGATATTTCTACAAAAAAAGGGGGATTAATGAGTAATTTTGACAAATATTTATCTGTAAAAACTATACCAATGACTAGGTTAGAAATAAATGCTTTTATAAGTAATATGTTTGGAATGTAAGAGGACTAATTGAGAGTGGAGTAGTGTATCAATTACCATAAAAATAAATCCAACATCCCTTAAGATGTCAATAAAATTCAAAATCAAACTCTATTGAAACTGAAATACTCTTGGAACTCAATTAGCGATAAATCACTTGGTAAACATAGTAACTCAGTTAAAATATATGAACTAAACTAAACATGCATATCTTATGATATTAAAGGTGATTACTCTTAATTAACTTAGTTGTAGAAACATAAATAAAATAACATGCACATCTAACACCAAGATTTAACTGTTGGACTAATTGCCAACATTCCTTTTTGGGATCCCTGACATGGCTTAACCACCTTCTATGTTCTATAAGTCTAGTGGTTGTATCAGGCATTAACATATTGATATTTTTGTGCAAAAACAACTCTAGCTTACAATAAGTTGTATCAGAGCTTGATCACAATGTTGAATCTACTTGGTTAATGTTGAGGGGGATTGTTGGACTAACTGCCAATGATCTCCTTTGGGATTCATGACATGGTTTAATTGCCTCCTATGTTATATAAATATAGTTCTTCTATTGGGCATTGACAAGTTGAGATTTTATTACAACTGTAGCTCTAGCTTCTAACATTAACATGTAAATCCAGTTTGGGATAAACCACCAATTACAACTAGTTATAGTTTTTCACTATTATGAAGTGAGCCCTCTTAGGAGCCCACCATGTTAAAGGTTACAAAATTAACTATTAGGTGTGACATTTTTAAAGGATTTAAATCACCCTATTAGGAGTGGCCTTGTTAGAGGTATTTAAACACTTCAATCTAGAAATACCACCTCGTTAGAGGATATATCAAATAGTTGTTAAGATAAATCCATTAAGAGATTTGATAGTACTATATTGATTAGATAGTAACAATGATACAACTTGATTGCTAATGCAACTATATTACTAATTTTAGATCTCTATTCTAGCTTGAATACTTGATAGTCCTTAATTAGATAAAACATTGTAGCTTGGTCAACCAAGGATACTTTGAAATCCTTCTAATTAGCTTCCTAGGTTTATCTTTTTAATACCACAACTTGAACTTATTCTTATATCATTTACCTTGTCAAGTCAGATTTAATAAAATTTCAAATAAATGAAATTCATACCATGAGTCAACTAGACTTAACAAATAAATTCATCAAACTAAATATGCTAACTCAAGAAAATAATTTGTAAGCTGACCCAACTCAGTCAACACTAACTTAGAAAATATTTTTTTCACACTTCCTTTGTTATCCGTCTAAACTTGGTTAACACTACATCTTGAATGAAATTCCCTTTGTTAAACAAGTGAGCTTGGTTAACACTAGTTCCTTGCCAACTTCTCTTTTGTGAATGAGTGAATTTGAAAAACACTATCTTCTTGCAAACTTCTGTTGTGACCCAAGTGAACTCCATACGCACTAACTATGAACTTGATTATCCATAGAATGGTCATCAAACACTAGAAAGTGTCTTCATCACTCAAGTGAGCTCAAAAGACATTGATTGGTAAGGACCTGACATTTTTTGTACCATCAAAGACAATATACAATTGAACAATTTTTTTGAATAATCTCCCTCGTTGGAATTTATGGCAACACAGCATGTGATAATACAATGAAATTTTACAACATATCCTTACTTTTAATTTGATTCTGATCCATGGGAACTCCCTCTATTAATGTGAACTCCCATTAACATCAATCTCTCCCTCTAGAATGATTCTCTGATTGCTCTAATTATAATTTCTCCCTCTTTGATTAAAATTTCCTTCTTTATTCTTTATCTGACTTGACAACAAAATCTCCCTATTTAAAAAACATGTCAAAACATAAATAGTCACAAAATTTCTTGATATTGATAGAAAATTCTCCATCTTTGACATCTCATGCCAAATATAGCATTCAATGGACTTCATATGCACCTCTTGTACTGATTCATATGCAGTCTACCCTTTATAATACTACATCAACTTGACTGATCTTCATATACTTGGTGGATGCATCACTAAATATTGTTTAGTGAGCTTTAGATAGGGGACTAACCCCTAGCTTGTCTCTTCAATTAAAAAAAAATGTATCCTTAGTTAATGGCTTGGTGAATATTTCTACAATTTGTTCTTTTATATTAACATTCCAATATTACTTCCTTGTCTTGCACCAATTCTCTCAAGAAATGATACTTTATTTCAATGTGCTTGGTTTTGGTATGCATCACATGATTCTTAGAAATGTTAATTGCATTGGTGTTATCACAAAAAATAACAACAAGATCCTTAGTTTCTTGCTTCATACATGTTAATAGTTGTTTGAACAAAATAATATTTGGACAATTGAATAAGGAAACAACATATTCTAATTCTTCCATCTACTGAGAGATACAATTATGCTCCCTTCTTGTCCAACATACACTCTCTTTCCAAGAAAGAATGCTCCACCACTAGTGCTCTTTCTATCATTGGTGTTTCATTTCTAATTAGCATTACATGATACATTCAATTCAAAGTTGCCTCCTTTCTTATACAACAAACAATAATATTCATTACCCTTTTGAAACCTCATGATTCTTTTCATTTCCATCACATGATTTTATTTTTTATTAGCAAAGAATATCACAATCATTCCAACTATTAATGCTATATTAGGTCTTGTATGCAACAAATATTCATGTTTTCTAATAATTTATCTTTATGTTTTCTGATCTACCTCTTTTGAGTCATCATCTTTGGAGAGATTATGTCTAGTAGACATACGTGTTCCAACTAGTCTAGAATCCTCCATTCCAAACTTTTTTAGTATCTACATGATTTACCTTGATTGAGTAATGTTGATAACATCTTTCTTCTATTGAATTTGCATGCTGACAAAGAATTTGATCTCTCAAAACATTGACATTTCAAATTCCTTACTCATCTCATCAAATTTTTTTTTTTGCACAAATCAATATTTCTAGTAAATAATGTATCATCCGCAAATATTTCTACAAAAACAATCTTCTTATCTAGTCATTCTTTGATGAATACATTTTTATTATCATTAGTTCTTTGAAAACCAATCTTTATAAGATAATTATGTAATCTTTCATACCAGGTTCTTGGGGCTTGCTTGAGAGCATACAAAGCTTTTTGTAATCTACAAACCATGTCCCTTTTTCTAGGATCATTGAAACCTTCTAGTTTCTCAATGTAGACTTCCTCATCTAAGATTCCATTTTAAAATGTTGATTTCACATCCATTTGATATACTTTAAATCCTTTGTGTACTACATATGCAAGGATTTTTCTAACACCTTCTGTTGGAAATATAGATGAAGTAACTAAGAGGGGGGGTGGAGGGCAAGGGGGAGGTGGGGCTGAATTAGTTACCACAAAATATATCCACAGATCCTTTTGATGTCTACCAAAACTAATTACTGCTATCACTCAGTAAACATGTACTAAAAATCTTCTAACTTGGTAAATGAAGAGTACGGTTGACTTTAGCAGATATAACATCAAAAGTAATAATTTGCAAACATGAGAGAAAAGAAATGAACACAAGAGACACTAGATTTGATGTGGAAACCCAATATGGGAAAAACCACCAATGTAAGTAGTTACTATTATTTACTCTTCTGAACTGAGCCCTGATAGGAGGAAAACTAGTTAAAGGTTACAAAACAAACTATTAGGTGTGAACTTGTTAGAGGATTTAATCACTCTGTAAGGAGTGGCCTTGTAAGAGGTCTTTAAAAAAATTCAATGGAACTTTCACCCTATTAGAGGATTTACAATTGGCTATAATACTAACTCTATTAAGAGATTTTAGATCACTACTACAATGGTAAAAAAGTAACAATGAAATGACCTAATTGTGATGTAACTAGATTGCTGATTATAGATCTCTATTCTACTTCATACTAAATCCTTCTTGATCTGATATTACTTTGCTACTCCACATGGATATCTGACCATCCTTCAAGTTCTCTCAAACACTTTCCTTTTTAATCAATCAATACACTTGCATACTACAAAAAATCACAATTTGATCTTATATTTATATCATTCAAATTGTCAAGTCCACTCAATACAAATTACAATGACCAATAATCTTTACCATAGTTGATTGGAATCAATACTTGAAATAATTAAACTTAATAACCTAAATCAACAAAATCCTTTGATATCTGACCCATCTTGGTAAACACTGGTCTTGAAATGATTTTCTATGTTAACCAATAGAAGCTCGATTAGCACTACAGACTTTGCACAAATCCTTTGGCAATTGAGTGAACTTGGTTAATACTAACTCTAACCAACTTTCCTTCATTAATCATGAGAACTCGGTTAACACTACTTTCTTCCATATTTTCCTTCAATTCTTGAGTGAGCTTGGTAGACACTACTTGATAGCTGATATGACATTTATGTGACATAAAAAACAACACACAATTAGTCAATTGTATCCAATAATCTCCCTCTTTGGCATTCATGGCAACATAACATGTCATACCATAATGAAATTTGAGAACAAGACTTTCTCTGATATAAAGTTTTCCCCTCTTATTTATACTAGAAGCTTCTCTTTCTCTTTTATGCAGTAATCTCCCTTTGTGAAGGAATTACATAACTTCTATGATAGTATACTTCTCTCTAAAAAAAAAATTCAAAAAGATATGATTGTAAACTTCTCCCTCTTTGACAACACATGCCAAAGACAACACATACCAAATTAATATCAATGTACCTTGAGTATTGATTCATATGCAATATTCCCTTTTGACTATGCTACATCAAATAATTGATCTTCAACTTGGTTTCTATTGATGCATCACTAAAGCTTTATTTAGTGAGCTTTAGATAGAGGAATGACCCCTAACTTTCCTCTTAGATACAAGAATGCATCCTTAGGTAATGAATTGGTAAATATGTCTACAATCTATTCTTTTGTATGGACATACTGCAATTTGATTTCTTTGTCCTGCACTATTTCTCTAACAAAATGATATTTTTATAGGAATATGGTTGGTTTTGGAATGCATCACTAGATTCTTTGATATGTTAATTACTCTTGAATTATCACAAAACATGACAACTATTTATTTGATCTCAACCTTCATACCTTCCAACAACTATTTAAACCAAACAATGTTAGAACAATTCACTACTACTACAACATATTCTACTTCTGCTATGGATTGGGATGTTTAGTTTTGCATTTTCCTTGTCTAAGATACCAACCTTTTACCAAGAAAAAATACTCCACCACAGGTGCTTTTTTCATCATCAATATTTCCATCCCAATTAGCGTCCAGTAAAATTTTTTAGGTCCATATTCCCTCCATGCTTATACCATAAACCATAGTCTTCAATGCCTTTCAAATATCTCAAGATTCTTTTGATTTCTATCATATGATTTTCTCTATGTTTTGTCAAGAATCTTGCCACTGTACCAACTGCAAGAGCGATATTAGGTCTTGTATGAACTACATACTATGATTTTCCAATCATTGATCTATACAATGTCTGATCTACATTTTTTGAGTCATCATCTTTGGTAAGCTTTAATCTAGTATACATGGGGGTTACAACTAGTTTTAAATCTTCAATACCAAAATTCTTGAGTATCTCCTTGATATACTTATACTAAGTGATGTAGTTACCATTCTTTCTCTATTGCATCTACAATCCAACAAAGAACTTAATCATACTGAACATATACATTTCAAACTCTTTGTTCATTTTTTTCTAAAAATTCTTTACATAGATCATCATTCCCTATAAATAAAGTACCATCCACAAATATTTCTACCAATACAATCTTTTTATCTAGTCCTCCCTTGATGTACAAACTACTATTATCATTAGTTCTCTAAATATCGATTTGCATAAGGTAGTTATGTAGTTTCATACCATGCTCTAGGAACTTGTTTTAAACCATACAAAGCTTTGTGCAGCTTACAAACCATGTCTCTTTTAAATGATCAAAAAAACCTTCTAGTTGTTTAATGTAGACTTCTTCATCAAGAATACCATTGAGAAATGCAAATTTAATATCCATCTAATATGCCTTAAATCATTTATGTGCTGCATATGCAAGTAAGGTCTTGATACCTTCCAATCTTGCAATAGGAGCAAAAGTTTCACCATAATCAACAACTTCTTCTTGAAAGTAGCCTTTACATACCAATCTAGCTTTGTTTCTTGATACCTTACCATTTTCACTCAACTTATTCTTGAATACCCATTTTGTGCCAATCACATTTCTATCTTTGGACCCAAATACAAGAGTCTAGGTTTTGTTCTTTTCTATTTATTCAATTTCTTCTTTCATAGCCTCAATCCAACTTTCATTTTCCAATGCTTCTTTAACACTTCTAGGTTCAAATTCAGCAAGTGAGCATGTACCTTTTAGTTTACTTCTTCTCATAGTACCTTCTATTTTATCTCCAATATTCTAATCAGGTGTATGATGCCTTCTGAAAAACTTGGCTAATATAGGTTCCTTGATTTTTGTATGAATTGCATTGTCTTCCTCTTGAATTTCAACATGAGACTCAGGCTATTCTTTTTATGGATCGAGTCCTTCAGACTCAGTAGGCATTGGCTCAATACCTTCAGACTATAATTGGGGTTCTTGCAACTCGATTTGAACTATTTGCGACTAAGTATCTATTCTAGGCTTAGTAGATGTAGTCTCCTTATTATCAAATATACCTGGCAAAGTGTCAAATTCATAGTAGAAAAATCTTTTTTAGTCTTCTAGTTCTTTCTTGCTTTCTTCTTTAGCCTTTTCTACATACTCATCAATTCTCACATGTGCACTTTCTATGATTTTGTGAGTAGACAAATTTAAACATTTATATGCCTTGCTTTTGCTGGAGTATCCTAGAAATATACCTTCATCACTTTTTACATCAAACTTTCTTTTTTTAGAATCTTTCAAGATATAACATTTACTTCCAAATACTTTTAGGTAACTTACATTGGTTTTGAAGCCATACCATAGTTTATAGGGAGTCTTGTCTAAATCCTTCTTCAATGGAACTTGGTCAAAAGTATGAACTACAGTGCTGATAGCTTCCTTCCAATATTTGATAGCAATTTTATTTTCAATCATCAAAGTCCTTGCACAATCCATGATGGATTTGTTTCTCCTTTCAACTATTCCATTCTACGCAGGAGTTCTAGGGGCTGATACCTATCTTTTGATTCATCTTTCAATGCAAAAGTTGTTGAATTCATTGGAGATGAATTCACCACCTTTGTCTGATCTTAAGCATTTTATTCTTTTCCCTATTTATTTCTCTACTCTTTCCAAATACTATTTGAATTTCTAAAATGCTTCTGACTTATCCCTTAAATACATAACAATCATCATTCTAGAGTAGTCATCAACAAAAAGAATAAAGAAAATTTCTCCACTATAGCTCTCTACTCGAATGGGTCCACACAAATTAGTATGCAAATTTTCCAAGATATCTTTAGATTGATAGTGTTTTTTTCTTGTAAAACTAGTCTTTCCCATTTTGCTAGTTTGCCAGTTCTTGCATAAACCAACATCTGGTTTTGTCAAACTAAGAATACCTCTTACTTTCCTTAATCTTCTTATTTTCACCATGTTATCAAAATTTACATGACATAACCTTCTATTCCATAACCAACTTTCTTCAACTTGAGTAATAAAACATGAGCAATCACCGAAATCAAGATAAAATAGGTTACCTTTTATTTGTTTGCCTAATCCAATTAGTTTTCCTTTGTCATCTAGCAATCTTGCCTTGCCATGCATAAATTCCACCTTGAATCTAATTATTATTAGTTGTGCCACACTAATAAGATTATGTTTTAGTCCTTTAACCCAATAGGCATTATCACATACAAGTTCTTTGGTTATTCAAATTCGGCCTTTCCCTTTTATACAACAATGTTCATTGATTCCAAATCTTACACTTCCTCCACCATAATGTTCAAAATGTTCAATTTTTTTTTTATCTCTAGTCATATGATGTGAACATCCACTATCTATGATCCATGTATCATTTTTTCTAACATGAGTGATAAGTGCCATCTTATCTCCTTCATCATTAGATTCATCTTTTATAGCAATGTAAACTATTTCATCTTCACTATTATAAGAATCCTTAGCCATAAAACAAGTTTTCTTACCTTTGTCCTTGTATGATTTATGACCTTTTAAATCATTTTTGTCTTTGTACTTGTGAATATTCTTTTCATCCTTATCTTTATTTGGGCACTTGGCAACAATATGACCAACTTCTTAACATGAAAAATAGATTAAGAGAATTTTACCTTTGTATTTTCCTCTACTTCAAGAATATTTATTTGCTAGAAAATCTTCAACAAATTCAAGATTTCTATCTGAGCTTTCTTTAGTTTCCTCTTCACTATTTGACTGATTTTCTTTTATCTTCTTTCCTTTTTCTTTGAGTGAATGTTTGACCTCAAAAGCAGACTCCACATTTTTGGAAGCTGGAACATAATTCTCAAAGTTGTCAATCTTCCTACTAAGGTATCCAAAGTTATCTTATGATTTGTTTCATACCTCCTTTCTTGAATAGGAAATACTCTAATTGCATAGATAGGAAGTAATGTTCTAATAATTTTACTTACAATAGTTTCTTCTTTGATTTCTCTTCTAGATGCTTTAATTGCACTGACATTGGCTTTGATTCTTTCCACATATTTAGCAATATTTTCATCTTATCTCATTCTCATTTGATCAAATGGTCCTCTAAGGCTTTCTTCTTTGGCTCTCCTCACATTTTCATCACTACCATAGATGTCCTTTATCTTATTCCACATATCAAAAGTAGTTTTGCAATTTTTGATCTTATCAAATTTATCATAGCTAAGAGCATGCAATATCTATCATCATGGTGTTATGGTTTTTTTTCTCAACAATATCTCCAATAGATTATGTATTAGTCAAAGTTGTGTACTTTTCAACAAGGTATTTCAAGCTTGAATCACTAATGGAAGGTAGATGAAGTCTCATAAGTCCGTACCATGCTGAAAATTTGTCTGTGTTAAGCTTTGGAATTTCTCTCTTGTAAAACATCCTGATCTTTAGCTTAGGTCCTTGAAATCTTTCTTACAAGCATCAAAATCTCTAATACCAATTTTTGGAAATATAGATGAAGTAACTAAGAGTGGGGGGATGAATTAGTTACCACAAAATATATCCACAGATCCTTTTGATGTCTAACAAAACTAATTACTACTGTCACTCGATAAACATATTAAAAATGTTGTAATTCAATAAATGTAGAGCACAGTTGACTATAGTAGACCTAACATCAATAGTAATAATTTGAAAACATGAGAAGAGAAATGAACACAAGAGACATAAGATTTAACGTGGAAATCCAATATGAGAAAAACCACCAATGTAACTAGTTACTATTTTTCACTCTTCTAAAGTGAGCCCTGTTAGTAGCCAACATGGTTGACCTTGTTAGAGGATTTAATCACTCTGTAAGGAGTGGCCTTGTAAGAGGTCTTTAAAAAAGTTTAATGGAATTGTCATTCTATTAGAGGATTTACAATTGGTTGTTAAACCAACTCTATTAAGAGATTTTTTATCACTCCTACAATGGTAAGAACGTCAATGAAATGACCTGATTGTGATGCAATTGAATTGTTGATTACAAATATTTGTTCTTTTTCATACTAGATCTTTCCTGATTGAATATTACTTTGTTGCTCCACAAGGATATTTGACCATCCTTCAAGTTCACTCACACACTTTCCTTCTTAATAAATCAATACACTTGCTTGCTACTTAAAATTACAACTTGACCTTATATTTATATCATTCAGATTGTCAAGTTGACTCAATAGAAATTGTAGTGACCAATAATCATTACCATAGTTGCTTGGAATCGATACCTAGAATAATAAAACTTTATATCCCAAATGAACAAAATCCTTTGATAGCTAACTTAGCTTGGTAAATACTGGTCCCAAAATGATTTCCTGTGTTAACCAACAAAATCTTGACTAACACTACAAACTTTGCACAAATCCTTTGGTAACAGATTGAACTTAGTTAATACTAACTCTAACCAACTTTCCTTCATTAACCATAAGAACTTGGTTAACATTGATTTCTACCATAATTTCCTTCGATGCCCGAGTGAGCTTGGTAGATACTACCTGATAGCTGATATGCCATTTGTGTGACATTAAATGCAATAAACCAACTAAGAGGTTCTAGATGATCTCTACACTTATCTGATCAAGAATCATCAATTTAGCATCACACCCGATGTTACTATAGTCTTCAAAACTAATTATGACACTTCTAGAATATTTTATTTCCAAGGAGAGGGTTGTAAAGAGCATAATGGGAGAGATCATTCTATATCTCTTACACAAGAACTTTGAGAAAGTGTTCCATCTCTCGAGTGAAGGGAAATTCATTAGGGTAACCTATGAGCAAGAAGAAAGATGGTATCAAGAATACATTGAAGAGACTTTCAAAGCAAAGAAAGGAATACAAAATTGTTACTGATGCCTTCATATTCACTATAATCAAATTCATTGAAGGAGATTATGTGAAGAGACTATCAGATGATGTAGTGACATAGATATTATGGTTGGGGCTTATTATATCCAATTTAAGAAATGTACATATTTAAGGGTGGTGGGTACAACAATCAACCCTAAGAAGCACCCTTGGTATCCTATTGATAGATTTATTCTTCTAGAGGTCTGCTAGCAACACTTGTCTACATATGACAAAGTTAGAAAGTAACATAAAACATGTTAGATGTGGACTATGATTATAGGACCTTTCCAAGTGGATTGGTAACAAGATATCTCTTCTTTTGAATGTGAATGGGCTTAGTATCCTTTGGAAGAATACAAATCTCCTTGGACATGTTTTGATAATATTGGGAGAATACAATATTTGGCTAGTAAAACATTTCAACATGAAGAAGCCATTGAAGATCATGAGATGAATGCGACAAATGACTATGATATCTATATCAAGGATTATTGTAGGATGACTTTGTATCTAGTAGAAAAAGCTTTGAAAATAAAGATTCCATTCAAGATACTACAGTAAGACTTGGAGGAGTTACTTGATCCTTTGTTCAATAGGAATAAAATTATTGTAAGACCTATCATGAATGTTGAGGTTGATAGAGAAGAAAACTCATATATTAACCATAGGGCGAGGAACATCATCAAAATGATGCAATATTGGATCAAGAAACCATTCAAACTTGATCTAATTATAGAAAGAGTTATCTCTCATGCACAAGCCTGTCCAGCTAAAGGTAGAGGAAAAAAGGTCATTGTACCTACCTTTTCAGCTTAGTCACTAGTAAGGTAAAAAATGGTGCACCATCTCAATAGATTGGTTGGTTATTATTGAGCTCAGAAAGTAGAGGTAGGAGAAAGAGGAATAGGATTTATGCTCAAAGAGATGAACTAGAAGAAGGTGAAATTTTGACACCTCTATAGTAAGGAGAGGAAAACATATAATGACTAGAGAATATGGAAGGTGCACTAGCTCAAGGTGATCCTCAAGTGCCACCAGTTGCACCAGGCCAAACCAAGACAAAAATTGAGATACAAAAGGTTTCCCCACCTCAACAAGTAGAAAAAGCCTCCCCTTATGTGCCATAAAGAAGAAAAATAAAGACTCTAGGGAAGAGGAGACAAAAGGTGATCAATAAAGTGATCCCTTTTCCATCAATTGGTAAACCTATCCTAGAAGAGGAACAAGATGAGGGTGATGATGATGAAGAGGAAAATTGACCTTTGAGTCAGAGGACTTGACTATCTAGAGCTATAGAGAAAGAATGAAGGAGAAGCCCTAAGGTTACACTGTCATCTATCCTAGGTGAGCCCATGCAAACCACCACATCAAAGGATAAGATGCAACAATGGATTGATGAGCAATAGGTAGAAGGCACTGATGAGTTTTAGATCCCATATTTTTATTTTATGCCTATGGGTATTGAGTTGGGTGGGGAAAATATCAAAGACACTCCAACCAATCAACCTTAATAGGAGGATTGGACTCAAATGCCCCCCAAATCACAAGTACATGAAATAGTTTCAAAATCCTAGCTACAAGTTACATTTTGTGTTGACAAGCAATCAACTACCCCTCTTCGTCCAGATATTGAAATTGAGCAGGTCTAAGCTAAACATGAGGAAGAGTGACAACAAGTATCCATTGATGAATTGTTGGAAGAGGGAAAAATAAGTGAACAATATCAAAAAACATATGAGAAGATAGAGGTGAGAACCATGGGTTTGAAAGATATAGCGACTATAGATGAAGAGCCTTCACAAAGGGAGAAGACACCAGAAAAGAGTGATAAGGGCAAGGGTACAACTAAAAAAAATCCTTCATCGTCTAAAGGAAAGTCCTCAATGTAGTATATTCCAAGGTGTCTTAGAAAAGATATGATAAGAAATAAGAAACAATAGCTCACTACTAAAGAGGAGGATAGAATGGAACTAATAGAAGTACTAGAGAAACTTGATTTACCTCCTAAAGATGCATGACCATTAGCCTTTTGTTATGAGTGATTTGAATTAGGATATTTTTATTCATGTAGCTCTTCCTCCTCCATAATAAAATGTTGAAGAAATGACTCCATTAGATTATTAGATTGAGGAGGTCATGCTTGGTAAGCCAACCTTGGAAATTGTGAACCTAATGGTCACTACAAGGATGAAGGTAGTTTTTAGGAGCCTAGAATAGGATGGGGTAGAGTTGAAAACACTTTGACATATAAATGAAGTCCTAAAAGAATATCTAAGTGAATTTTTTTGCCCTTTGGATCCCACTAACCCCAACGAGACTCTTATTGCATCAATTGAGAGAAGGGATAAAGGAGCAGTATGATTGGACTCATTTTTTAATGCCTATTAGCAATGGCATGAAATTTTTGAGGAGAAGGGCATATTAGTTATTCAAGGAAATATTAAGCTACTAAATGTTATGTAGGATAGTGCGAATAAGTTGGGAGGCAATTTTGAATCAATATTTTGGTTTAATGGATGAGGTATATACCTAGGGAAAGGATCTACAAGAATTATAGGCAATCAAAGGCCAAATGTATGAGATGCTCATGGATGTACCTATAGTAGAGGAGTAAGATTTAATAGATGATTGTCTTGAGAAGATATCATATAGTAATAAAGTAATGGAATCATTACACATCGAGAACCACAGTCTCAAGGACCAAGCCCAAGAGCAAATTTTGGAAGGTAGGAGACATTATAGTGATTCATGTCTAGCAACTTTTAAGGATGATGCATGGGAGAAGTTGATACTTGTAGATGTAGTACTTCAAAGATTCCAAAAAAGTTTTGATGAAATTTCCAATGATGAAGATATCAGGTAGGCATTTAGCATCGAGGAAGCTTTGTTAGAGCCTGATACAAAATGTAGGGATTTTGTAGAAACTTGTACAGAAGTAGATAACTACTAAAACAAAGTAAAGGATAAGTGCAATGCCTTAGATTTATTAGATGTTGTACGAGTAACCAAAATAATTGATAATTTCAAGGGCAAGTACCTAGACAAAGCTTTGGTATAAAGTGGAATAAATCCCAGTAGCTAGAATTTCATTTTTGACAATTTGTTAGATTTTGCATTTTTTTGCCTCTAAGGTGTGTTGTTGCACTAGTACACTTAGTGTGCTAGGTGCACTACTACACCAAGTGCACTAGTGCACTTTTTGCGACAATGTTTTGGAAGATTTTGAAAGAGTTAGAGGTGCGTTGTTGTGCCAGGTGCACTTTTTAGAGGTGCAGTTTTCCAGAGGTGCATCAATAGTTAACTACTAGTTCCAAAATTAGAGCTTTCCATGCATCAAAAACATATTCTGATGATTGTTTAACTCTAAAGGACATCTAGTGAAGGTTTAGCTTCTATTTTTAGTACTTCTAGACACTTCTACATCAACTAAAGGATCTCTGATTCTCATTCTCTCATAAATTCTTTGTTCTATGATATGTAAAGGCTCATGTATCCAATTAATGATGTAAAATGGATGGTATCCCACTAAACACTAGTTAGATAATTAGTTTTTATATAAGTAGTTTGTTTTATTAATTCAAGTGGATATGATTGGACGAAGATATCTCTCACTCTCAACACAAATTGAGGAGATGATTTCTTATAAATATGAGATTCTAATATGTAATCAAGGTCATTGTTATTTTGCAATAATATATGCTTTTGTTCTCATATTTGAATTGTAGTGATTCTTGCCTAAGTCTATAATATTTTTGTGAATGTATGTTCATGGAATTTTGATTGAGCCAAAAGTTTATTGTGTTTTTCCTAGTTGTGTGATCTTTTAATTTTTGTGTTCCCTATAGTTTTACAAATTTCATTGATGTATCTAGTTCGAGAAGAGATCACCCATTTTGTTCCTACATAAAATTTTTTCTCACATGAGTGCACTTTTTGTGGCCTTATGATATGATGAAAAGTGAAACATCTTATGGTTGCTAAATTCCCATCAACAATTGCATTAGTGGAATTAAGAAAGTGTTGCTCCTATTTTCATTGGTTACCCACCAATTTCTTCAAAGGCTTAACTTGGAAACATGTTGTTTCCATAGTTTATGTCCATTAGGATTTTACTTTGATATTATTTTCTTAAAACCCTTGTCACCCTATCTTTATCATTTTCTTTATTAACCCCATCTTAAATTAAGAGTTCATATTATTTGCATTGTTAGATTGCATTCATAGAAAAATAAAATAAATACAAAAATATAGTTCTTTTTGTGTATTTATTTTGAAATAGCCAAAAAAATTTACATATTATCTGAAGTTATCAATACCAACAAATGCCTCCTCATGAACACTCACATTTATCTTCTATTGAGTGGATTCCAGTAGGTTGCAAGATCACCTAGAACCTTGGACTTGATTTCCCAAGATTGACTTTTCAAGAGATGAGTTTGAAAGGATTCTTGTTGTTAAGCATCATGTAGAATGATAGCTAAATAGAAGTGGTGCTAGAAGGAGGGCCTCTTAATTTTCATAATAAAAGAATATTTTGCCAAAAAAATTCAAAATTTAGCACTTTTTATAAGTTCAAAAAAATTTCCAAGTTTGATCCAGAATACCTATTTTAATGAACTTTAAGGTCTTCACCAAGAGCACACAATTTCCTTGAGCTTGAACATTTTTGCAAGCCTCATAGTGACAAAGGAATACCTCAAATTTAACTACTTCCATTTAACATTTCATCATATTCTTCAGCTTTGCCTGTACAAAAACCACCTAGTGGACCACCAAACATCCCAACAATCCACCTTCACAACAACCACCCCTAGGTCCACCAAATCCTCCAATGGTCCTTTTTGCAAATACTATAGACACACCAATCAACTTGATAGGTGTACTCAATGACCTTCCTAAGAATCTTGAATATTTTTTCCCTAGGTTCATTTATGGAGAGACACGAACTACTGAAGATCACATCAAAGTACTCAAATAAAATTACAATCAAAAGTAGATTACTAACAAGAATGTGGTTCTTCAATTATTCCCCTACACTTTATGGGAAGTTTCCTTTAATTGGTATGTTAATTTTCCACCTAGATGTATTGGATATTAGGCTACTTTCAAAAAATTCTTCTTGGAACAATTTAAGACTTTCATCAATCCAATTGTGATACCTTAGCAATTCATATCAATAAAAAGGGATCCAACTAAGATAGTTTTGCACTTCAACCATTGTTTTCATATGGCATATTGCAGGCTAGAAGCACCATACACTATACCAGTTGAAGTTGTTATTTAGATTTATCTAAATTATATAGGCCATCTTACTAGTATTTTTCTAAGAAGACTTCTTGCAACAAATATCAACACATTGGATAAAGTCTTCACAGAAGCAATTACCATCACTAAACAAGCCAATCCTAATAGAGAAGGATTGATGCTTCCAACTCAAGCTATAATGATGATGCCAGCATACTCTATCAGGGCACCTACACTTCCTAGTCAATTCATACCTATGGGTTTAGTTCCATTACAATAGGCACCTTCTTTTCAAAACCCCACTTTAACATATTTAGGATATGAACCTCCAAAAGTTGCTATCTTTTAGAAAAAGGTAGCAGTTTCTGCTAAGGCAAATAATAATTTTACCTCTGAGTTCAATCAAGTGAGAAAGACTATGTCACAAATGAATAATAAGATTACTCATCTAAGGTTGTCACAAGTGGAAAATAACAACTTTCAAAGGAACAATGTTGGTCCTTACAATAATAATTATGTTAAGAATTATAATACGAACTTCAACACTGAAAACAATAATGTGGGAAATAATAATGGAGGAAACAACTTCAATACTCCTGATCATAATAGTGTCTTCCAAAAATAGAATCAACAATGGAACACTCATCCAAATAATGGAAGCATTCTAGTAGATAACAATAACAACAATGTTTAGTGCACAGATGTCAATCAATATGACAGGGGTCAAAATACATCTAATAATGATGGTTCATACTATAATGGAAATCAAGAGATGACTCAAAATTCACAAGAAAATGATAATGTCGCTCATGTATAGTTTAATTCTATGTTACTAGAATCCTATGATTCTACATAGAATGTACAAGTAGAACAATTATCCAATGAAGAATTATCTTTTTCATTTAGTCAACAACCAAACTTTAAACCTAAAGAGATGTTTTATTTTCACAATGACAATCAAAATACATACAACCTAAGGAGTAGAAAAGAACCTATGATAGATGGAATTCCTCTAGCAATAGAACCAACTCCTCTTGATCTGAGAGTGAATAACAATTTGGTACCAATTAGGCCACCGTATGGAGACAAAAAAATCAGAACCAAGGGAATGTACCAACAATTTTTAAAAATCCTACTTGGTCTATTGAAAAGTATATTATGGTGGAATATTTGAAATGAACAAATCCAACATGTCTACATTTGAAATATTGTAAAAATGTCCCCAACAACAAGAAGTGCTGATCAAAACTCTAGATCATACAAAGGTAGCCCATAATACAAGTACCATACTTCAAAAGATAGTATCTCAACATCTTAACATCTTGGAGGAAATGCCAACTATGTTCAAAGACAAGGTTGAGGTGCCTCCATTTCTACTTAGCATTGGGATGTATGGTAAGAATCTTCACAATTTCCTAATTGATTTAATTACCTTATGTAATTTCATGCCATTATTAATAGTGCAAAGGTTGGTAGTCACTCCTCGGCCTTCTAATAAGATAGTGATACAACTAGATAAAATAAAGGTGAAAGTCATTGGTGTATTAAAATATGTTAGGATATAGATTATAGCCTACCCTCAAATTCAAGATGTCATTGATATACATGTAGTAATATTCCTAAAACATATGGATTACTTCTAAGTAGAGAATGGATGAAATGCCTAAGAGGATGGTTTCCTATGGATTTTAGTTAGTTATAGTTACCATGGAAAGTGTTGAACAATCAAATCAAGATAAATACAAAGACAAAATTAAAAATTATGATTATAGAATACAATATTCTAAATAAGGTAGTATTCTTACAATTGTATTTAGGCTCTTCCAAAGTGATGGCATGTGATACAACTTCAACTAAAATATCAGATGATCAAGATGAAAAATCCAAAGTTCTAATCCCAAAGGATGAGATCATGACACAATTCATAGATAACATGATAGCTGACTTACAATGTTTAGGAGAAGAAGCTGACCCCAGTATCCTACTTCTCCCACAATTTTTTTGATTACATAAAGTTAGCCATTTAGAGTCTGAATGCTCATTATGCCAAGAAGTAGTCACTAAGGTATTAACACAGATGATGCGAGTAAAGAGTGCAAACATATTTAAATCTATTGAAAAGATTGGAAAGGAAATTGAAGATTTAAATTTTTCATACAGTGATACCTCTTCAGATGGTAGGGGTTTTTCTTTTCCTCCCCGAGGAGTGATCAAAGTTCAAATAAGAAGATCGTACATGAATGGTTAAGGATGGACTTCAGCAACCCTCCATTCGAAACCTAAAGTGGATGAAATTAAAGAGTTGATAGGGGAAATTTAGGATAAATAAGAAAAATGTATACTCCTCCTATTAACAAGTAATAGTAGAAAATCATCAAGTCTGCCCCACAGGAAATTATAATGGGTTCCCTAGAAAAAATTCTTCCATGCCCATGTGATAGAGAGGGTAAGGAAGAACAAGCATAAATTTAGAAAACCCATGGAAGATCCTATTTGGACACTTCACTTGGATGGTTCCAAATGAAAATTAGGAGCTGGCATAGGTATTAAGTTGATCAACCTATAAGTTAAGTTTTTCTAGATAGCATATCAACTATAGTTTAGAAGTAATAATAATGTTCTAGAATATGAAGCATTGATCTGAGGACTTATTTTTACACAAGAGAAAGAAATCATAGCTCTTATAATTAAGGTAGATTCTTAGTTAGTTATAGGACAAGTGAAATCATTATACTCTTGCAATGACAAGAGGTTACTTTCTTATAGGAAATTAGTATGGGATCTAATGGATGATTTTGAAGCTTTGAACATAAAGTCTATTCCAAGAAGGAAAAATATGGTAGAAAATGCTTTTGCTATCTTAGTAAGTGCATTACAACTAGTTGAGAGAACAAAATTGAAAAGATTTTTAGTTGAAATGGTTGCTGCTCCATCTATTCCAAACAATATTACAAACTTCCAAGTCTTTTAGGATGATCAACATATTCTTGAATTTATCATGTGAAATGGCCATTTTAAAGGGAAAGAAATTGATGAAACTCTAGATGAAAAACCTAAGGATGATAACCTTGAAGATGAATATGGAATCCTAAACTTAGCAACTAACACTATTTCTAAGGGAATGGTTGAGTCGGAGTGCATTTTTTATCATGATAAATTAGTGCTTAATAGAAGAACAAAAAGGGGGATCGAGGAATGTGACCCATACAAATTAGGTACTGATGAAGATCCTAGAATGGTAAGGATAGGAAAAGTGTGCAATGCATAAGAGAGGAAAGCCATGCTCAAATTACTTACTAAGTATAAGGATGTTATTCCTGGGAGCTATGAAGAACTAAAGACATATAATCTTGAGATTATTACACATGACATCCCAATGAAACTAGATGCCAAACCTTTCCAAAAAAAGTAAAGACCACTTAATCCTATCATTCAACCAATGATAATAAAAGAAGTCAAAAATTTATTTGATGCCAAGATCATTTTCCCCATTTTCTATTCTACTTGGGTGGCTAATTTTTTTCTTGTATGGAAAAAGACTGATGAAATTTGTCTTTGTGGAGATTTTTGTAACTTGAACCTTGCATCTCAAAAAGACAATTACCCTTTACCCTCACTAGATGAGTTTGTGCAAATTGTAAATGCATCAAAGATTATGTCCTTCTTGGATGGATATTTAGGATATAATTAGGTAATGGTTGATGAAGAAGATAGGATAAAGATAGCCTTTATGACAAAATGGGGAACTTTTGCCTACAAAAGAATGCCTTTTGGACTGATTAATGTAGGGACTACATTTCAACAAGCCATGGATGAAGCTTTTAAGGGATTAATAAACAAATGTATAGTTATCTACATGGATGACTTAGCTATCTTTTCAAAGGATTGAAGAACTCAAATCGCTGATCTAAGACATGGATTCAATATGTGTCATAAATATGACATATCTCTTAATCCCATGAAGTATTCATTTGTGGTCACTAAAGGAAAGCTCCTAGTCCATATAATCTCTAAAGAAGGAATATCCATTAATCCTAATAGAATTGCTCGGCTATTCTAAAGTTATTACCTCCTTAGAGTTGAAAAGAACTTAAGTATTTCTTCAAGAAGATAAATTTTGTGTGGAAATTCATAATTGGATTTGTAGAGATAAGTTGTCCCCTAAAATATCTACTCAAAAAGGGAGCTAAAATAGAATGGGTTTTGGAGATTAAGAAATCCTTTGTGGATATGAAAGTGTCCATTTCCATGGCCCTAGCACTGGTGAGTCCTAATTATTAGCTACCCTTTAAAATATATTCTTTTGCTTCAAAAAATTCATGCTCTAGGATTCTAACACAGAAGAAGGAAAAGGAAGATGAAAGAATTATTTCTTTTATGAGTTAGCCTTTGAAAAATGATGAGTTGAATTATTCCAACATTGATAAACAATATTTTGCCTTAATTAAGGTTTTAAAGAAATTTTTCTATTATATACTAAGAAGCAAGGTATATGCAATTGTACCTGATCCAAGACTTGATTGATGCAGAGTGAACTTGGTAAAAGAGAAGAGGAATGGATGACAATACTTCAAGAATTTGATCTAGAAATCAAACCCATGAGGTTAGTTAGAGGTCAAAGATTATCAAAAATGATAGTTGATAACCAAATTAAAGATGAAAAGAAGTTTAGGTTTCATAGTGAAATACACGTGGAAGATCAAAAAAGGATAGTAGTATCTCAAGCTAACATTCATCAAGGTGTAATAACATATGTCTAGTACTAGGATATTGTTTACTATCTCGTACAAAATCAATATCCTAGTTGGATGAATTGTTCACAGTGTAGGGGACTTAAAATTAAGTGTAAATCCTATATGTTTCATGATAGAAATTTATACAAATGGAACTATGAAGGAATTTACTTGAAGTGCTTGGGACATGAGGAAGTAAAAGAATTTTTGAATAATTTCTATTGAAATTTGATTGAAAATATCACTATTGAAGAAGGGAGATTGTTTGAAAAGAGGGAGATTGTTGGTAAAGAATATTTTCAATAATTTTTTTGTCATTCATGATGTTTCTAGAAGAAACAAGATTAAGGGTAGATTCATTGAATCTTACCTAATCCATTCCAACTAAAATTAAAAGTAGGACAATTAAATTAGGAAAAGTATCCCTGAATTCTATTTTAGAAGTTATAGGTCAAGAAGCAAGAGTTGCCAAGTTGAGTGGTTGCTTGGATGTCAAGGTGAAGGCATCGAGAGGGAGGAACAAAGTATAGAAACTACTTCAATAGGTGACCAGAAAGGTGATTGGACTAGTACATTGAGCATGAAGACTCAAGGAGATGAAGCTTGATAATAGAAAAACTTGTCAGAGTTGTAGAGACTGAAAGCCAGACAAATTTGTGAGTTGAATCAAATCTCAAAATCTACAAGTTATGTTGTAAGTTGTAAAATCATATGGACTTAGGTTGGTTTAACATCCATTTGTAAATCCTTTAATAGGGTCTAGCATTCTAATTGAATGTTCTAGAGTCCTGTAACTAGGCCCACTTCTAAAAGGTTGGTTGAAATCCTTTAACCAGGTCACATTTAATAGTCTATTGTAGCCTTTAATAGGGTAGGCCTTTCATAGGGCATCACTTTAGGAGAGTGAAAAGTGAGTAGGATGTTACTATTTTTTCCTCAATTGGGTTTCCACATAAATCACTTTGTTATGTGTTGATCTTTCATGTTTTATTCCTACATGTTGATTTTCAGTAACTTGCTAAGTAGAATGTTTAGCTTGGATGCATGATTAGTTTAATTGGGCTCACTATAATTAGTGAAAAAGTTTTATTAGGACATTTGGACTTTGAATAACTAGTTCACCCCCCTCTCCCACCCTCTTAGTTATTCTAAATCATTTCTAATAATTGTTATTAGGGCCATCTGTTGAGTTGGTTTAAAGGTACTAGAAGTAGGAAGATCAAGATGTCCAAGAGCGAAGTTCCCAAGCACAATAGAATTAACTTCACTGCATGTAAAAGTCTAATGAAGCTACACCTTTGATCAATAAGTGATCATGCACAACCCTCAATTGAAGTAGAACATGTTGATCTAACTACCCCTACTATAGGAGATATGAATAAAAATAAGGAGCACAATCAGGCAATGCCAGAGATTGTCTCTACTCTCAACTATGCTAAATTTGATGACATCAAGGGGTGTGACTCTAAATTCAAGATGTGGAAAGCCTTGATAGACATTTATGGAGGAGATCAAAATTTCCAAAGAGAAAAAAGAGAAAGCCTTAGATGAAAGTTTGATGACATGAGAATGGAGGAAGGTGATAACATTTCTTAATATACCTCTAGAATAAAGGAAGTGGTAAGTGCAATAAGAAGTTTGGGTGGTTATTTATATAATGAAACTATCAATAGAAAATTCTTAAGAACCTTTCTCCCCATCTATGCTATTAGAGTGCCAACCATCCAAGAGTTAAGATGTGTTCTAGGAAAAAAGCTAACTCTTGAAGGTATAGTGGGAAAACTTACTGCATTTGATTTATCCAACTTTGATAACTATAGACCTAAGAATCTTGAATCTACTTTCAAGGTCAAGCTATTGTTGAAAGACACTAAAGAGGTGAAAAAAAGGAAAAATAAGAAGAAAAAGGTAAAATATGCATCTAGTGATAGTAGCACAAATGAAGAAGATGTGAAACAATTGGAAGCATTACTGGCTAGAAGGTTTCACAAAGGCAAAGATAAATTCAAAGGTAAGCTACCTATCATATGTTTTAATTATAATGAAGTAGGACATATTTCTACAAGGTGTACATAGAAGAAGAACTATAGAGAAGGCAAGAAGAACAAGAACATAATAGAAGATGATAGCAAAGATTACAAAGATAAGGGAAAAAAGTGCTACATTATTGAAGAAAAGGATTTTGATGAAAATGATGATGAGGTAGTCTATGTAGCCATGAAGTATGAGTTAGATGAATATGAGGCAACAAAACTAGTAACTTGTATGAAGAAGAATGATAGGTGGATCATAGATAGTGGATGCTCAAATCACACGATGGGAGAAAAAAGTAAGTTTGTAACGTTTACTCAGTATGTTGGAAATAGTATTAGATTTGGAAATGATGCTCCATGTCTAATCAAAGGAAAAGATTCAATCAAGCTTATAGAGAAAATTTCATGTGATAATACATACTATGTTGGAGGATTGAACTACAACCTGTTGAGTGTGTCACAATTAGGCAATATAGGATGCAAAGTAGAATTTGGAAACAACTCAACCAAAATATATGACACTGATGGAAATTTGATAAGAAAACAAGAACAAACAAGAAGTAATCTATTTTACCTAGATATGTAAGATGTAGCCTATCTTATTGTTAGATTTGATGATTTGTGGCTATGGCATAAAAGACTATGTCATGTCAACTTTGTTAATCTAATTAGCATTAGCAAAATGAAGAAAGTTAGAGGTTTGCCTAAACCAAAGAAGCCTAACAATACAATGTGCAAATAGTGTCAACTAGGAAAGATGACCAAGTGAAGTTTAAAAGAAAACCCTACACTTCCAAAGAAGTATTAGAGTCAATCCATATAGATTTATGTGGCCCAATAGAAGTGCAAAGCTAGAAAGGAGATAGATATATAATGTTGTTTATAGAGAACTACTCTAGGATGATGACTATCATGTTCTTAAAACAAAAATCTAATGCATTTGAAGTGGTATTTGGCTAGGGTTGAGAAGGAAATAGCAAAAAGTATGAAGTGCCTAAGATCAGACAGAGGAGGAGAGTTCACATCAAAAGAACTTGAGATATTTTTAAATGATAAAGGAATCAAGAGACAAATATCAGCACCTCAAACTCCCCCACAGAATGACATTGTATAAAGAAAGAATAAATCAATGATAAACTATGCTAGAACATTGATGATGGACAAAAATGTTTCTCTAAACTACTGGAGAGAAATTGTTAGTACTACTACCTACACCTTGAACTAAGTACAAGTCAAAAGAGGTAAAAATGCAACACCTTTTGAATTATGGTATGGTCACTCACCCAATGTAAAAGACTTCAAAGTGTTTGGTTGTAAATTTAATATTCTTAAAGATACTAGAAATGGAAAGTTTGATGCAAAGAGTGATGAAGGCATATTCCTTGGATACACCACTAGAAGTAAAGCATATAGGTGTTTGAATAGTAACACTAAAAAAATTGTGGAGAGTACAAATGTAAATTTTGATGAGCATGTAGAAGTTCAAGTTGATGAAACCAAGAAACAAGAAGAGTATAGATCCTTTGTATACTTCTATGAAGGAATGTCTACTAAAGAAGCTACCAATCAAGTTGTGAATCAACAATAAGTTTTAGTATCAACCAAGTCAGAACTAGTGGATGTTGAATTGCATTAAAAAGCCAAGTTGTAAGATGAATATAATGCACATTCTGATTTTGAAATCAGTACACATGAGAGAGATGATGGATTACTTGAAAGAGATGTGCACAGTCACTCTGAAACTGAAAGACCAAACCTAGAAATGAAGAAAGACCCAAAGTTATCCAAGTATGTGAGAAGACATCACCCTACTAAAAAAATCATTGCTAATAAAGAAGCTAGACCAATGACAAGGAATAGAGTAAGAAATGAATCATGTCTACTAAGCAAGATTGAACCCAGAATAGTGAAAGATGCACTGCAATATGATAATTGGTGTAAATATATGAAAGAAGAGATTGATAAGATAGAGAAAAAAAAGACTTGGACCTTAGTTCCAAGACCAGCTAATAAGAATGTGATTGGTACCAAGTGGGTATTTAGGAACAAGCTAGATGAAAATGGTGAGATCACAAGAAATAAGGCTAGACTAGTCTATAAAGGTTATGTCCAAGAGGAAGGACTACATTATGGAGAAAAATTTGCCCCTATTGCAATGATGGAAGGAGTATGAAAACTACTTGCATATGAAACCTATAAAGGTTTTAAAGTCTATCAAATGGATGTAAGGTTTTCTTTTTTGAATGGAATACTAGAAGAGGAAGTGTACATAGAACAACCAAAAGGATTTGTTGATGACGAAAAAAAAATATGGTTTACAAACTAAATAAAGCACTATATGGTTTGAAATAAGTGCCTAGAGCATGGTATGAGAGACTTCACAAATATCTTGTAAAGATAGGATTTGAGAGAATAGATGACAAGAGCAACTTGTACATCAAGGAAGGAAAAGGTAAAGACATTTTAATATCTAATATGTTTGTTGATGATATAATATTTGGTGGAAAACATGGGATATGAAAAGATTTTGCTAATCAAATAAAACATGATTTTGAGATGTCAATGCTTGATAAAATTGAATTCTTTGTTGGATTGAAAGTACATCAATTGAAACATGGTATATTTTTCACCCAATCAAAATATATCAAGGAAATACTCAAGAAATTTGGCTTAAATGTTCAAAACTAGTTAGTACACCAATCATAATAGGACATTAGTTATCTAAGAATGATGAGTCTGTTGAAGTAAATTAGACAATGTATAGATCAGTGATTTGAAAGTTGTAGTATGTTGTGCATAGTAGACAAGACATTGCATTATCTATTGGAATAGTGGCAATATTTTCTAAAAACCTAAGAGAAAATCACCTTATGGTAGTTAAAAGAATAATGAAGTATCTAAAAGGAATAGATGAGTTTGGCTTATACTACAAGAGGAGTGAAAAGTTTGAGTTGAAAGCCTACATTGGTGTGGATTGGGGAGGTAATATTGATGATAGAAATAGCACCAATGGAGGAGCAATTTTCTTAGGTAAAAGATTGGTCACTTGGAATAGCAAAAAGACAAGTTGTACCTCATAGTCAACAACGGAAGCTGAGTATGTTGTTGTTGCTATCAACTACACCAATATTGTATTGATCAAACATTTGTTGTAAGGTATGAAGGAAGGGATGACTAAACCTATGATAACACAAGTGCAATCAACATATTAAAGAATCTTGTGATGCATGCAAAAACAAAGTACATTGAAATTAATTATCACTATGTAAGAGAATTGATGGAAGACAAGCAAGTGAATATGGAATATGGAAACTCAAAAGAAAAAATTGCTGATATCTTCACAAAACCATTACCTAAAGATGCATTTGAATATCTTAGTGGTAAGTTAGGGATAATACCCCTATCCAAGGCTATTTGAGTAGTAGCGAGACTACCCTACATCAAATGTGTTGATTGCTAAAATGATATAAATTGATACAGAGGATCCTTACTTTAGGTTTTACCTAAAGTAATTAATATACTAGACTTCTAAATTAGTTACAAGAAAGGTGACAGAGGGAGAAATTGGAGTACCTAAAAATACTACAATTTCATGATAAGATTCTCAAATAGTGTGTCCTTGGAATTGTTGTTAAAGAGGGAGAAATAGCTAAACTAATTAA
Source organism: Cupressus sempervirens (assembly GCA_028749045.1). Taxonomy (NCBI): domain Eukaryota; kingdom Viridiplantae; phylum Streptophyta; class Pinopsida; order Cupressales; family Cupressaceae; genus Cupressus; species Cupressus sempervirens. The sequence continues at coordinate 425,336,171 of CM053789.1, read as the reverse complement.
AAGAGGGAGATAATACAAAAATAGCAAAAATTGATCAATGCATGCAGAGTGTGAAATAATGCATAGAGGGAGAAGTAGAAAATTTAATGGATCAAAATGTAAGAAGGAGAAAACAGTGCAGGAAATAATCAATTAGGATGACAAGATCAAAGAAGGAGTAGAAAAAAAAAGGGGAGAAGAAAGTGTATCAGCAAAAGAGATATACTTAATAATTTGAAAGAGGGAGTTTTTTACAGAATTCAAAGGGAATCATAAGTTTTCTTTTTGGCATTTGATTTACTATTTTAACCTAGTTAGTATTTTGATAACTTGGTTGATTAGTTTGGTTTGCCATCAATACTAAAGAGGGAGATTGTTGAAATATAATTGAAAAGATCACTATTGAAGAAGGGAGATTGTTGATAAATAATTTTTTCAATCATTTTTTTGTTAGTGATGTCAAACCTACTATTTGCTGGAATGACATTTGCTTATAAGATCCAAGTATGATCACTTAGTTGATTGATGAAGAGTATTTAATAAATAAGATGTAACAAAGGCACCTAAGGGAAAGGTTGAGTTATCATTTTGTAATGAAGTAAAAGGATCGGTTAAGACAATGATAAAATAATGTATTAATAATATACATGAAGATGCAAAGGTTGGCTACACAGGGAAACTCTAGAAGAATAAGTTGTAACAAAGTTGTTTGCAAACCTTGACTAAGTTCATTAGTGGGTGCTGACCAAGCTATTTCATGTCGAGAAAATTATCAGTAAGTGATGAGCTAATATAAAATCTAGTGTATGCCAAGTGAAACAGAAGGAGCCAAGCAAGTTTAGGTGCCAAATAAGTAATAGGTGCCAAGCATCAATAAAATTTAGTTGATGTCGAGTGAATCCACAATAGGTGTTGAGCATCAATAAAATTTAGTTTATGCTAAGTGAATCCACAATAGGTGTTAAGCATTAGTAAAACACAGTTGTTGTTGACTAACACAATATGTGCCAAGCATCATAAATTCAATAGTGCCAAGTTGCTGCATTATTTGAAAAGTCAAAGATTCACCAAATTTGAGCTAACAAGTTTGTTACCTTGAATTTTGTGAACCAAATGGAGGATAAGGATGATGAGTTGGTGTTATAGAATATTAGGTAACCCATTTTTGGGTGAATATAGGTGGATTCTTCATGATGTTTCTGGAAAAAACAAGATTAAGGGTAGATTCATTCAATCTTACCTAATCCATTCCTTGGACTAAAATTTTAAATGGGAAGATTAAAGTAGGAAAATTATTCCAAACTTCTATTTAAGATGTTATAGGTCAAGAGGCAAAAGTTTCCAAGTTGAGTGGTTGGTTGGATGTCAAGGTGAAGACATCAAGAGGGAGGAATAGAGTACAAAGACTCTACTTTGATAGGTGACAACAGGGGTGATTGCACTAGTACATCAAGCCATGGAGACTCAAGGAGATGAAGCTTCAAGGAGGACAAGCTATTAGAGTTGTAGAGGCTAAAAACTAGGCAAATTTGTGAGCTAAATCAAGATTTAAAATCTGCAAGTTCTATTGTGACTTGTATCATATTGTAAGCCCTTGTTGTTACTCTCTAACAATTGTATCAGTTACGATAAAATCCTATGGACTTAGGTTGGTTTAATAGCCATTTTGAATCCTTTAATAGTGTGGCATTCTAAGTGAATGTTCTAAAGTCCTCTAATCAAGCCTACTTCTAACAAGGTGGTTGAAATCCTTTAACCAGGTCACATTTAATATTGTTTTGTAGCCTTTAATAGGGCATGCCTTTCACAAGGCATCACTTCAAAAGAGTGAGAATTGAGTAGCATGTTACTGGTGGTATTTCCCAAATTGGATTTCCATGTAAATCACTGTGTTATGTGTTGATCTCTCATGTTTTATTCCTACATGTTGATATTTAGTAACTTGCTAAGTAGAATTTATGGCTTGTATACATGATTAGTTTAATTAGGCTTAGTATAATTAGTGAAAATAATTTTATCAAGACATTTGGACCTTGAATAATTGACTCACTCCCCCCCCCCCCACTCTCAGTTATTCTAAAGAATTTCTAACATTTGGATGATAAGTATGGTACAAGGCATGGTTAGGCAGAAGAAATTGTTCATATGATTTTAAGATTGGGTTATTCTTGGCCCACAATATTCAAAGTCACCTTTGAGTTCTCACATTTATTGGACTAGTGCTAACAGAGAAAGGCATCTCACAAAGTGGGGGCTAGATTTTATTTGTCTAGTCAATCCACCATCATCAACTAGACATACTTTTATTCTCATAGCTACTAATAATTTTACATGATGGATAGATGCTAAGACATTTAGAAATTGCACAGCCAAAGTGGTAATGGACTTCTTGGAAGAACACATTGTTACTAGATTTGGGATGCCATTCTCCCTAGTGTACGATAATAGATAAGATTTTGCATTAGTATTCCTAACTTAATGGGCACTAGAAAATTAGGTTATTATCAAATTTTCTTTTAATTATTATCCATAAGTGAATGGTGTAGCTAAATCTACAAACAAGAAATTGATCACAATAATAAGACATTTGTTGAAGGAAAACCCTAAAGATTGGCCCACGCAACCCAAATATGATTTATTGACAGATCAAGTAAGGGTCAAGAATGCTTTGGGGACATCTCCATATTTTCTTTTTTTCAAACAAGAGCTAGTATTCTTTCTTAAGCTTAGGATTCCTATTTTGAAATTCATGAGTGGGTATGCTGAAGATATTGAAAGAGTACAAATTAGATTGATTAAAAATGGACAACTTGTTTGGAGCACATGGCTAAACATCAAGCTATCATCAGAAATCCTTTAGAATTTTTGAACTTGTTCTACTTTGGGATAAGGCAAAACAAAAGTCAGGCAACTAGAGTAAGTTTTAATGCTTGTGGATCGGTCCCTATCAGATTGTGGAAATTCTTAGAGAAAATTCTTTTATGCTTAGTTCCTTCTAGGGGGAATTGGTTTTGTTGCTAATCAATGGGAAATTTTTTAAACATTACTTTGAAGCCTAAAACAAGAGATAGATTTCATTTCTACAAGTGTGTTTATTTTTTGCAAGTGTGTTTGATTTTTAGTTGTGTATTTCCTTTTTTAGTCACACACTTATTTTCAAACTTGCATTAGTCTAGGGGTACGTGCATTCAAGATTTTATCTTGACATATCTTACTAACTAGTCTTTTAGTACGAATTTAAAGAAGAGGTATTTTTTTGTCAAAACATTTTGATGATTTTGTGTCTTATACCAATTGAGGAATGGATGTTACTTGGAGTAATAGAGGACTTTTAGTCTTCAATTTAGGATTATAGATCAACAAGTTATCAACACTTTTCAAATTTAAAGATCAATTATCTTAGGTGTTGTCAAATTAAGGTTGAAGATAGGAAGGGATGATCCAAACCCCATTGATTCAAATAGAAGGGTCTTCTTGAAGGAATTATGAGTATCATTGTTTGGCATTAGAGTTTCTAAAAAGTTCTTAAAAGAGGAATGCAAGGAATGTTTGCAAAATATCGAATCCAAGAAATAACACATATGTCTTTGCCACATAGTCTAAGTGTGCTCAGGATACAGAAATAAAATATAAAAGTAAAAGAATGGTGTTCAAAATGAAGGATTCTAAAAGTTCTAAAAAGTGGGGTAGTTTAATAAATGGATATGAATTCAAAATAAGCTATCCAATATTGAAACATTACTTCATCAAGGAATCAAATGGTAATATTATGAACTACGTAGAGAAAGTATTCAAAGGATTTCCATGAAATTCAAATAAAAAGTGACAACCTCATAAGATCCCTCAAACTAATTCTCTCCTCTAGTTATACAAAGGATCTATAAAAAACTTTCGTGAAGATTCCTAACAAATGAGCCAAATGGGGTGGAAGATTTTTTCTATGTTGTCAAAAAAATTTGATAGACTACATTTTGAGATGTCAAAGGAGATGAATAAAAAAAGCACACACCAAACTTCAAGCTCAAGATTTTGAGGTTTTCACTACAAAGAGACTTGAAATATGCTTGGAAATTTTGGGATTTAGTTGGTGTTTGACACATTTCAAAGGAATGTTTGCTGATGAAGAAATGCCTTTGTCATTTTTTCCTTTTGTCAGGGGTACTTGTTGTGGTTCCACAATGCACACCCCATTTCTTGATAGAAATGGGGACTCCCTACTTTTTATACTTTTTGAAGCCCTAATCTAGAGTTTGAGTCCTTTTGAGGTCTTATCTAGTGCCCTAGTTCACGTCCAGGTCCTTACAAAGAAACCTAGAGGTCGAGGAATCAAAATTTGATAGGAACAAGTTATTTTGCAAAACTTTTTAAATTGTGCATGTTTATGCATAACTACACATGGGGAACCCTAGGTTTATATAAAGTGGGTGGGTCTACTCCCTTGTTAATGTAGCTTTTTCATTTTTCTTAGCATTGTATCTCTATGCTCCCAGACCACATCTTCGCACCATAGTAGGTCTGCCCTCCACTCTTCCACCATACTCCCTTTATAACAAGACTAAGATGAGTTACAAAAATGTGATTATGTTGTACATTAGTACACCTTTTGGGGTGCGTTCATGTACACCATAATCTTTTCTCCATAAATTTAAAAACTAAAATAATAATAATAAACTTGCCCAAAAATTGGGTGCACCTGTCCAAGTGTGCTAATATGCAACCAATTTACCATTTCCACATAAAAAAACTTAAAATGCCCTTTAAAAACTTTAAAAACCCATTCAACATTAAAATTAGGTGCACACTAGTGCACCTCACTTGGTGCACTAGTGTAGACCCAAAACACACAAGATGCAAAAAAAAATGTATACAACTTATATTAAGGTGTGCATTAGTGGATGTAATTAGGTGCACATCATCACACCTTATATTAAGGTGTCCATCATATTAAAGGCAAATCAAGTGTACCTTCCTATTGCACCTTTGTTTTGCATCTCTTACTTTTAGAGGTCTACCTTTTTGTTTTGTACTTTTCGAAGTTGTTTAGGTTTTTAGGGTTTTCTCATGTCAATTGAGGGAATCTTTGATTTATTTGTCCTTCAATTCCAAACTAATAGACATCCTTTTGTGCAGCTACAACGGTGTCTTCCTCATCTTCTCTTGGCAAGAAAATGGCATAGAAACCTATAGTGTTTAAATTCTAGGGCATTCCAACAAAATCATGTCTCCAAGATGACAACTTTAAAATTTGAGATGCTAATTTGGGACATATAGATTTGGGAGAATTTTTGAAGATATGCAACAAACCAAATTAGAGGTCCTAAATGATCTTTACACTTATTCAATCAGGACTTGTGAATGCAACATCACACTCAGTGTCAATATAGTCTTTGAAAATTATTATGACACTTACATAACATTTTCTTTGAAAGAGAGGGTTGTAAAGAGCATAATGGGAGAAATCATTCTAGATCTCTAACCCAAGAACATCAAGCAAGTGTTCCATCTATTGAGGGAAATCCAATTCATTAGGTTAACCTATGAGCAAGCAGAAAGATGGTATCTAGAACACATTGAAGATGCTTTAGAGATCATCCAATTTTCTTACCTTATAGAGAAGACTCCTCTTGGAAAGAAAATTAGAAAAGTGGATATGACTAGAGGATATACGAAGGAGGATAGGATACTCAATCATACTCTTCAGTAGAGTTATGAACCTATCAATAGCTAGACACCCAAACGTCTTCATGGTGCACTTTATTGAAACAATAAAGAGACTAGAGATGTCACTGGATTGGGCTTCCACTCTCATTGAGAATTTGTGTGAATAGTTGTTGATGGCAAAGAACAAAAAGAAATTCTACATGACATCATACTTGGTGTACTTGTTGGCACTAGCATGCAATATGCTAACACGTGGCCATATATTGTTTATCCTTAGTTGGTGAAGATAAGGATTTCATATCAAAGTAAAGAATACAAAATTGTTAATGATACCTTCATATTTGCTATAATCCAATTCATAGAAGGATATTATGCAAGGAAACTATCAAATGATGTGGCTGCACAAATATTATATCCAATTCAAGAGATTTACATATTTAAGGGTATTAGGTAAAAAAATTAACCCTAAGAATCCCTCTTAGTATCCTAGTGATAGACTTACTCTCTTGGAGATCTCCTAACAACTTTTATCTACATATGAAAAAATTAGAAAGCACCATAAAACATGTTAGAGGTGGCCTATGTATATAGGACCTTTCCAAGTGGATCAGTACCAAGATATCTCTTCTTTTTAATGTGAATGAGATTAGTATCCTTTGGAAGAATATAATTCTCCTTTGCCATATTTTGATAATATTGGGAGAGTACAATATATTGCTGGTAAAACATTTTAGTGTGAAGAAGCCATTGAAGATCATTAGATGAATGTGACAAATGACTACGATATCTATATTAGGGATTATAGTATGATGACTTTGTATCTGGCAGAAAAAGCCTTGAAAATAAAGATTCCATTGAAGATACTACTACAACACTTAGAGGAGTTACTTGATCCTTTGTTCAACATGGATAAAATTGGTGATGACCTATCATGAATGTTGAGGTTGAGAGAGAAGAAAACTCAAATATTAACCATAGGGTTAGGCATGTCATCAAAATGATGTAGGGTTCATCAAGAAACCATTCAAACTTGATCCAATTTTAGAAGTAGATATCTTTCATGCACAAGCCTATCTAGCCAAAGGTAGAGGGAAAAAGGTCATTGCACCTATCTTTTTAGCTCAGTTGCTATTAAGGCCAAAAATGATGCACCAACTTGATAGATTTGTTGGTTATTATCAAGTTTAGAAAGGTAGAGGAAGAGAAGTTCTCCTCAAAGAGCTAAACTAGAAGAATGAGTAATTCTAGTACCTCCATAGCAAGGGGAGGAAAACATACCAAGACTAAAGAATGTGGAAGCCACACCAGCTCAAGGTGACTCTTAAGTGCCACTAGTTGCACTAGGTAAACTAAGATAGAAATTCAAATTTGAGAGGTTTCCCCACTTTGGAAAGTAGAACAAGCCTCCCCCTTACTACCAAAAAGAAGAAAAATTAAGACTATAGTGAAGAGGAGACAAAAGGTGATCAAGAAAGTGATCCCTTTTCCATCAATTCCTGAACACATCCCAGAAGAGGAAGGGGAAGAAAGTGATAATAATGAAGAGAAAAATTTACCTTTGAGTCAAAGGACTTAGCTATCTTGAGCTATAGAGCAAGGATAGAGGAGAAGCTCTATGGTTACATTGCCATCTATCCCAAATGAACTCATGCAGACCACCACATTAGAGGATGAGATGCAACAATGGATTAATGAGAAATATGTAGAGGGTACTGATTTCTTTAAGATCTTATAATTTTATTTTATGCTCATGGGTACTAAGTTGGTTTCGGACAATATTAGAGTCATGCCAACCAATCAACCTCAATAGGAGGATAGGACTTAGATCCCCCTTGAATCACAAGGACATGAAATATTTCCAAAATCCTAGCTACAAGTTACATTTTGTGTTGACAAGGGATTGACTACCCCTCTTGCTCTAGGAATTGAAAATGAGTAGGTCCATGCTAAACATGAGGAAGAGCCACAACAAGTATCCACTGATGAAATGTTTGAAAAGTGAAAAATAAGTGAACAACCTTAACAAACTTCTAAGGACATAGAGGTGAGAACTATGGGCTCCACATATACAAGGATTGTAGATGAAAAGCCTTCACAAAGGGAGAAGACCCTCGAAAATAGTGATAAGAGCAAGGGTATATCTAAAAAAACTCCTTCATCCTCTAAAGGAAAGTTTGTAGCATAACATATTCCAAGGTGGCTCAAAAAAGAAGTGATCTGAAATAAGAAACATCAGTTCACTACTGAAGAGGAGGATAGAATGGAACTAATAGAACTTACTAAGGAAACATGATTCATTTCCTAAAGATGCATGACCATTAGCCTTCATTATGAGTGATTCAAATCAGGAAATTTTTTCTCATGTATCTCTTCCTCCTCTACAATGAAATGTTGAAGAACTGACTACATGAGATTATCAAATCTGGGAGGTCACGCTTGGAAAGCTAACCTTGGAAACTGTGAAGTTGATAGTCAGTATAGGGATGAAGGAAGTTTTTAGGAGCCTGGAATAGGATGGAGTAGAGTCGATAACACTTCAACATTAGAATGAAATCCTAAAAGGATATTTAAGTGAATTTGTTGGCCATTTAGATCCTACTAACCTTGAGGAGACTATAAATGTTGCAATTCAAAGAAGGGATAGGGGAGTAGTAAGATTGGACTCATTTTTGAATGCCTATTAGAAATGGTGGGAATGTTTTGAGGAGAAGGGTGTATTAATTATTAAGGGAAACCTTAAGCTACTACATATTATGTAGGATAATGTGAATAAGATGGGAGCAATTTTAAATCAATAATTTTTTTTACTGAATGAGGTACATGTCTGGGAAAAGGATCTACAAGAATTACAAATAATCAAAGGCAAAAGGTATTGGATTCTCACGGATCTATATACATCAGAGGAGTTAGATTTAATAGATGATTGGATTGAGATGATAGTAGATAGTAATAAAGTAATGAAATCATTACACGAGGAGATACATAGGTTCAAGGACCAAGCCCAAGAGCAAATTTTCAAAGCTAAGAGACATTATAGTGACACATGTCTAGATATTTTAGAGGATGATGCACAAGAGAAGTTGATACCTATAGAGGTAGTAGTTTAGAGACTCCAAAAAAAATTGGTTATGTTTCCAATGATTAAGATATTTGACAAGCAGATAGAGGAAGCTTTATTAGAGCTTGATACAAAACTTGGGATTTTGCAAAAACCCATATAGAAGTAGAGAACTACCTACATAAAGTAAAGGATAAGTAAAATATCTTAGATCTATTGGATGCAGCGCAAGACACCAAAAAAATTGAGAAATTCAAGGGAAAGTACCTAGACATAGGTCTCATATAAAGGGGAACGAGACCTAGAAGCTAGAATCTCATTTTTGACACTTAATAAGATTTTGCATTTTTTGGCCTCTGAGGTGCACTGGTGGGATATGTGTTAGGCGTGCTATTGTGCTAGGTGCATTGGTGCATTTTTTAAACCAATTTTTTGGAATATTTTGAAAGAATTGTAGCTACACTAGTGTGCTAGGTGCACTTTTGAGAAGTGTGCTTTTCCAAAGTTGTGCCAATAGTTAACTACTAGTTCCAAAATTAAGGCTTTCCATGCATTGAAAATACATTCTAATAGTAGGTTAACTCTAACGGACACCCATTGAATGTTGAGCTTCTATTTCTAGCACTTCCACACACTTCTACATCAACTAAAGGCTCTCTTCTTCTTATTCTCTCATAAATTCTTTGTTCTAGGACATGTAAAGTCTCATGCATCCAATTAATGATATAAAATGAATGGTGTCCTACTAAGAACTAGTTAGATAGTTAGTTTGTATATAATTAGTTTTTAAAAAAATTAATTTAAGAGTATATGATTGCATGAATATATCTCTCACTCTAAACACAAATTGAGGAGACGATTCCTTAGAATACGGGATTGTAATATGTAATCAAGGCCCTCGTTATTTTGCAATAATATATGATTTTGGTTCTCGCATTTGGATTGTAGTGATTCTTGCCTAAGTGTGTCATATATTTGTGAATATATGTTGATGGAATTATGATTGAGCCAAAATTTTATTGTGTTATTCTTGGTTGTTCGATCTTTTAATTACGGTGCTTGCTATGGTTTAATGAATTTCACTAATGTATCTAGTTCGAGAAGAGATCACCCATTTTGTTCTTGCATAAATTTTTGTCTCACATGAACACACTTTCCATGGCCTTACAATTTGATGAAAGTGAAACATCTTACGCTTGCTAAATTTCCATTGATGATTGCATCAATGGAATTTAGGAAGCACTACTCCTATTTTCATTGGTAACCCACTAATTTCTTCAGAGGCTTAACTCGTAGACGTGTTATTTTTGTAGCTTATGTCTGTTAGGATTTTACTTTCATGTTATTTTCTTACACCTCTTGTCACCCTATATTAATTATTTTCTTTATTAACTCCTTTTTAAATTAGGAATTCATATTAATTGCATTGTTAGATTGCATTCATTGAGAAATAGAAAAATACAAAACCATAGTTCTTTTAATGTGATTATTTCAAAGCAGCGAACAACTTTTATTTATTATCTGAAGTTATCAGAACTAGCAAAGGTCGTCTCATGAACAATCACATTTATCTTCAACTGAGCAGATTCCAGTAGGTCATAAGATCACCTAAAACCTTGTAGTTGATTTCCCAAGATTAACTTTTCAAGTGAGGAGTTCCAAATCATTCTTGTCATTAAGCATCATGAAAAATGATAGCTCAATAGTTCTCAAGTACCTTCTTCATATCCTCAACCTTAGTTGCTGATGCAACTTCTATTAGTGTTATATCACCTAATATCTTTTCATTGACTTTGTTTTGAAACATCTTTTCTAACCTTTCAAGTAATTTGGCATTTCTGTCCAGTTCTTCATTATTGACCTTCTCCACAATGTCTACCAATTATTCTATTAGTGGCTTGGTCTCATCAGTAGTCAGCAAACTAAATGCATCTAAAAAATGTCTTTAATATCTTATAGTGTCTGCTTCTACCTAAGCTCCCTTCTAAACATTTCTTGATGCTTTTTCCTTGCTAAGGCTTGTTGTAGTATGCCCATTTTTTCTATGGTTATTGTACAATAGGCATACTTGGGGAAACTGATTTCTTGTTCAAGGCTCACATCCCCATATTGTGACTTTTTCTACCTTTGATGAACTTAGGTTGGACGCTGAGATCTGTAATGGAGTTGCATTTGTGTTCAACTTCTAAAGATTTTCTATGGAAGGAGTGCCAAATGTTAGTAAGTTTACTAGGACTTGGATGGTTTTTTTGTTCCATTATTCTAGGTGTCTAGTCTATCTCTTTAGGATTTCCCTATTCTATCACAATAACTTTACTTGCACTTTGATCTTTTGTTTTAGATGTAAATAAGTCTATCTAACCTATTTCTTGTTGTTCTACAATAGCAACTTATGTTACCACTATGTTCTTTTCTATTGTATCAAGCTTGACAATTGCATCTTCTAGTAGTTAGACCAAAGGTTATACATTAGTGAATAGAGGGCTGATAGAAGATGGTTCTTGTGGATTCACCTTTTCCCTTGCAATATCAATCACTGATTTTTGTAGCTCATCCATACTAGAAAACATGACTATCACAAAGTTTGGCCTATGATGTAGATTAATCTAATATCATCTTCAAATCATCCTCTATAAGAGGATTGATGTTCTAAGCTAATAGATTAGAAATATCCTTGATAATTATTGTTTTAGTAGTTTCACTTGTTTCATGTTGAGGACTGATACTCGACAATTGTGTGTCATGCACACTCTATTCTTCTTATTTCTACTCTTTCTTAGCTATTACCTTGTCATCTATGCTCACTTTAGTTCCTCCCTCAATAGTTTTATCTTTCTCATCATCATCTTCATCATCCTTCACTTGAATGGGTTTAGGTTTTCCTTCCTTTACTATAGTCAATGCATAAGTGAGTTTGCATATCTCTGTGGACATTTTAACAACATCTTGAATATTATTTTACAAAATGATAAAGGCTCTATATTTAGGTGTGAACCTAACTACATATTTCTTTACAATCTTAGCAATTTATGCCTTAGTTAGTTCATGCATCACTTGGGCCAATATGGTCTAAAAAAATTGTCTTTCTAGGTTTTGACAATAGTGTCTGTTTTGCTCAACTATGTCATATAAAATCTTTGGCATTGAGTTGGAAATTTCTAGTGGGGTTGTCTCAAATTTTGCCATCATAGAATATATGGCTTCTTCTACTTGATTTTTCTCTACTTTACCCAAATTATCAAAATTAACATGTATAAATCTTGATAAGTCTACACTATTCTTAACATTTTCACATAAATTTTCAAGTTCTAAAAGAGGATTATTACTCACCATCATAAATTGGTTGATATCATCTAATTTTGTTTTCTCTTCATTAGATTCAACTTGTGCAACATATTTTGTTCTTGGTCTCTTTGGAACTTTACCTCCTTGTTCTACCTCTTTGGTCTTTTCTTTATCCTTTTGAGTTTTTTTACATGTACTAGCCCTTGTAATAGGTGTAGTGGGCTTGGGTTGGATCATCTTAGGTACATTTTCATCTTTGGTCACTGGTTGGACCTTAGCCTTCCTCTTCTTTGCCTTGGTTCTTCCTCATCTTCTTCTCCCTTAGCACCTTATGTTTCCTCCTCTTCCTAATCTTCTCCAATGACTTGTGTTAATGGAAGAGGTGCTTGTGCTTATGTTTCTCCATCCTCTTCATCATCATCATCTTCTTCTTCTTCCTCCTCAGCAGTCTCTCCAAATTTTTCTTTCAACTTCTTCACTATCTTCTCCTTTTTCTTTATGGCAGAGGTAGTCTTCAATTCCATGGTAATTTTGAATTTTACCATTTCATAATTGTCAAATATCTTTGCACTTTTATCTACCTCCTTTGATAGTAAAGAAGTGATTGCTATAGAGGCTTCATCCACATTTATTTCATAACCAACTGGCCTCAACCATCTCACCCTTGGTGTAGCAGCTTCTATAAAAGTGTATTCAATATCTACAAGAAAACATACATCATCATAGTGTTTCTCTACTAGTGACACTAGTATTCTAAACCTCTTCTTCATTTCCTACTTGAAATCTTCAAAGTAGCTAGTCATCACAAATTCAAACTTCTCACCTAATTGCTCAATGTATTCAACAATCAACATAGCTACTGACTAATTGGTTTTCCATGAAATTGTTCCAAATTTTGGAATGGTATTTTTCACATAAAATAATATGCATATAAATATGGAACCAAGTTTACATTGTCCACTCTTGGTTTACCTTATTTCTAAAAAGTTCTCCATCAATTATTGCAATTGTAGCTCTCCTAGATCATATGTATGATCTTTCTTGACAATATTGTATCCAACATCCATAGCTATATAAGACACATTGTTTAATTGACTATATTGATAGAACTTGTGTGTTATAACCCTTGCAACAAAGTTTATCAGAGGATTAGTGATTGTGTCAATTTTCATGCCTCTCTTATCCTAGATACTCCAATATTTTTCTTAATCACATCCTTTGAGTCGCTTCTTAGTGTCTTAGGTTGATCTGGGGTTGGGTAAATAGTAATCATATGAATTATTCTCTTATTTATTTTGATAGCTCCATTGTCTAGCCATAGTGAGCCATCATGAATTTGGCTAAGCACTATCTTAATCCATTTTATTTTGAATACATTTGGAAAATCTAGGGCTCGTGTCAATCCATTTCTTTCAACAATTTTGAATTCTTCATTCAAAAAATCATTATCATAGAGTTTTTCATATGCTTCCCTAATCTCCATATCACCAATGCTTTGTATCTTATAGTTGTAGCATTTTCTTAAATCTTCAACCATTATCACATTCAATAGAATCATTGATAATGCACCATAAGGTTCTTTCTTATAAGAAATATTAGGAATAGTTTTGAAAATGGGTTGTTTGAATTTATTAATTACTAACTAAACATTCAAAACTTCCTTTCCTTCTACATTCTTTGAACTCAGTACCATAATAAAAAATTAAGGTTTACAAAATTTAAATTGTGTACCTCATCTCTTGATAAATACATTATGAAATCTAACAAAATGATGTAGAATTGCTATTAAAATCTTCTACAACTAATTTGGATGGATTTCCTAATCACCTTTTTCTTTGCTTGCACTTTCTCAAATTTAAAGTGATGTGAAATGAGCTAAAAATCAAGAAAAAATCCTTTGAAAACCTTGCAACAAATGTTGGTCACTTACACAACTATATGCTTAGCATCAACTAGTTTCTGGTTTACTCGGCAACCACTAACATTTTTGTCACTTAGTAAGCACTATGAACTCGACATCAACTAGCTAGTGTGTTAGCTCAACATCTCTTAGTATTCCACTCGACATGCATAGGAAACTTTTCATCCTTGATATTAACATGAAAAACTTAAAGATTTATCTTGAATTCCTATCAACATCCTCCATTTTGATTCATGCTAATATAGTCCTTTTAGTACTAGAACCTTTTGGAACTAATGTATGATGTAACCTTTACATATCAATCCCACATACCTCTTGATTGCCTAGTTTGATGAGGTGTGATTATCTGACCCATTGGGTGATGTGATCCCTTCTCCATTTGATGTGTTGCAATCATCCTTTTTCTGTAATGTCTTATCCATCTCATCTCTGATGTGTTCAACATTTGCCTTGCCTTTGCCTTTATCAAATTCATAACTTGGTTCCTTTGAACTAATTGGACAATATTTACTAATGTGACTAGTCTTCAAATAGCTAAAATAAGTGATTTGGCTTAACCACCTTTGATAATTACTACTAAAGTGTGTCCTAAACAATTCTCAAGAACATGCCCATATTGTTGATAATAATGACAGCTACACCTTGTATTATAATCCTAGTTATAAGAGTTTCCATTATTCCTTACCTTTTTTTTGCTATTTGATGACCACATGGGTTTAGATCTACATTTAAAAGCTCTATGTCCATACTTTTGATAGTTGTAGCAATACCCTTTAAATATCTATGTGTGCATTGTCTTGGTTCTACATTCATGTGCTTAATTACCTTTCTTGTTGCATTTGTCATAGTGAACCATGTTCCTAGGCTTCACATTTTGATTTTTAGTCTTGCTCCTACACAAATTAGCAGCATGTCCCTTCTTACCATAATTATGACAAATAGGTTTGAAGAGCTTACCTCTATTTTCTCTTTCTTCTACACTTTTGGATGATTCTCCTTTTTTTAGTGCTTGTGTATCCTAGTCCATATGTGTCATTATAGGATCTAATGGATCTCAATAATCACTCAAAGTATTTGATGGCTTCATTTGGCTTGTTGAAACTTTTAGAAAATTCATTTTCTCTCTTTAGATCACTCCAGAATTTCTCATTCTACAATTTCAATGTAGTTATCTCAATGTCCTTGACATTTAGTTCATAGTTGGCATTCGTCATTTGACTTAGAGTATCAAATTACATGTTGGAAATCTTGGTTAGCTCTATTGACTTCTCTTCCAGTCTCTTGCTAAAAATTATTTTGTCTTCTTCAATCATGAGTTTGTCTTCCATAGCTTTCTTCTTTTGTTCAGTCACCTCACATAGCAGTATGGCTTGTGATTCTTTATCTAATTTGAGATTTCCAATTTTCTTTGCTTGGATTCTATTATTTCCATTATATCTAAAATTGTTACATCAAATTTAGTGGAGTCACCATTGGCAAATAGCTTGGCAGTGTGAATTAGTAGTTTAAACTTAGACCCATAAAAATTTCACCACACATCTATTTCATGCATTCAATGAATAAACTAAAATAACATGTAAACATATAAGAAATCACACACATATGACACTAGATATGATTACCAAAAAACCCTCCAATGAGAAGGTAAAATTGGGGTGGGGATGACACCCACAAATCTTCAATACTATAGTAATAAAGTGTATGTAATCAAGGTTGAAATGTTTTGACCATGAAATATGATATATCCTATGAAAGGTCTACCCTATTTAAAGGCTCACAAAGACTATTAGGTCACACCTTGTTAGAGGATTTTATAACCCTATTAGAAGTGTACCTAGTTAAGGGACTTTAACTTATAACTAAGTAAGCACCCTATTAAAGTATTTCATATAGCCTGTTATGGATACTTTGTTAATGTATTTTGACTAAAATCACTTGTCAGAATGTCTTAGCTTTGATCATTTGGTTAGAACATGCTTTCTTGATAACAAATCACCTCAAAAATTGATGTCTTCTTGATCCCTCTTGACCTCATGTCTCTTTGCTATATCTTCTTCTTTCCTCTATTCTACTCCAACTAATTCTACAATGCAATCTCATTTCATAACTTCTAAATCACCATTAATGCTTTATTTGTGTATTCAAACTATCCTCTTCACTCCTTCAATACTCATAGAAATTTTTAGGTTTGTACTCCTTAAGAAGATTTTGGTGACTTAGTGTTAGGTATGTATCTACAAATAAGATCCATCCATTTTCCCTCTTAATCCTTCCCATTTTCTGATTGGCTACATTTAATTGCATAGGAAATTCATCTTGAGATTTGTCCTTATCTCCAAAATATAATGATTCATCCTTAAGTTAGCACAAGAATGATTTACATAGTTTTTTGTGCCTTTGAAAAAAATATGTCAAAACTGTTTCACTTGGCATCTAAACTCTCTGATGCTTGGCATGCACTCATATTTATACTATGACTCAACATCTATAGCACTCATCATCCACTATTTACTTTGCACGTGAATCACTTTGCATTGTCTATATACTCGACACTTGAGTGACTCGACACATGTGTGGCTTGACATTCACTATGACTTGGCATGTTCTTATATTCATGTTGTGCTTAACATGTACTACTTGTTTGGCATGAACCAAGTAAATAACTTAAGTGTGCTAACACTGATTGTCAAAGAAAATCTAAGATCAATAGATTATTTGATGTAATGTTCTAGAATCTTATGTAAGCCATTTTGGTAAGTATAAATATAGTTGTTAGGCTTAGGTTAAGTGTATAAATTAGAGGGTTTCAAAGGTGGAAGGTATATGTTTCTAGAAATGTGAATTTGAAGCTAGATTGTAGATCTTAAGTGTATTTTGTATTTGGTCACAAACTAGAAGGCCTTATAGCTAGGAATTTATGTTAATTACTTGATGAATCAATAAAGCATTTTTTCCTCTCTCTCCTTTGTGTTTTTCTCTATTATTTACTTCTATTGTGCTAACTCCTGTAAGGTGGTTTGGATAGCTAGGTGTGCCCTTGGCCCTAGTTTTTTCTATCCCTCCTTATGCCAAAGTTAGTTTTAGTATTGAAGTAAGGGTTTTGGATTATGCATTAGGTAGGGTTCAGCTAGGATGTCCATATTAGAGTTAGTGCTACTAGGGCTTTAGTTAAGATTTGATTAAGGTTAGAATTACAATTAGGATAGAGTTATATACTTCAATTGCTCTTATGGTTGAAGCATAATTTTTACTAGATTTAAGTGTTACAAATACTTTAGAATAAATAAGATGGGGGGTGAATCAATTATTCAAGGTCCAAATGTCCTAATGAAAATTTTTTTCAACAAGTAAAGTGAGCCTATTAAACAATTCATGCATCCAAGTTTAAACTTTCCTACTTAGCAAGGTACTGTAAAATCAACATGCAAGAATAACACATGAAGAATAAACACATAACACAGTGATATATGTAGAAAACCAATTTGGGAAAAATCACTAGTACATGCTACTCAATTCTCACTCTTTTGAAGTAATTTCCTATGAAAGGCCTATCTTGTTAAAGGCTACAACACACTGTTAAATGTGACTTGGTTAAAGGATTTAACTACCCTATTAGAAGTGGGCCTAGTTAGAGGACTTTAAAACATTCACTTGCAATGTCATCCTATTAAAGGCTTTACAAATGGTTGTTAAACCAACCTAATTCCATAGGATTTTACCCTACCTAGTACAATTGTTAGAGAGTAACAATAAGGGCTTTTTACCTGATACAACTCACCACTTTACTTATAGATTTTAGATCTCTGTTTAGCTCACAACATTTCCTAGCTTTTAGTCTTTTCAGCTCTAATAGCTTGTCCTCCTTTCAAGCTTTGTCTCCTTGAGTCTCCATGCTTGATATACTAGTGCAATCTCCTATATGTTGACTTATCAAAGCATAGTCTTTGTGCTCTATTCTTCCTTCTTCTCAATGCCTTCTCCTTGACAAATTTTAATAACTTTAACCTAGCCACTCTAGCTTCTTGGCCTATGACTACCTAAATAGATGTCTGGGATACTTTCCCCTCTCAAATATTCCCACTTTTAATTTTAGATCGAATGGTTTAGGTAGGATTCAATGAATCTACAACTTATCTTGTTCCTTCTAGAAACATCATGAAGAATCCTCCTAAATACACCCAAAAATGGTTTACCTAAATTTTTTTGCTTCTATTTCATCATCCTTATCCTCCATCTAGTTCAAAAAAATTCAAGGTAACAAACTTGTTGGCTCAAATTTGGTGAATCTTTGACTTTTCAAATAATGTAACAACTCGGTATTATTGAAATTCTAGTGCTCAACATATATTGTGTTACTCGACACCTACTACATTTTATTGCTACTCGACACCTACTGTGGATTCACTCCACATCCATTATGTTTTTATGAAGCTTGACCCCTATTACTTGCTTGGAACTTGAACTTTCTCAGCTCCTTCTATACCACTCGGCACACACTAGATTTTGCATTTTCTTGGCACCAACTAAAAATTTGCTCGGCCTGAACTAGCTTTCTCAGCACTCACTAATGAACTCAGTCAAGCTCTATAGACAACCTTGTTACAACTTATACTTCTAATGTTTTTAAGTGTGGCCAAACTCTATATCTTCAAGTGTATTATCAATACATCATTTTACCATTGCCTTAACTGATCCTTGCACTTCATTGCAAAACCATAACTCAACCTTTCTCATAGGTACTTTTGTTACATCTTGTTGATTAAATCCTCGTCATCAATCAAATAAGTGATAGTACTTAGAGCTTATATGCAATTTTCATTCTAACAAATAGAAAGTTTAACATTAGTGACAAAAAAATGATTAAAAAAATTCTTTATCAACAATATCTCTCTTTGCAAACAATCTTCCTTCTTCAACAATGATCTTTTCAATTAGATTTCTAACAATCTGCCTCTTTGGCATTGATGGAAAACTAGATTGATCAACCAAGTTATCAAAATGCTTACTAAGTTAAAATAATAAATCAAATGCCAAAAATTTTTTTTGTTACCATTTCTATTTTCATCAGCTTTCACATCTCCCTTTCTGATTTGTTATCATGGTTTCTTTTCTTCTGCTTCTCCCTCTTAGCTATTGTTTCCATTTTTTTATTCCTTCTCCTTATGGATGTCTAATCAGTTCCTATATGACTCCCTCTTTTTTGTACCTTACAACTTTTGACCAATTTTTTCTCTTCTTAACTACTCTTTCTCCCTCTTACATTGTGTTCCTTTAAATATGCCATGCCATTTATCCCTTTGCACATTATTTCTTACTCGATATGAATTGATTAGTTTCTACTATTTTGGTATTAGCTACTTCTCCTTTTGTCCATTTGATTTTGTAGATTTGATCAGTTTCTGCTATTTCTCCCTCTTTGACAACAATGCAAAAGAAAAATTATTTTAGCATCTTATCATGCAAGCGTAGCATTTGCAGGTACTCCAATTCCCCCCTCCATCACCTTGCTTGTGACAAATTTAGAACTTCTATTCTTTGATTACTTAAGGCGAAATCCTAAAGTAAGTATCCTCTACATCAATTTGTAATATTTCATCATTCAACTTACTTGATGTACTGTAATCTTGTTTTTTCTCAAACAACATTGGATAGGGGTATCACCCCTAACTAACCTCCAAGATACTCAAATGCATCTTTAGGTAATTCTTTTGTGAATATGTCAGCAATTTGTTCCTTTGAGCTAACATATTCCATTCTTGCTTGTTTTCCACCAATTCTCTTATGTGGTGATACTTAATTGCAATATCTTTTGTTTTGACATGCATCACAAGATTCTTTGATATTATTTTGGCACTTGTGTTATCACAATAGGGAATCATAGGTTCAGTTACCTCTTCCTTCACACCTTGCAGAAAATTTTTGATCCATGCAATATTGGTGCAATTGATTGCAACATCAACATATTTAGCTTATGTTGTGGACTGTGAGGTATAACTTTTCTTTTTGTTGGTCCAAGTAACCAATATTTTACCTAGTAAATGTGCTCCTCCACTGGTTCTCTTTTTGTTATCAATATCATCTCTCCAGTCTGGATCAGTATAGACTTTCAATTCAAACTTTTTACTCTTCTTGTAATATAATCCAAATGCATCTGTTCCTTTTAGGTACCTCAATATTCTTTTTACTTCCATTACATGATTTTCTCTTGGGTTAACAAAAACTTGTGGCACTATTCCAACAACTAATGCAATGTCTGGTCTACTATGCACAACATACTGCAACTTTCCAATCATTGATTTGCACATTGTCTGATTTACTTCAGCTAACTTATCATTCTTGGATAACTTATATCCTTTTACCATTAGTGTACTGATTGGTTTTGAATCTTCCAAGACAAATGTCTTGAGTATCCCTTTGATATATTTTTATGGGGTCATAAATATGTCATTCTTTAGTTGATGTACTTGTAATCCAACGAAGAATTTGATTTCTCCAAACATTGATGTCTCAAACTCAAGTTTTATTTGATCAAAAAAATCTTTCCATAAGACATCATTTCCTCCAAATATTATTTCATCAACAAATATTTTAGATATTATAATATATTTACCTTCTTCTTCTTTGATATATAGGTTGCTATTGTCATATGTTCTCTCAAATCCAATCTTCACAAGATATTTGTGCAGTTTCTCATACCATGCTCTAGGTGCTTGCTTCAAACCATAGTGTGTTTTATGTAGTTTGTGAACCATATCCTTTTCATTCTCATCAACAAATCCCTCTATTTTTCTATGTAGACATCCTCTTCTAGTATATCCTTTAGAAAGGAAAATTTTACATTCATTTGGTAGACTTTGAAACCTTTGTAGGCAACATATGCAACTAGTGTTCTCACTCTTTCCATCCTTGGAACAAGCGAAAATGTTTCACCATACTCTAGTCCTTCTTCTTGTGCATACCATTTGTAGACTAGTCTAGCCTTATTTCTTGTAATTTCACCATTCTCATCTAGCTTGTTTCTAAATACCCATTTGGTACCAATCAAATTTTTATCAGCTAGTCTTCAAACTAAGGTCCAGGTTTTGTTATCCTCTATTTTCTCTCTCTTCTTCCATAGCTTTATGCCAATTGTCATCTTGCAGTGCATCTTTCACTATTCTAGGCTCAATCTTGCTTAGCAAATATGATTTATTTCTTACTTTATTCCTTTTCATTAGTCTAACTTCCTTGTCACCAATGATTTTTTTTATAGGGTGATGTCTTCTCACATACTTGGATAGTCTTGGTTCTATCCTTCTTTCCATGTTTGATCTTTTAGTTCTAGAATCACTGAGCACATCTCTTTTAGGTATTTCATCATCTCTTCCATGTGTACTAATTTTAGAATCAAAATGTGCATTATCTTCATTCTACAACTCAACTTCTAAATGTAGCTTAGCATTTACTAGCTATGATTTAGCTGATACTAAAATTTGTTGTTGATTCCCAACCTAATTGGTAGCTTCATCTTTAGTAGGCATTCCTTCATAAAAGTATACAAAGGGTTTGTATTCTTTTGGTTCCTTGATTTCATCAACCTAAGCTTCTGCATGCTAATCAAAATTTTTATTTGCACTCTCCACAATTTTGTTACTGTTAGTATTCAAACACTTATATGCTTTGCTTCTAGTGGAGTATCCAAGGAATATACCTTCATCACTTGTTGCATCAAACTTTCCATTTCTAGTATCTTTAAGAATATAGAATTTACAACAAAATACTTTGAAATTTTTTACATTGGGTGAGTGACCATACCATAATTCAAAAGATGTTTCATTTTTACCTTTCTTGACCTATACTTGATTCAAGGTGTACACAATAGTACTTACAACTTCTCTCTAGTACTTTGGAGCAACATTTTTCTCCACTTCTCTCTAGTACTTTGGAGCAACATTTTTCTCCATCATTAATATTCTTGCATAGTCTATCACTAATGTATTCCTTCTTCTTGCAATGCCATTCTGAGGTGGAGTTCTTGGTGTTGATGTTTGTCTCTTGATTCCTTTGTCATTGCAAAATGTCTCAAACTCTCTTGGTGTGAACTCTCCTCCTATGTCTAATCTTAGGCACTTCAGACTCTTTCCTATTTCCTTTCAATCCTAGCTAAATATCACTTAAACATTTGAAATGCATCAATTTTTTGTTTTAAAAACATGGCAATCATCATCCTAGAGTAGTCATCCACAAAAAACATTATGTATATATCTCCTTGGTACGTTTGCACTTCTATTGGGCCACATAAATTAGTATGCACTAACTCTAGTATTTCTTTGAAAGTGTAGGTTTTTCTTTTTAAACTTGGTTTGGTCATCTTTAGTAGTTGACATTGTTTGCACATTGTATTTTCAGGCTTCTTCAACTTAGGCAAACCTTTAACTTTCTTCATTTTGCTTATCCTAATCAAATTATCAAAGTTAACATGACATAGGCTTTTATGCCACAACCACATATCATCAAATCTAACAATAAGACAAGTTGCATCTTCCATATCTAGGTAAAATAGATTACTCCTAGTTTGTTTACCTTTTCCTATTAGATTTCCATGAATGTCATAGATTTTGGCAGATTTGTTTCCAAATTCTACTTTGCAAACTATATTGCCTAATTGTGACACACATAGTAGATTATAATTCAATCCTTCAACATAATATGCATTATTACTTAAAATTTTCTCTGTAAGTTTATTAGAATCTTTTCCTTTGATTTGACATGGAGAATCATTTCCAAATCTAACACTATTTCCATCATACTGAGTAAAGGTAAGGGTATGTGCAAGATCATGGTCAACCAAACTATTCTTTGAAGTGGCAATAAAAAATTAGAAAATCAGGGTTATGTCAACGTGACTTGCAACTTTCTACTTTTTATTAACTCTATATCAAAAAGCTTAGAGAAAAGAATCTCTAGAAAATTGAATCTAGTTTCTAAACTACTAAGACTTATCTCAAAAAAATTAAAATTGATTGGTCAAAATTTTGAATTGTTATGCAATATTACAAAAATTTCAAATAAAAAATAAAAAGTAGACGTATGTCTGACCACCTTAATCAAAATCAAACAATAATATTTATTAATAATATTCTAGATAGAAGTAATAGACTCATGCCTAGATGTGACACATATTTTTGAGTATTTTTATTCTAAATAAAAAATTAATAATTAATTTTTGGCTTTAGTATTTTTTTAATAAAAAAATCTCATGTCTAACCACCTTAACTAATTCAAAACTCTGCAAAATTCAAATTTTCATTTTTTTTTCCTTATACTAGAAGAAACATAGAATGTGATGAATCTTTTGGATTTTAAAAATGTTGTACCATTTGAAAGTTATAGTTGTTTTTCAAGTAGTGTGTCAGTCAGGACTTTATATGTAACTCCACTGGAAAAAAGAAATAATTACTTACTAAACTCATAAATTGACAAAACTTACATTTATGGAAAGATGAGAACATTTTTAAGAAACCCTTTTCATTTCATCAAATTTTGGTGAAAAGAAGTCATCAGCTACATGTTTGCAGTAAAAACCAAATAAAAATAGGCCAAAAGCACATTTTTAGGATGTTTTAAAAGTTGACCATATAGGTTTGGTATCAAAAGATATAGTAGAAATTATAAAGATATTAATTGTTTTCATTTAGTATCAGGGTGGGTGGGAAAAAAGTTCAAATAGATTTTGAAATGGTTTGATATATATCAGAACTATAGTTTTTTTAGATTTCCACTTTTTGGCACACCATGATTCTACACATACCCGTAACAAACTTACTTTTGTCTCCTATCATGTGATGTCAGCATCAACTTTTTATGATCTATTTTTCATTCTTGTTCACTTAAGTTAACATTGTTGTTGCTTCATCTTCATCTGATTCATCCTTCATGGCTACATAGACTACCTCATCATCATTTTCATCAAAATCCTGTTCTTCAACATTGTAGCACTTTTTTCCTTTGTCTTTGTAATCTCTGCTATCATCTTCTCTTCTATTCTTGTTCTTGTTCCCTTCTCTATAATTCTTCTTCTGTGTGCATCTTTCTACAATATGTGCTACTTTATTGCAATTAAAACAAATGATAGGAAGCTTAGCTTTAAATTTACCTTTCCCTCTATGAAATCTTATTTCCAACAATGCTTCCAATTTTTCCACATCTTCTTCATCTACGATGCTATCACTAGATGCATATTTTACCCTCTTCTTCTTCTTTTTCTTCTTTGGTTTCACCTCCTTAGTCTCTTTCAATGATAGCTTGGCCTTGAAAGTAGATTCAAGATTCTCAGGTTCATAGTTGCCAAAGTTGGACAACTCAAATGCTATGAATCTTCCTACTATACCTTCAAAAGTTAGTCGGTTTCCTAGTACACATCTTAATTCTTGTATTGCTGAAACTCAAATAACATATATGGGGAGCAAGGTTCTTAAGAATTTTCTATTGACAACCTCATCTTCTAAATGACCACCCAAACTTCTAATTGCACTTACTACTTTTTTCACTCTAGAGGCATAGTGAGCAACATTCTCACCTTCCTCCATTTTCATGTCATCAAACTTTCCTCTGAGGCTTTCTCTTTTTTACTCTTTGAACATTTTGATGTCCTCCATAGATATTAGTTAAGGCTATCCACATCTTGAATGTAGATTCACATCCGTTGATGTCATCAAATTTAGCATAGTTGAGGGCAGAGACAATCTCCAACATTACATGATTGTTCTCCATCTTTTTATTCATATCTTCTATAGTGGATATAGATAGATCAACATGTTCTACTTCAATTGAGATTTTTGCATGATCACTTATTGATCCAAGGTCTAACTTCATCAACTTTTTCCATGCAGTGAAGTTATCTTTGTTGAGCTTGAGAACTTCTCTTTTGGACATCTTTGATCTTCCTGCTTCTACTACCTTTAAACCAAATCAACAGATGACTTTGATACCAATTGTTAGAAATATTTTAGAATAACTAAATTGGGGGTAGGGGGGGAGTTGAATTAGTTATTCAAGGTCCAAATGTCCTAATAAAACTTTCTTTTCATCAAGTAAAGTGAGCCTATTGAACAATTCATGCATCAGCTTAAACTTTCCTACTCAGTAAGTTACTATAAAATCAGCGTGCAAGAATAACATATGAACACTCAACACATAACATAATGATTTGCATGGAAACCCAATTTGGGAAAAATTTTCAATAACATGCTACTTAATTCTCACTCTTCTGAAGTGATGACCTATGAAATTTTTTCCCTGTTAAAGGCTACAATAGATTGTTAAATGTGACCTAGTTAAAGGATTTAACCACCTTGTTAGAAGTGAGCCTGGTTAGAGGACTTTAGAACATTCACTTGGAATGCCATCCTATTAAAGGATTTACAGATGGATGTAAAACTAACCTAAGTCCATAGGATTTTACACTAATTGGTACAATTGTTAGAGAGTAACAATAAGGGCTTTTCACCTGATACAACTCACAACTTAAACTGCAAATTTTAGATCTTTGTTCAACTCACAACATTGCCTAGATTTTAGAATTTTCAGCTTTAACAACTTGTCGTCCTTTCAAGCTTTTTCTCCTTGAGTCTCCATGCTTGATATACTAGTGAAATTTTTTATATGGCCACTTATCGAAGTAGAGTCTCTATACTCTATTCTTCCTTCTTCTCGATGTGTTCTCCTTGACACCCTTCAACAACTTTGACCTAGCCACTCTAGCTTCTTTTCCTATGACTCCTTAAATAGAAGTTTGGGATACTTTTCCCTCTTAAATCTTCTCTCTTTTAATTTTGGAGAAAATAGTTTAGGTAGGATTCAATGAATCTACTACTTATCTTATTCCTTCTAGAAACATCATGAAGAATCCTCCTAAATTTGCCCAAAAATTTTTTACCTAAAATTTTGTGCTTTTGTGCCTCTTTCTCATCATCCCTATCCTCTAGCTAGTTCACAAAATTCAAAGTAAAAAAATTGTTAGCTTAGATCTGGTGAATCTTTGACTTTTCAAATAATATAATTGCTCGACACTATTGAAATTCTAGCACTCAGTGCATATTGTGTTACTTGACACCTACTACATTTTACTAATGCTTAGCACCTATTGTGGATTCACTCAACATTGACTAAGTTTTTATGATTCTTAGCACCTATTACTTGCTCAGCACTTGAACTTGCTCGGCTCCTTCTATATCACTTGCTACACAGTAGATTTTGCATTTTCTTGGCACCAACTAAAAACCTACTTGGCATGAACTAGCTTGCTTGGTACTCACTAATGAGCTTAGTTAATCTTTGCAGATATCCTTGTTACAACTTATACTTCTAAATTTTTTAATTGTGGCCAACCTTTATATCTTGAAGTGTATTACCAATACATCATTTTACCATTGTCTTAATTGATCCTTCCACTTTAGTACAAAACCATAACTCAACCTTTCCCTTAGGTACTTTTGTTACATCTTGTTGATTAAATCATCTTCATCAATCAACTAAGTGATAACACTTGGATCTTATAAGCAATTTTCATTCTAACAAGTAGCAAGTTTGACATCAGTGGTGAAACAATGATTGAAAACATTCTTTATCAACAATCTCCCTCTTTGCAAATAATCTTCCTTCTTCAACAATGAACTTTTTAATCAGATTTCCAACATTAAGGATAAAATAGTGTTATGGTTCAAGTAGAGTGAAATATTCTAGTGAGAGTCAATGTCAAAAAGTGAATTATAGTTATCATTCACAATTATAGTTAAAGTTTAGTTATTAAATTCAAGGTCTATTATATACTTGCAATTTGGATTATAGTTGAATAAGGGATAGAAATAACATAATAATTTAATGTATTATGGTTAGAAAATATTTCATAAACATATATAAGTATAAAGTGTAGGTTCAAGTGTACGTGTTCTACAAATCCTAACCATATACTTCAGTTAATATTTAATATGTACAACAAAAAAATTTACAATTACTATTTAGTTGAAATAAATCTAAAACATCAATTTAAATACATGTTTAAACAATAGATACATCTAATGCACCTAATCATTTATCACTTTAAGTTTAATTATGTGACATATAAATTAAATAGATCCAAACATCTAAAATATAAATTTAAATGAATATCTACTAAAACAAATTTAAATGAACATCTAGATATTAAAAAAAAAGGTAGAGAGAAAAAGAGAGGAAAGAGGAATCGATGAGAGTGAAAGAAGAAGGAAGGATACAGTTCAAGGGAGTAGATACAAAGAGACAATGAGAAAGGGGACGAAGAGAGTAAGGGAGGAGAGAAAACATAGTCTAAATATAATTTGAAGAATAATCCATACAAAACAATATTTTACAATGCAAATCTAGAATTTTGAAAGTATTAAATTATTAATCATTAGAAAAATAATAATAAATTGACTAAATTATAATGGTAAAAACTAAAATCAATGAAATTAAATAATATAAACAAATTAAAATACCTAAAAGGGTGAAAAATCAACTAGGGAGGTCAGTAGGACATCCAGAATTGGGTTGTCGTCTACAAACTCAAATCAACCTCTTGTATCCAAAGTCATTATCAACAAAAAAAAAAGACAAAAAAGCCCAAAAAATTAGGATTTATGTTTTTTATAATCGACCAACTTATTTGTTTAAAATTAGGCAACTAATTTTTAAAATATTGTTCGGGTGCCCTATTTGTATTAAAAAATGGGTGTCAGACTTTTAAATATTGGATTTAGAGCTTGAACTATAATGGTTACTTGGTTCTTAAGAATAAGGTGCCCATTTATGAAGAAGTCTCACAACAAGAAATCAACTTCTATAGAATTGAGACTCATCCTTGTGCATTTACCCATGAATCAAATCAAGAAGCCTAGGATCTATGGTACTCCTAGAAAATGACAAAGGACAAAAATTACCTATTTAAGGAGGTACAAAGATGAAATTTAATTATGAAGAAGAAGGGGGAGAGAAGAGAACAAGGAGAGTACATGTAGAGAAGAGAAGAGAACAAAGAACTTGTGTGTGTTTCAAGTAAGATGGAACAAAGCTTCTAAGATTGATAAGTGAATCTAAGTAGAAGTCTTATGTTTGTTGTGAAGAGAAGGGTGATTTCTTGAAGGGTTTCCAAGTGAATCAAGGAAAAAGGTGACATGAAAGACTTATTAGGGAATTAGCACATGAATTGAATAGAGATATGAAGCTTCAAAGTCATTTGTAATCATACATATCAAACCCTACTATTTTCTTTCTAATCATTGTAAATAGTTTGTATTGAATTTTTTTTTATCAAAGGTTGACCTAACATTAATTTAAGGACTTAATAATCTATGTAAATCCTTTAATAGGGTGACATTATAATGTGAGGCCTCGCCCTAACCCATCATAGCATAGTTGATACATTATTATTTTTATACTCATGACTCGATATGTTGGGACACTATCAAACACATTGAACATTATTATGTTTTCTTATGTTGTATGATGTTTAAAATTTAGATGTTTAATTATGCTATTTAATGTTTTATGAACATGTATACTAATGAAGTAGTGTAGAAAGTGAATGCATAATTAACACTTTGTTGATGCAATTTTAATGGTTAAGAATATGAGTAGAAATGATATAAACAACTAGTTATTTGAAAGATGGATGTTTTAATTTATGTGATTTCTCTGATAAGTTATATATATATATATATATATATATATATATATATATATATGATTTTGTTGAGCTACTGATATGTGTAATGTGTGTGAAGGATATTTTAGCTAAGAAATCTAATAGAGAATTGAAACTGAACCCTATGTACCATTTGTGGAATCTAGGGTTGAGTCTAAAAAAAGATGCAAACACCATTGTTAATAGTTTATTTTTATTGTGAGTTGTATGAATTTATCATTCTATAATCATTAAGTGTTAATATCTTGTAACAATGACTTTATAGTGTTGATTGACACTCATGATTTGTATACGCATTTCATCTGAATAGTCAGGCTTAACTGAGTAACCTAAAGATTTAAGTTGGACTAGGTTAGTGACCGTTTTACTAATCAGTTAGTAATTGAGATTAATAACCCTAATCAAGATTAGCAAGTAATTTGTATTTTTTTGAGGGTTGTTAGGAAGTCCATATTTTCAAAGCTTTTTGGTAGGTCCCTAATTAGTCATAGAGGCCAAAAATCATGAAAACTAAGTACCTAAGGGGTATGGGTATGGGTTGGGGGCATCTTCCACCCCTCTAGCCCATTTTGTTGACTTTTATGGTCACCAAAATATCCTATTTTTTATTTAGTACAAAAATTGAATGTTTCTCCATGAGTTGGATAAGTTTAACTCCACCTTGAGGTTAGCCTTATGAAAAGTTGAGTTAGAAGTCCCTAGAACCTTAGGCAAGTGGGGGAGTTTTTTTTTTTGAAGGTCATTGAGTTAGTGTCTTATTTAGAGGCCAATTTGAGAAGGTTTGAGTGTTCACCCAACCTCTAGTTTTAGAGAGCAATTCAGGATTAAAGGAGAAGGAGAAGGAAGGAAAGATCATCTCAAATTGTGCAATTTCTATAACTTTATTTTGAAGGCAAGAACCCTTCAAGCTCTTTTGGTTCATGTTGTGTTTCATGCTTAAGTAATTTTGTTTGCATATGTATGTTCATGTGTTTTTTTAATATATTTGGGAGAGATTGAAATGATTTTATCTTAAATTATTTCTCTTTGTATTTTGCTTTAATTTTTGAAGGGATTATTTGTGTTGTATTGGCATTAGTCATCCTCGGATAGGGTAGAAGTGGCCATGTATAGGAGGAGGTCTTTTGTTGGACTCCAATAGTGTAAAGTCTTTCCTCAAGATGAGAAGAGGGAGAGAGTAGGGTGTTATGGGCACGTACTCATCAACACAAACTATGTTTTCAGTTTTAGAATTCATGAAATGAAAGAACAGAACTTCTTGAGTTTATAGCACTTAAAAGGCACATGTTATGATGTTGTGGGTGACATCTCCTATTGGAAAAATCAACCTTCTCCCTAGTCTGCTTCAATGAAGGACCTATTGTGCAAACATGGATGGGAGCGAATGTTTGAGATTTTCCTCATGTTAAGTTTGGTTGTCTCTTGGTTAGTTTTCATTCTCTCCATGATCACCTTGATTTCATCTAGACTTCATAATGGTTTTTCTATTGTGGAGCCAAGAAAGAAATTCAGAATTGTTATTGAAATTTAGTTATGTTGGGAGATTTTTGCTTGGGATAATAATCCTATGTAAAAATGTTATACTTAAACTTATTGTTGAAATGGCAAAGATGTCAGGTTTTCTTCCTAGTTCTTTCCTGACAGAGACTTTGAATCAGATAGTTCAGTAAAAAAATTGAGTAGTATTCTTTCACATGAGTTTCCTCTTGTAATTAAATTATGCATGTGTGTATGCAAAAAATGATAAAATGATGTTTCACTCTTCCTTAGGCATTCTTATGTTTTGTAACCATATTCATTTGATTTAGACTAATTTGATAAAATGATGAAATATAATTTTGCAATTATAAGTTCAAACTATCTTAAAGAAGATTTGAATTGGATTGGAACTTCATTTGTATTATCGTGAATCATTAGGAAGAAAAACAAAAAAATCTTACATGATCATTCAAAAAAAATATGAAACTCGATCTTATAGTTAACTTTAAAATATATATATATATCCTCTTGTCAAAAAAATAATTTGCATTAAAAAAATTAACACTTATAAAAAAATGGGGCTTGAGAAAATTTGTTCATCTTTTGAGCAAAATATTTCTGTCTTTAAGCATAATAAATATTAAAACTTAAAGAAAAGAAAATAATAATAAATAAAAAATAAAATAGATTTTACTAACGCATATAATAAAATTCCTATCCTATCATATCAAATTCAAATTCAACAACCAAACTTTACCGTAGCTAGTTCTACCTAGGTGCAGTCCCCTTTGACCTCTAGTGCATTTAATTTTATACCCCTTTGCTCACGTATCCCCATGCATTTCCTCTATATTGACTAAGACTTTTCATTGGAGGAGGCTTAAATTTTAGTGATGGGTGGGGAGGTGTGGGGGGTGAGGGTTGGAGGCTATTTTTGTTGATGGGATACGCCACCTTCCCATCAATCCCCATCCTTCCCTTAGTTCTAGGTGCTCACATTTTCCTTGGGCAACATTGTGATGTGTCAAGGGGGTGGGGTATAATTTAATGGGTAGTCAGATCACCCTTATACCCACTCATGGTTACCCCTAGGCAGTAACCTTGGGTAGTACACCTATACAAGGAAAGTGTACGCAGAGTTTGGGGTGGGATAGCATGTGCACGGCTAGGATAAGGGGTAAAGGGTTAAGTCAGGTTGGAGGGTTAGGTAGTATGTGGAAGTGTATAGGTTAGTAGTTATTAATTGTAGTTTAATTATTAGTTATTTTTCATTTTTAATAATTTAATTAATATGTTTTTAAGTATTAGTATTATTTTTTCAAATGTTAGTGATTATATTATTTTTTAATTGTAGTTCGTGTTAACTAAAAGTTATTTAATTCAATTTAGTTTAGTTTAAGTATGTTTTAGTTGTTGTTATTTTTATTAAGTAATTTTAATTATTATGTTTTTAGATTTGAGTATATTCTATATATTAGAATTTATTTTAGTTTTAATTAAGTATAGTTAGTATTAGTTTCAATATTATTATCATGTTAAAAGATAGTTATTAGATATATGTGTTAGTTTTTAGTTAATTGTATTATTTATTATTTAGTTAACTTTAGTTTAATATAATTATTGTTTTATATTATTTTTATTCATTTATGTGGTAAGTAGAAAGGCAATAAATTTGGTTTAAATTAATGTCAGAATTGTTGTTTAAGTTTTAATTAACTATATTAATTATTTAATAATAGTTTTGATTTAAAAGATGTTTTGTTTATGTTACTTTTAATAAAGTTTAAGTATTCATTTGTTAGATGATTATATTACTTAGTTAGTTGTTTGGTTTTCAATGTACAGTAATAATTAAAGTTATATTTATTGAAATTGTTGTTAGAAGAATTTAATTATATTTTTTATTAATATTTTGTTTAGTTAATGTTATAGTGGTTAATAATTAATGTTTTAAATCTCTTGAGTGTACCTCAGATGTTGGTTATAAAAATAAATGAAATTCTAGGGTATTGTTAGGAGAAACCACATCCATCTTACATTGTACCTACACTTTCACTTGTGAAACAAACATATTAAACTTATTGGAATTAACTTTTTAAAAAATATTAAAAATTATGTGTATTTTAGCCCTTGTATTTTGGGTAGTAGATTTTAGTATCAGAGCCCATGTTTCAACACTAGGAACCTAAAACCATTATGCTTTTGAAACTTAATCTAAACTTTAAATTTTGTACAATGCCTCAAATTACACGAAGCAACTGAAGAGGTAGAGGTCATAGGGAAAGAGGTGGTAGAGTGAAATAAGAGGATGGATCACCACCTCCACCACCACCAAACCTAAATCAGGATATTTTGGATACCTTTTAGACACTGATTGGAATAGTTTAGCAGAGACTACCACTTGTAGAACAACCATGGAAGAAAATTCCTAAAGAGGAAGCACAGTGACCCAAAGGAGGCAGGCCCGGTGGTAGAGAGAGGAGTAGGAGTCCCCCACTGAGATAGGTATAGGAACATGGCAAGCACGAGGGTGAGTTGATACATTAGAGAGGACCACCTCTTGATAGACCTCCTAGACATGTAGGAGATGATATCAAGGAGTTAATACAACTCCATCCACCATACTGTATTGGTTTCACTAATGGAACAATAGCAGAGGCCAGATTACAGAGTCTACATGGTGCTTTAGATTACATCCTTATGGTAGTAACTTGAGGGCATGTCTAGTAGTCCATTAGATGAGAAGAGATGCCTCCAATTGGTGTCATTAGGAGGATATTATAGGAGGAGTGAGAATGGATACCCTCATGTGGGAGTCATTATTGGAGAGATTTTGAGAGAGGTACTTGTTCAAGCACTTCAAATAAAAGTAGATAGAGGAAATTCAGTCTCTAATTTAGAGGGGTCTCATAGTAGCTTAGTATCAAAGTAAGTTTCTTGAGCTCCTTCTATATGTTGAATACATGAAGGATGAGAAATTGCTAGTACATTGCTTCATTATAGGCCTAAATTTCACACTCTAGGGTGCAGTCTGTTTGACCATCCCTACCACCTTTAGATACATAGTTGAGATAGCATTAGTTGCTGAGGATACTCAAGGTAGATAGGAATCATGGGATTAGTCTTAGAACTAAAACTGTACCCATTAAAAACCCCCTTAGAAAGGGAATGAAAACCATATAGCAGGGTCCTCTAAGGGCCAATAGTCTCAACAATAGAAACCATAGAAGCAACAATAGTAGAAACCCTCACAAGGTTATTAGGGCTCTAAGCCCAAATAGTGGTAGTCATAGGGTCCCAAATAGGATTAGAAGGTATAGGCCCCACATTCATAATTAGTGAAGACTTAGTAATCTTCTAAGGGTGGATATAGTGGATTTAGCAGGTCAGGAGGCCCAAAGCAGTCTAGATCATAAGGTGTATAGTCTTATATCTGAGGACCATGCTAGACTTTTGGTGGCATGGGTCATATAGCTAGAGAGTGTCTACAGGGACAATCATTCAGTGGTTAGAGAGGAGCTATTTCAAAGTTGACAATTGGTGATATGGGTAGATCCCATATAGTTTTTCCATTGGTTGAGAACCACCAAGCTAAGCATCAGGCCACAATTATTGAGGACATCGGTATAATGCAGGGTCATATGATTGTTGTTTTATTTTATTCTAGAGCTACTGACTCTTTTATATCGCCATATGTAGTGGAGCATTATGGGCTAGTGGCAGTTAGACATGATGTCAATTGGGAAGTAGAGTTAGCCTCAAGAGCCAGAGTGTTATTTAGTTCCATGGTGCATAATTGCTAGATTCAAATCAGAGACATGTCCACAATGTCTAATCTATGCATTACCCCTCTAGGTTCCTATGATGTTGTCCTTGGCATGGATTGGCTTTATGCCCACTACGCCAAGATGAATTGTTAATAGAAGAGGTTAGAATGTGTGGATTAGTTTGGGATCTCTAAATTGATCTTCAAAGTAAAGAGACTAGTATCCTTTTGTATGATTTGCGCTATGTAGCTTAATGGTGCATGCGAAAGGGATGTCAATTGTTTGCTATCACCATTAGTGATAGAGAGGAGGATTCAAAGAGAGAGCCATCCCTTAATGATTTTCCAATCCTGAAGGAGTTTGTAGACGTGTTTCCTTCAGACCTCTCTGGTATGTCTTGACCTAGAGTAGTGGACTTTCACATAGATCTTGTGCCAGGAGCTAAGCCAATATCTAGAGCACCATACAGGATGACTACTCATGATCTCAGTGAACTAAAGACTTAGTTGGAGGAACTCTTTGAGAAAGGGCATATTTTACCTAGTGTGTCACCTGGGGGTGCACCAATGATCTTAATGAAGAAGAAGGACATATCACTTAGGTTGTGTTTTGATTATCAATAGTTGAACAAAGTAAACATCAAGAACCAATACTCACTTCTCAGGATTGATGATGTCTTTGATCAATTATAGGGTACCTGATTATTTTAAAAGATTTATCTGAAGTTTGGTTATTATCAGTTGAGGATTGTGGATAGTGATATCCCAAAAACTACATTTTGTATGAGGTATGGTCACTACAAATTTATGATGGTACCATTTTGCCTCACGAATGCTCCTGCTGTATTCATGAGCCTAATGAATCAAGTATTACATACCTTTTTAGATAATTTTTTGGTTGTGTTCCTTGATGAAACTATAATATATTCTCATGATGAAAAGGAGCATGAAGAGCACTTGAGACAAGTATTGTAGAAGTTGAGAGAGAATAAGTTGTATAGCAGCTTGTCAAAGTATGTATTCTATAGACCTAACATTTATTATTTGGGTTAGGTCATATAAGGTGATGGAGTCTTAGTAGACCCATCAAAGGTTAGGGCCATCATGGATTAGCCAGCACCCACTAGTGTCATTGAACTAAGGACCTCTATGGAACTAACAGGATATTGCCAATGCTTTATTGCAAGATTCTCTAGATTGGTACACCCAATCACATCTCTTTAGAAAAGGGGAAGAAATATGAGTCGAAAGAGAAGTGTGATATAGCTTTTCAAGAGCCCAAGAGAGTCCTCATGAGTGCACTGATCCTAGTAGTGTCAAATCCTTCTATGGATTTTGTGGTGTGCACAGATTCATCTTTAGAAGGTATAGGAGCACTCCTTATGTAGGATGGATGACCTATTTCCTTCAAGTCTAGGAAGTTGAAGACTAATAAACCTATTTACCCTACTCATGACCTAGAGCTTGTAGTAGTGGTTCATGCTTTAGTGAGGTGGAAACACTTCATTCTAGGTCATAAATTCGAGCTTCATTTTGACCACCAGAGCTTGCAGTACATATTTACTCAGTCAAACCTTAATGCTAGGCAAAGAAGGTGGATGGAGTTCCTTTGTGAATATGATTTTGATGTCCATTACATTAAGTGGAAGAAGAATGTGTTTGCAAATGCCTTAAGTAGAAGGAGTCATGAGCTTTGATCTATGACTACTTGCACTAACTTGAGAGAGTAGATCCTATAACACTTGCTAGCAAATGAACTTTATGCAAAATTTAGTCAGATGGTGCATTCTAAGATACCCTTGGAAGTGAAGTATTCAATTTATTCTTTGGAGTCCGATGGACTCTTGTGTCATAGAGGATGTATGTATATACCTTCCATTGGGGGTTTGCATGAGCTCCTTGTACTTGAGGCCCATAGAGCACCTTATACAGTGCACCCTAGTGTTAACAAGTTACATGCAGATCTGAGATAGTTGTTTCACTAGCCGAACATGAGAGTGCAAATTGCTAATATTGTTGTGATATTTCTTGAGTGTTAGAGGGTGAAGGTAGAGTACCATCATTCTAATCAGATTCTTCAACCTCATGAGATTGTAGACTAGAAGTGGGATGCTATATCTATAGATTTTATTGTTGGTCTCCCTATGTCATCTCATTGTCATGATGACATTTTGGTGACAGTTGACACATTGACCAAGGTTGCCCATTTCTCACCCGTGTGTACTACATACAAAGCATGAGACATAGCCTAGGTGTTTTTGCAAGACATTTTCAGACTTCATGGTGTTCCCTATAAGATCATCTCTAATAGAGTCTCACTATTCACTTCATCCTTTTGGAGAGAGTTGTAGGTAGCATTAGGTAGTAGACTTAATTTTAGTACAACATACCATTCTCAGAACGATGGCTATACTGAGTGAGTGAATCAAGTGTTGGAGGACATGTTATGTATGTATGTGATGGACCATCAAGTCAAATGAGAGGAATACTTATGCCTTTTCATGTTTTCCTATAACAATGGGCATGATTCCTCTATAGGTATGCCACCTTATGAAGCATTGTATGGAAGACCTTGTAGAATGCCCTTGAGTTGGACAGGATCGAGGATCAAGTATCTATTGGCCCTCAGTTAGTCAAAGAGATGGAACAGTAGGTGACCCTGATTAGACAATGCCCAAGAGAGGCACAAGATAGGAAAAAGTATGTTGATGTGAAGAGGATAGATTGATAGTATCAGGTTGGAGATAGAGTCTTCTTGAGGGTGTGATCACACAAGAGTCTTATTCAATACCCAAAGGGCTCTAAGTTGGCACCCTAGTTTGTTGGACCATTTGAGATCCTAGAGAGGATAGGATTAGTTGCATACCATCTAGCTTTGTGACCTAGCCTATCATGCATCCACAATGTGTTTCACATTTCAATAATTAGAGGATACATTTATGATGAGTCTCTCATGATAGATTGGAATGCCTTGCAGGTGGAGTCAGATACGTAGTTAGCACTGGAGCCTATCAATATTATTGCCTGACAGACCTTAGCTCTTTGAGGTCGAGAGTTGGACCAAGTTAGGGTCCAGCAGGATTGTTATGATGAGGTCACAGCTTCATGGGAGGATTCAACACACATGCAATCTCAGTACCCATTTTTTTTTATGAACTCTAGGAGGAAGTTCATGCCTAGTGGGGGAGGATGTGAAGCCTCACCCCGTCCCATCATAGCATACTTGATACATTATTATTTTGATACTCATGGCTCTATATGTCTAGACACTATCAGATACAATGAACATTATTATGTTATCTTATCTTGTGTGATGTTTTATTTTCAGATATTTAATTATGTTATTTAGTGTTTTATAAACATGTATACTGATGAAGTAATGCAAAAAGTGAATGTAGAATTAACACTTTGTTTATGCAATTTTAATGGTTAAGAATATGAGTAGAAATAAGATAAACAACTAGTTATTTGAAATCTAGATTTTTTAATTTATGTGATTTCCCTAATAAGTTATATATATAAGCATGTGATTTTCTTGAGTTACTGATGTATGCAATGAGTCTGAAGGATATTTTAGCTAGGAAATCCAACAGAGAATCACACTGAACCCTATCTACCATTTGTGGAAACTAGGGTTGAGTTCTACAAAAGATGCAAATATTTTATTTTTATCATGAGTTGTATGAATGTACCATACCGTAATCATTTAGTGTTAATTTCTTGTAATAGTGATTTTATAGTCTTTCTTGAAACTCATGATTTGTATATGCATTTTAGCTTGGTAGTTAGGGTTAACTAAGTAACCTAAAGATCTAAGTTAGACTAGGTTAGTGACCTTTCTACTAATCAGTTAGAAATCAAGATTAATTACCCTAATTAGTGTTAGTGAGTAATTTGCATGTTTTTTGAGTGTTGTTAGGAATTCCATATTTTCAAAGCCTTTTGATAGGTCCTAAATTTTCCCTAGAGGCCAAAAATCATGATAACTAAGTACCTAAGGGGTATCGGTATGGGTTGGGGCATCTTCCACCTCTCTAGTCCCTTTTGTTGACTTTTATGGTCAACAAAATAACCTATTATTGCTTTATTGCAAAAATTCAATGTTTCTCCATGGGTTGGATAAGTTTGACTCCACCTTGAGGTTAGCCTTATGAAAAGTTGAGTTAGAAGCCTCCAAAACCTTACGCAAGTGTGGGAGTTATTTAATTGTTAGAGGTGGTTGAGTTAGTGTCTTATTTAGAGGAAAATTTGAGAGGGTTTGAGTGTTCACCCAACCTCTAATTTTAGAGAGCAATTCAGGATTGAAGGAGGAGAAAGAGGGAAAACTCATCTCAAATTGTGCAATTGCCATAATTTTATTTTGAAGGTAGGAACCCTTCCAACTCTTTTGGTTCATGTTGTGATTCATGCTTAAGTCATTTTGTTTGCATATATATGTTCATGTTTTTCCTGAATATGTTTGGGAGGGATTGTAATCGATTTTTCTTAAATGTTTTCCCTTTGTATTTTGCTTTAATTTTTCAAGGGATTGTTTGTGTTGTATTGGCATGACTCACCCTCGAATAGTGTAGAATTAGCCATGTATTAGAGGAGGTCTTTATTTGAACTCCAAAAGTGCAGAGTCTCACCTAAGGATGAGGAGAGAGAAAGAGTAGGGTGTTATGGGCCCATACTCATTACCACAAACAATATTTTAAATTTGAGAATTTATGAAATGGAAGGACGAAAGTTCTTGAGTTTATAGCCCTGAAAGGGCACCTATTATGGTGTTGTGGCCGACATCTCTTCTTGAAAAAATCCACCTTCTCCCTAGTTTGGTTCAATGACGAACCTGTTATGAAAACTTAAATGAGAGTGAATGTTTGAAATTGTCTTCATGTTTAGTTTGGTTGTCTCTTGGTCAGTTTTCATTCTCTCCATGATCACCTTGATGTGTTGCAGACTTCATAATGGTTTCCCTATTATGGAGCCAAGAAGGAAATTTAGAATTCTTATTCAAATTTAGTTATGTTGGGAGATTTCTCCTCGAGACAATAATCCAGTGTAAAAATGTTATATTTAAACTTACTGTTGAAAAGGAAATGATGTCGGCTTTTCTTCTTGGTTCTTTCCTAGTGGAGCCTTTGAATTAGGGAGTTCAATAAAAAATTTGAGTAGTATTCTTCCATATGAGTTTCTTATTGTAATTCAATTATGCATCTGTGTATCAAAAAATGGATAAAATGATGTTTTGCTCTTCCTTGGGCATTCTTATGTTTTGTAATCATATTCATTTGATTTAGATTAGTTTGGTAAAATAATGAAATATAATTTTGCAATTATAAGTTCAAACTATGTTAAAGAAAATTTGTATTGGATTGGAACTTCATTTTTATTATCATGAATCATTAGGAAGAAGAAGAAATTTAATCTTACATGATCATTCAAACAAAATATGAAACTTGATGTTATAGTTAACTTTGAATATATATATATATATATATATATATATATATATATATATATATATATATATATATATATATATATATATATATATATATATATATATATATATATATAATTTGCATTCAAAAAATAAACACTTTGAAAAAAATGGGGCTTGAGAAAATTTGTTAATCTTTTGAGGAAAATAGCTATGTCTTTTGTATGGGGAATGGATTAATCCCCTCTCTTACAATGAATCTCAAAAGATTCTCTAAATATGTCTTTAAGCATAATAAATATTACAACATAAAGAAAATAAAGAATAATAAATAACAATAAAATAATGTTTACTAATGCATATAATAAAAATCCTATCCTATCCTATCAAATTCAAATTGACCAACTAAACTTTACCATAACTAACTATAGCTAGGCACAGTCCCCTCTGACCTCTGGCGCATTTAATTTTACACCCCTTTGCTAATGTACCCCCATGTGTTTCCTCCATATTGACTGATGATTTTGATTGGAGGAGGTTTATATTTTAATGGGGGGGGGGGGGGGGGGGGTGGGGGGTGATTTGATGGGATAGGCCACCTTCCCACTCCCCATCCTTCCCTTAACGCTAGGTGCTCACATTTTCCTTGGGCAAGATTGTGGCATGTAACATGAGTGGGGCAAACTTTACTGGGTGCTCGGATCACCCTTACTCCCACTCATGTTTACTCACAAGTAGTAACCTTGGGTAGTATACCCACTTGAGGAAAGTGTCTGTGGAGTTTGGGGGGGTTAGGGTGTGGGTAGCCAGGGTAAGGGGTTAAGGGTTAAGTTAGGTTGGAGCCTTAGGTAGTATGTGGAAGTGTATAGGTTAGTAGTTATTAATTGTAGTTTAATTATTAGTTATTTTTAATATTTAATAGTTTAATTCATATGTTTTTAAGTATTAGTATTTTTTTCAAATGTTAGTGATTATATTGTTTTTTAATTGTAGTTAGTGTTAATTAAAAGTTATTTAATTCAATTTAGTTTAGTTTAAGTATGTTTTAGTTAGTGCTATTTTTATTAAGTAATTTTAATTATTATGTTTTTTAGATATGAGTATATTTTAAATATTAGAATTTAGTTCAGTTTTAATTAAGTATAGTTAGTATTAGTTTTTAAATATTATTATGTTAAAAGATATGTGTTAGTTTTTAGTCAATTGACTTATTTATTATTTAGTTAACTTGAGTTTAATATAATTATTGTTTTATATTATTTTTATTTATTTATGTGGTAAGTACAAAGACAATAAATTTGATTTAAATTAATGTTAGAATTGTTGTTTAAGTTTTAATTAACTATACTAATTATTTAATAATAGTTTTGATTTAAAAGATGTTTTGTTTATGTTAGTTTGAATAAAGTTTAAGTATTCGCATGTTAGATGATTATATTAGTTAGTTAGTTCTTTGGTTTTTAATGTATAGTAATAATTAAAGTTATATTTATTTATATTATTATTAGAAAAAAATTGATTATATTGTTTATTAATATTTTTTTTAGTTAACATTATAATGGTTAATAATAAATGTTTTAAATCTATTGAGTGGACCTCACATGTTTATTTTAAACTTAAATGAAATGCTAGGGTATTGTTAGGAGAACCTGTATCTATCTTACATTGTACCAACACTTTCACTTGTGAAACAAACATATTAAAATTATTGGAATTAACTTTTAAAATAAAAAAATTACACGTGTTTTTGCCCTTGTATTTTGGGCATGACATCTAACAAAATGTTCTAAAGACCTCTAACAAGGTCACTCCTAAAAAAGTGATTAAATCCTCTAACCATGTCACATTTAATAGTGTGCATTGTAACCTTTAATAGGGTTGGCTCCTAACAGGGCTCACTTCAGAAGAGTTAAAAAGCGGTGACATATTGCTAGTATTTTTTCCCAATTTGGATTTTCATGTTAAGTCTTAATGTCAAACTTGTGTTGAATATTTTATGGTGTTTTAAATTTCAAATGCTTTATTTCCTCAGCTATGTTATATTAGGATAGTGAACTACTAGTTAACATTATTATTCAGATTATAGTAGACACCAAGTTACAACAAGATAAGCAAAAAAAATAATGTTTTATTGATTTATTATCCAATTGGTACTTATGGACCTTGAGTAACCAATTCATGCACCCCTACACCCCCCTCTCCATTATTCTAAAATAGTGGTTTCAACAATCAAAGTTTGGAAGTTATTAAAGAATTCTATTGTAAAATTTTAATTCATAAACTTGAGTATTCTTTAAAATATGCAAAACATAATTTAAAGATTATTCTAAATCCTACATAACACATCATTTATGGAAATTTTTCTAGGGGCAAAATGGAATCAACCATCCTAATGCATTTAAATTTGTGAAGACCAAGATCTACCACTTTTAATTAAGTTTGATTTTCAATAGAGGAAGGATTAATCCCTAACAAAATGCAAAAGGAATGAATAACTTAGATTTATTATCCTCTATCCCCCACCTTAAGAAGGTATTTAAGAAAGATGATATGCAATATATAAAGATATATTGATATGATAAATTCCATTAAAATAAAGAATAAGAAGATGGTATACCTTGTAAAACACAAACCCTAAAGAGGAATGCTCGATGACCTCCAAAAGGATTAAATCTTGTGATCTAAGATAAAAATGGTGAGATCTACAAAACTCACAAAACATTTTCTGATCTGACAAGTCTAACTTCCCCTTGCAAGGGTGACCTCTATGACCTTGAATGCAAGGGTGACATCTATAACCCTACATAAATGTATATAATGTCAATTCTAATGTTGTAGTTACAAAGAAAGCCAAAATGATTTCTAAATTGGTAGCTTATTCAAATATCTAAGATCCAAAGTCTATAGAGTAAACAACATTAGGTTTATTTTATTTTATTTGTTAGTGGGTAAGGTATTCCTTGGTTAAACCCCAGTTTATGAATTAACCTTGAATTGAAATAAAGATATAATGCCAAAAAGTAGTAGTGATAGATCTAATAGGAGGAAAAGTAAATCTATTTATATGTTTCTGAGTTTAGAATTTAATCAAGAATATAGATGTAATAATTTTGACTCAACTTAAAAATTTCAAGAAAGGAAATCAAAGTGAAACCAAAATATTCATGAATGAATTTTCTTGAAATCTACCTTATGAATGAATGTAGAAGACATAACAAAAGATCTTGATGTGTATGAAGGGGGGATCTTGAATTTTGAAATTAAAATAGAAGGTCTAGAATAAACTCCTTCAATACCTTGAATGTATGAATCCTTAATCCTAAATGGAGAGATTGCTTGAATACCTCAAATTTTGGAGGATTGTTTGAAACCATGAGATCTTGAGCATGTGAATTCTTCAACAATCAATGATTCTTCTAGATTATGGATCATGGATATGAGAAATGGAAAAATGGAATGTGTCTATAAAGGGATCAAAATTGACTAACTCTAATAGACTATTCCACCTATAAGATAACATGTTGGGATAATTTAGACATTGAGGATGAGAAAAGGACCAAAAATAACTTCTAAAATTCCACTACATAAATGATTGGACTTATACCCTCCAAGATTCCCTTAGGGTCTTGAAACATGTCCTAGATCATAGAAATCAAGTATAAAATTGAGAGTATAGTTTTTTTTAATGTGGTTAAGATATTTGAGTGATTGGATGAAGCAAAGAGAGAAGCTAGATGGTTAGATTGTACCTCAAGATTTACATTAGGAAAATAGAATCCTTAAAGAGGATCAATTATGTATTATGCCAATTCTACCTAAGAGAAAGGATAAGAAAGTGGAAGAAATGAGAAAAATGTAAATGGATCATGTAATTTTATTAAATGGGTGTGAAATAATCATTAAATTAATATTATTCCAATTTGGTACATTTAGCCACCACTTTATTGAGAGTTTAGATTGACCCATGCTCATGAAAATATAAAGAAGAAGAAGAGATAAATAATTTGATGAATCAAAATAAGATAGAACATCACTTATTCAAAGGGTATAAACACCCAAGACAAAGGGTCCTAAGTCCACATCCTTGCACAAAGATGAAAATAGAAAATAGAAAAGAAAAGAAAATAGCAAGGGATTAGTACTAAAACAAACTAAAATCAACTAGTGCAAGGGATTTCATTTGAAGAAATATCTCACCCACTAATATCATATTTGGAAAAAAATTAGAAGAGAATAAATGATGACATAAGAATTGGAAGAGAAATAACATAAATGAAATCACGTCACAATTTATATCTACTTATTTGAAAGGAAAGGAGAGAAGTGGTAGATAAGAGTGATTAGCTTGCCTAGTAGAGTGCCTACATTACAATAAATCACAACAAGATATTCCTATAAAAGGTGATATTGAAGAGTATAGCGGGACAATGTTGATATCTCTAGTATTTTCCTATATTAGTGTCAAACACTAAATTATATATAATGTAGAGCTAGTAAGTCATCACTATGACTGAATTACTCTCTATAGGTGAATTCATGTATTTATAAAGACATGTAAATAATCTAATATATGTTGAGCTCTATAGAAGCCTATAAGGGTCATTGGGTATTCCTATGAAATCTT
This sequence comes from Cupressus sempervirens, assembly GCA_028749045.1. NCBI lineage: Eukaryota > Viridiplantae > Streptophyta > Pinopsida > Cupressales > Cupressaceae > Cupressus > Cupressus sempervirens. Next base: position 425,292,272 of record CM053789.1, on the reverse strand, counting down.
AGTTTAGTACATTTCTATAAAAAAAAAATTGGATGACAAGTCACACAAAAGGTGCAGAATTAGTTGAGGCCAATACAAACTTTGAGGTAAACTATTTTGTGCCCTATCTAGAAGTAAATAGATATGTGTTGAGTAATACAGTGTTGAAAAAATATCTAGAATGGTGCAAACTTTGAGGTAAACTATTTTGAGTGGACATACAAATAAAATGTAATGATTTTATAGCCTGTTACAGGGGTTGTTGAATGTTTTGAAATGGATCATTAGTCCCTATGATGTAAGGACCAAAAATCACAAGAAGAGGATAAAAGAGAAACATTTAGATCATTGATATGATTCTAGAAGACTCTACTAATATATTTATATGGATAGATCCAAACCCTATATTGTAAGGATGGAAAGTACTATGAACTCTAATGTGAAGGAGTTAGGTTTTGGAAGTTGCAAGTGAAATTTTGAACTGATAGAGTATAGCAACCAAGTGATGTAGTGAAGTGAAAAGAAAAGATATATGAGATTGGAGATTAGATCTGAAAAAGAAAGAGAAGTTATATAATCAACATAGAAAGTGCAAACCAAAAGATAAGTTATTGAATTATTTTGGCATGTGAAGTAGGGTAAATCTCTTTAAAAGGTGATATTAATGGGCCTATGTTAATCTCTTAACATAGTACTTACTTCATTATGAGTTTCAAATCCTTTATTCAAGGTAGACATAAAATTATTGCATAGCCCCTTATAGGGCAGACCCCTCACAATGTAAATCATTAGAAGTAATCAAATTTGTAGACTTAATAGGAAAAATTTGTTACTATAGTAGTGAAGATATGTGGGTGTCATCACCAACCAATATTTCCATTCACCTTGGAGGGTTTCTTGGTAACCAAAATCAAATGCCTTCTATGTTTATATATTGATGGATGTGATACATAGTTAGATTATATTAGCATTTGAATTTCTAAGTTATGTTATGCATGACATAGGTATGAGATGGATTATATGGTGACTATGATAAAGTTATTTTGAAAGTTAAAAGTGTTAGTGACACTGATGCACCCTACCCCTGCTAGTCTGAGCATCTTAGTTTTTGAATAAACTTACAATAATTAGTATTAGAACTTCATTCTCTTTGAAGAATTCTAACAACTTGAGAGCTTAGATCTTGTAGATGGAAGCTTAAAAATTGGGAAATACTATTCAAAATTAGATGATCGACATCCATCTCATATCATAGAAACTTGAAATTGTTTGAAATATAAGAGGAGTAACTGAAAGGGGAGGGGAGAATCACTTACCACTAAAACAATTCCAAATTCTACTCTATTTTTTCTATGTAATGCTAAGTTCCTGTAGACTTTGACTTGATTTCCTTCTATCTAAGATTTAGTTTGAGCTATTTTTAACTTGGCTTGCACTAGCTCCAATTTGGTTGACACTTCAGAGTTGGTCGACTCAGGTGGGGTAATTTGTTGGATGCTAGGTAATGTATCAAGCTTAAAGTGGAAAAAATTTATTTAATCCTCACGTTCTTTTTTTCATTGTTCTTTATTTTTACCTACAAGCTCAAGAATTTTTACATGTGCACTTTCTTTAATCTTGTGAGTAGCAAGATTCAAACATTTGTATGCTTTCATCTTGTTGGAGTATCCTAGGAAATTTCATTCATCACTTTTAACATCAAAATTTCATTTCCTTGATTCTTTTAGGATATAACATTTTCTTCCAAATAATTTGAAGTAATAAACATTAGGTTATAGCCATAGCATCATTCATAAGGTCTTTGATCTATACCTTTCTTCTATTGAACTTGTTTTAAGGTATGAACTATTGTGTTGGTTTCTTCCTTCTAGTCTTTGGTTGCAACATTTTACTCTATCATCAATTTTCTTGCACAATCCTATTAATCTCATTGAGGTTTTAGCAAAATTAGTGATAAAAAACTTAGTCATTAACTAGTAGATTTAGCTGGTCATCACTACAACTAAGATACTACTTAGGCTTAGTAAATAGAGAAAGCTAAGCACAAGCACTCAAACAATACATGTCAATCTGATATAAGAAGTTAATATATGGACCAATCAATTTGTAATGATGAGTCATTCAAGATTTGAGAAATAGTATGTGCTAAGCCATTCAGGGGCTAAGTGATGACAACAAAAATAGTTAAGGTAAAACATTAGAACTCTATTGGTATTGAGAAACCAGTCATGGACATAGAAGTTTGTAATGGCACAAACTCATATGTAAACTTTTTCTAGCCAACAAAATCTTTATTTTTCAATATTGTGAGATAAGAAGAAAGTTATATCATGCTTCCTAATGTGACCTAAGTAACTAATATGAAAAAAGGAAAGCTTTAACTAACAATAATAATCAACTAGTGACATTGATTTTGACCTAAGATAGTCTCCAAATTCCTTTTCAAAGAGACAAACCCTAAGGTGAAGTATGAGGTACAATGAGGAGTATCATATGTAAAGAAGAGGATACTTAGATGATAGAAGGCATTTATGATGGAGAAGATTCTTAAGTGAAGGATCAGAGATGTAGAACCAGTTGATAAGAAAAAATTCATTTGAGGAGAAAGGAGTGAAGTTTTAGAGAATAGAAACTTGATCAGAAGGATCAAGACATAATCAACAAAGAGGAGGTATGCCATCTAGTAGAAAGGTGCAAATCGAAGGATTAGATACTAATTCATTTTGACAAGTAATAAAGGGTAAATATCTTAACATAGTAGTCCTAATAGAATTTTGTAAATATCCTAATAGACTTCTTACTTAATTATGAGTTTAATTCCTTTCATCAAGCTAAGACCTAATAGTCTTGTAAGCCTTTAACAAGACTTTTCCTAGGGTATGATCATAGATTATGATGAAAACTTTGTAGCCATAATTGGCCACAATTTATTGCTGTGGTAGGGAAATTTTTTGGGTGTCATCACAACCCCAGTTTAACCTTCACCTTGGAGGATTTTTAGGTAACAAAAAATCTTTTGTGTTATGTTTTCATTTACATTATTCTACAGTTGTGTTACATAATTAGATATTTTAGTTTATTTGATAAGTTATGAGATGGATGTATGGTGAAATGTTTTTTTATGGTAAAAGTTTTAAATTACTAATTCACACCCCACCCCTTTGCTCTCACAACTTACTTTCCCATTTATATTTTAAATAATTGGTATTAGATCAAAGTTCTCTAGAAATTAAAGTTTAACACCTTGAGAGGAAACATCTCAAATATGGCAGCCTACAAATTGAAAAAGACTATTGAGAACCAGACGATTGAAATACAAATTTCCCAACATCAACTAAAGGATATTAATGTCATATTGTTTTTGACATATGAGTGATAATATACTTATATCATTTACTTAGTTCATGTCGTCCAAGTAATACATGTCGATCATAAGTTGTTAGATAGTATATGTAAAGCGACAGATATTTAGAATGTGTTCAGTAACTAGTAATTGTCGAGTCACTCAAGTGTTAGAAAGATAGTATGTACTAAGATATTTAGATTTCAAGTCATTAGTAGGTGTAGATTCATTAAGAGGAAAAGTTACAACATTGAAATTGTAGTTGATGCCAAGCATTAGGGACTTTAGATGTCGAGTTTTAGAGCTTGGACATAGTTGTTTGTAATGACACAAACTTGTATGTAAACCATTTTTTAGCCAAATTAAGGATTATTCTATGATCTTTGATGAGAAAGATGAATCTTAATTGTGAATTCATATGCATTACATTCATCCAATCAGAGAAAGGGAATGATTAAGCAACAATATGGGAAAATCATTGTCATTGATTCATACCTAACCCTAAGTCACCTAGGTCTTCTTAAAGAGGGAAAACCCTAAAAATTTTAATGAATGTCTAAGAAAAAAGGAGACAAGTTTGAATTCACAAATAGAGCATTCCTAGTGACTAAGGAATCACAATTTGAGTTACATTGTAGAGTCAGTTAGAGGAGAACAAAGTAAAGGAATTAGAAGATAGAAGAGATACATCTAATTAGAAAGGATCAAGTACACATCAAGAAAGAGGTGATATGACATCAAGAAACAAAGAGCTAATCAAAGAATCATTGCTAAGACATTCTAGTAGGTGAATTAGTTAAATCTATTAATAGAGTAGTCTTGAAAGGGCTATTCTAAATCCTTCAATTTGGTTCTTACTTCATTGTAAGTTGAAGTCCTTTTACAAGGCACACTTTTAACATGGTGTTGAAATTCTTTAATTGGGTAAGAGGGGAGACCTTTTAGAAGGTAGATCATGTTTCATGATCAAAACATTGTAGCCTTGATTGGACACACATTATTACTATAGCAGTGAAGATTTTTGGGTGTCATCCCTACTTTAGTTTTAGCTTCTCCTTGCAAGGTTTCTAGGTAACCAAAAGTCTTCTATCATACATGTGTTGAATGTTTTAATTTCATGTTATGGATGTATATGCTTAATTTGGTATTTTAGTCTATATGTACAAATTGTGAGATAGATGTGTGGTGAATGATTTTGAGGTTGAAAGTTTTGAGTGTGGATTCACCACACCCCCTTCCCTCCCTTAGATTTTACTTCCCTTTTTTATTTCTAATAATTGGTATTAGAGCCTCATTTTATAGAAAGAAATGCTTTGTCACGCTGAGGAAAGATCTTGGAAATGGAAGTCTACAAGTTGGCAAGGACTATTGAGAAAGAGAAGATTTAAGTACAACTTGCCCTTTATTAGTTTAATGAAGCAAGAAATGAGTTAAAGAGATCACTATAAAGATAGAAGGAAACAACTATTGAAGAGAATGAGACATCACCAAGAGATTGACACTACTTAATTGTTTGTACATGGAGACACCAATGAATTTGATGCAGCAATTATGAACTGATGGAAAAGAATGGAACCATAACTAAAGAGGTCAAAAATAATAAGAGAGAACAAGACATCCAATAAATATTTGTATGTAAGGTGACCATGTAGAAAAATAAGTTGAAGAAGACAAAGTCATGATTGAAAATGATAAAAGGATTTTGACCAATAGATTAGAAGAAGAAAAATTAGAGGTAAATAGGATTTCTGACATGAAAATATAAACATTGAGTGAAATTATGATTGAAAATCATGAACTAGATGCAAAGGATATTGAGATCTCAAACTAAAGATGTAGAATGAATACTTGAGAAACGATCCAAAAAGAGAAAAAGAGTTTGCTAAGAGTTTCAATAGACCTAGTGAATCCATCAAGTACTTTGAGAAATTAATGAGATCCAATAATGATGGTTCTCAATTGGGTTACATTAGTACTAAAGAAGGAGAATCATCCAAAAGTGGTGAAGAAAGAAGTAGCAAAGATAAGAATTCCAAACCTACTTGTCATAATTGTTGTAAGATAGGTCATACTACTAATGCTTTTAGGAGCAAGACTAGAAATCAAAATCCTAAGAAAAAGTTCATGGGTCATTATGATAAATGCAACAAACAAGGACATCAGGCACACGAGCATAGAACCAAGACCATAAGCACATTAGTATTTGAAGGATACTACTATAACTACTAGAAACATGGATGTAGAACATATTAGTGTAGATCCAAGCCAAAATTTTCATCAAACAAATAGAAAAGGGTAAAGCATAATGGAAACTCTTATAATTGGGATTATAATACTAGGTATAGTTGTCAATATTTTCAAGAGTATGGACATGTTTCTGAAAATTGCATAACAACACATTTTAGAAGTGACTACAAAAGATGTATGAGTCAAAATACATGTTTTAGCTATTTGATGACTAGTCACATAAGCAAGAATTGTCCAACAAGGTCAAAGACACCAAGCAGTGAGTTCAACAAAGGAAAAGGAAAGGTAGATGTTGAAAATGTCAGAGATTGAATGAATAAGACATGGAAGAGAAAGGAAGATTGCATCACATCAAACGTAGATGGGATCACTTCACCCAATGGGTTAGGTGATCGCACCACCTCTAATTAAGAAATCAAGATGTATGAATAGGATTGATATTTGAAAGACATATTATACATTAATTCCAAGGATTTATTTTTAAAAGATTATATATGCATGAAGAGAGATGCAAAGCTTTGTTGAAAATCTAGAAGAAATCTTTAAGTCTTGACAATTTTCATGTTACTGCCAAACATGAAAAGTTTCACTCTAGTTACCAAGTAAAATTTTAGTTGATATCAAGCTACCAAAGGTGATAGTGTTGACCAAGGTCATGGTGGTTACCAAGTGAAAATGGAACTCCATGGAAGTTGAGTGAGTTGAAATTTCTATTAAAAAGTTGGTGTTACCACTATGTAAGCACGAAGCATTAAATACAAGGTTTTAAGGTCTATATGTTTGATTTCTACTCATTTGACATCATTCAAATTTGAAGTGGAGAATAAATAGAAAAAAATGAATTGAAGAAATCATTCAAAGAATTTGCAAAAAAGATTCAATAGTTGCTCGAAATCATCTCAAAAATATTATAGAAGGTATTTATTATGTGTTGAGCTATAAAGTTTGAATTATTACAAACCATAGTTTTTTAGAATGGCATCTAGTTCTTTAGTTCCCAAGGTTAAAGAAGGTAAAGAAGTCTTCAATGTACAACTGATAAGAAATGAGATTAGACAACCAAATTTTAGAGCCATTCCTGATATTGCTTACAAGCAAGATCCATCTGATCCATTATTGATTATACCTCCTCGAGTTTTAATGATTCAAGATGTTAGATGCTTCTACACATGCAACATGGATAGCATAGGTGACATGGAAAAAGGGGAAAATTATGGGAAGTTATGTTAAAATGGAGTGTTGAAAGAAGAAATTAAAATTGTAGAGACGAAAGGGTTAACCCATGTCCTAGATTTCCCCATTTTATTTCAAAAGTGAATGGATAAAGATAGTTTAGAGTAGAATTCATGAAAATTCTAAATGGTTGGATGATGGACCAATGAAGATCAAAAAGAAAATCATACATAGAGTAATAGGGTATCTAACCCTTGACCAACCTAAAATCTTGAGAAGTGAATCTAAGGAAGTTATTGAGAAGAATATAGGAATAGTATAGAACAAATGAGGAATGATAATTGGCACAATCTTAGATCTCCTAATTTCTTTTGTAGTGAGAATAATAGCGCATAAATTTTACCAATCTAGCAAGATCAACAATTTACCATGTATTGCTATTAACATAGGCTATAAAATAGTTAAGAATTATCATACCTATGACCTTATCAAGTTTTAGATGCAATAATTGTTAAAAAAAAATTGGGAGCAATAAGGAAGACCAAAATTGCACAATTTATATTTGGTTCAATTCTTCTACGTATATTCTTTTATGTATAAAATAGTTTTCCTCCTTTTGGTAAAGTTGCATGGAAAACAAATAGATCTATTGCAGTAGAAATAGGTGAATTTATTGAACGACTTGGAAATAATTTTGATTCCATGATGATAGGCTACTTTGAAGACTTAAAGAAATCAATGAAGAAAAGACTGAGGATACCGCTTTCACTAGTTGAGAAACATTTCAATGATGGTTTTTTTCTAGTTGACACTAATTTTACATATGTTCAAGTTGTTGATCCAAAGGTAAGGTGGCTAAAGCCACTAGGCTATGAGATCAATTTGGATGAAGCCTCTATAGCAATCACAAAATTACTTGAAGAAGATGTAGATGCTAAGGCTACTACCTTTGAGAAATATGATGTGGCAAAATCTAAGATAGCAATAGATTCAAAGACTACCATATTCTTTTTAAAAAAAAAAAAAGATTGTGAAGAAGCTTAAGGAGAAATTTAGTGAAGGAGTCAAGGAAAATGAAGATGAAGATGATGATGAAAATAAAGAAGAAGAAGATATACCTTCTCAAGAACCAATGACCTTCACTCAGGATCAAGAAGAAGATCAAGCAAAAGAAGTAGAAATTGAAGAAGGTGTTGAGGAAGAAGAAGCCAATGAAGCACTTGAAGAAGGTGTTGTGGAAGAAGAAGCCAATGAAGCACTTCAGCCAAAGAAGAGGAAATCCAAAGCCCCAGTAGTTAGCAAACCAAGGAAGGTTGTGAAACCTAAGCTTGCATTACAACCAACTCAAACTAGCACAAGGATTACTACCAAAAAGGCCCAAGAGATAGAAAAGTGAAGAGAGAAGAGAGCAAGATAAGCTAGCAAAGAAGAGCAGCCTGAGAAGAGACCAAAAGTAAAGTATATAGCTCTAGATCTAATAAAAATAGCCAATTCAAAGTGATAAGTCATCGTCCTTCTTCAGATTTAGATAATATATTTGAGAATATAAGAAATACTATTGATATATCTACTCTCACACGTATTGAGTTTTAAAAACTTAGAAAAGTTGAGATAAACCAAGTAGATGAGTGAATATATATCATGATGGAAACATTCAACCAAACTCCAATTGAGATTGCCAACTCTCTACCAAAGGAATTGTCTGATAAAGTTGAGTAGAAGTGGCAGTATAGGTCCAATATAGAAAGACAAATTAGAGAGACTACTATTGCCCAAGTGATATGAAAATTACATAGGGAAACAATGGCTAAGGAAATAAAGAATCACATTTGGTAAATTTGGACCTAAATATAGGGCATTTAACATACTGCAAAATAATATTAAGGATGTTGTACAAAAGACCACTCTAATTTGGAAATCATTAATATGGTTTGACTATTGGAATTATGAATATTTTGTCATTAGTGACAACACTTACTCAATTATGTATGCTTATCAAGCATACAAGTGGTTACCTTGTAAGCATTCATAGTTCAGCAATGGCTACCAATCAAATAGTGGTTACTGAGCAAATACAAACAATGTGAAGTCTAGCTGTGTCTACCAAGCTTCTCAGTATCTACTATGCTTCAGAGTGTCTACCAAGCAAATAATTTGTGTCATGAAGATTCAATTCAAACCAAGCAATGAAAGATTCAGTGTTTATCGAGTGAAGCAAGGTAAACTCAGTGTATAGTGTTTACTGAGTAAAGAAAGCTAAACTCAATGTACAGTATCTACTGAGTGACACTACATCTACCGAGTCACCAGTGGTTACTAAGTCTAGAACTACATCGAGTGATTAGTTTTAATTGAGCCTTCACTTCTACCAAGTGCATGATGATGCTGAGTAATGTAGTGGACATTGAGTATCAGAAGTTCGCCGAGTTAGTTCAATGAACTCGAGTTATTTATTATTGGGTCTACTTTGTAATGTATTTGTTTACTTTTATTTTCGCCAACCTTGCAATTTTGTAAGTTTGAAAGGTATATATGTAAGATGTATTGTATGATATCAAATAAGAAAGAATGAATGAATGTATGATGCATGGAATGAGAAGGAATTGTGAAGTAATCTAAAGTATATGCGAAAGATCATCAACAACACTTCAAGGTACACAACAAGGTCAATTCAGAGATTGAAAAGTTATATCCATCACATAAGGTGGTCAGTACATAAGGGATCTTATCAGAAATTAGTTACAAGTAGATCCACTTTTTCATCCTAATAGGTGAATGAGATTTTTCAAATCCTCTAACAAGGTAGACTTAATAGTCTTTGTACAAATTGCCTAAAAAAGTGCATACTTCATTGTATGTTTGCAAATCCTCTAACAATGTGGACCTAGCAGCCCTTTGTGCTCCTAATATGGCAGATCACTAGAAGTGGTCAATGTAAGCCTTAACCAACCAACTTTATACTATGGTATTGAAGGCTTGTGAGTATGATCCGCACCCTAGTTTTATTTTCTATTTGGAAGGTTTTTGGGTCACCAAATATTGTGTTCACTTGTGTAATGATTGTTTTATATTTTAGAATTTATGCATGTAGTAGTATAGATGGATGTATGGTAAATTATTAAAAGGTTTTAAGGTTACTGATTCACCCCTCCACTCTCAGTAACATGTCATATCTTGAATATTTCAAAGAATTGGTATCAGATCTTTGTGGTTCTTAGGATAAAATTTTATCAGCTTGAGCAAAGATCTAAGGATTGATGGAGATATTTAGACTTGATAAGGAAATTGAAAATGAAAAGCTGGATCTAGAAATGACCATGGCTCAACACAAAGAAGCAAAGGAGCATCTTTCTCAATCCTTGAAGAGAAGGAAGGAACATGCAAGGAAAATGAATGACCATCAATATGTTGAAGAAAATATTGAAGACCTTTTACCATCAAGTAGCTCACATGAAGCTAATGAAACAATCAAGGAACTCCTAGCAAAGAATGGCTCTCTGCAGGAAGAAGTAAGAAAACTTAAAAGAGAACAAGGAATCCAATCAATCTGGCTATGTGAAGTTTTGGAACAAAGAAACAAGGAAAATGAAGACTTGGAGGCAAGAAATAATCAATCCAATTATCATGAAGACCTCATTAATCAAATCTCTGAAGAAAATGAAGAAATCAAGATTCTCAAAGAACAGAATGAAAGATTAAGAAGTGATCTAAACAGTAAAAGGGAAACTAATGAAAGAATACTGAGAGAACTGAGATGTGAAAAAAAAATTGTTGAGAAATTAAAGAGTGACATAAATACTAAAAATAAAATCAATGAAAGAATGATGAAGTCGCAAGAATACATGAATCAACTGATAGAGCAAAGTGAACAAAATCTTCATAAGAAAAATGATAAAGCAAGACTTGGATACAATGAAGAACAAGGTGAATCTTCCAAGAAAGGTGCAAAAAAGAATCTAAAACTCTCATGCAATCATTGTGGAAAAATTGGTCACACATCAAAAAAATGTTGGAGTAATGGTAAAAGAAAATTTAATGGAAAGTGCTATAACTGCAATCAGCATGGTCACAAAGCCAATGAATATCAAGAGAAACCAAAATTTGAAGGTAATTTTCACAAATGCAAGAAGCATGGTCACAAGGCATTTCAATGCAAATCCAAAACATTCAATCCAACAGAACAACTTGTAAAGGCAATATTTGGATGGGACTACAATACTTGGTGCAGATGTTACTGTTGTGGAGAATATGGACAGATTGGTATAAATTGTGCAAGACATCACCTAAGGAAGAAGGACAATACTGTAAGGTGTTATACATGCATTGAACTCAGTCATATAGCTAAAAATTGCATGAATATAGGCAGAATTGAAGATGAAAAGAAAGTAAGGGCTGACAACATAAGGAAATAGATGAAGCAACAATGAATTCCTAAATCCATTGAAGATGCAAGCTCAAATCATGGAAGTGAAGTCACTCAAGAAGCAGGTGACTCCATACCCTCAAACTAAATTCCTAAGAATGTGTTGGAGCTATACTCATCAAGGAAATCATAAGAAGTTCCAAGAAATGTAAGGAATGTAAATGATCCAATTAGTATTGCAGATACACCATGATCACAGAAAAGTTATCTTTCATCAAATGCATCAGACTCTACTGAGCAAAGTAGTTAAAGATCTTACCAAGCAAGGTTGAGAGTAAAGAGAATTTTGTTTGTCTACTTAGTTGATACTCATCTCGAGTTAGGTTAGTGGATGATAGTCTATCACACGCTATGACAACATGGTACCTAGCATTAATGGAAAACTTTTTTAAAATGGGAAAAATTCAACTTCACTCTCATTATATTCTCAGAGCTAAAAGATTTCCAAGTGCATTCAAGAAACTTCAAAGTGATTTCGATCAAATTTGCAGATAACAAAATTTTTTCTAAGATTTTCATTACTTACCAAGCAACAATGGCTTCCATAAGCATATGCACTAGCAAGGAAAAATGTGGATCATAAATGTTGGTCAAGGGCGTAGAATGGATAGCACTGAACTTCAAGCTAGTTCCTACAGTTGCAAAGGCACTAGACCTTAATGGCGCTCAATTGCAGATACCAAAAAAGGTACTTTTAATCTATGATATTCAAACTCATTTCAAATGTTTTATTCAAGAAATAGGCACCCTAGAAATGGATAGTGTGTTAGAAGAAATGTGTGTTGATGGCTCTCTAAAACTCAAATATAAACATCTGGAGACAAAATGGTTAACCCACATCTCCCACATGTCAAGTAGCCTCCAAATAAAATGGATAAGATACATCCTTAGTTGTGTTCACAATTGTCAACTATGGCTGGAGCAACCTATTTTGATCACTAAGAAGATGATTCACAAGATTACTAGCATTCCCATACTCAGAAGCCAAATCTTCTAAAACCCTAGGTTGGGATGAACTTCAAAAGAAAACCCTAGCTGAGTGGGATGGCAGAGGCTTAAAGGTTAGTACAGTTACTGACGTTGAACTTAGATATGGAATTCATTTGATAGCTCACAAGATCTATAGTTCAAGTCAATTAAACAATGTGTCATGTGAGGTCACAAACCTGGTGTTCAAGGTTGTGAAGAAGAATTTGGAGTATGACTTGTCTAACCTAATGTTAAGACAACTGAATAAGAACATGGATAGTATCATATCATCCAACAATAAACCCTATAAATTTGGATCATTTTTGATAGTTTTATTCTTCTATGTACAAAAATTCTTTCCCTCTAAAGGTTTTTTTGTATGGAGAAAGGATGTCCCCATTCTATATCAGATTAATGAGTTCATAGCAGAAATGGGTGTCAATTTTGATAGTATAATGGACAACTATTTTGAGCACTTCAAGGAGAGAATGAATAACAAATTGAGAATCCCTTCTAAACCTATTTAAGATTACAAAGATGATGTATCTTTTGTGGTTGACTATGACAGAGTATATATTTAGGCAATTAGGCCTCAAGTTGCATGCGTAAAACCTCTACCTTATGAGGTAAACATTGATGAAACCAGGGATATTATTGAAGCACTCATAAATGAGCCAGTAGGTCCCAAGCAATAAATTTTTAGAACCTATGATGAGGCTAAAGCTAGAATAGAATTGGAAATTAGACTTCCCCAAGCAATCAGTAAAGGTAAGAGAAAGGTTATCAAGTTGAAAACTGCTACCGAGCCTTTGATGATTACCAAAGGAAAAGATGAGGACAAAGAAGAGGAGTAGGAAACAAAAAAGAAAGAGGAAGAATTAGAGAAGGAGGTGGAGCCTACAAAGAAGAAAGGTAGGGTTATAATCACAAAAGCCCCTAAGCCCTCCACAACTATTTTCACAAGAAGAGGTAAAGGTAAGAATAAGGATGAAGTAGTATTCAACAAGCCCCAATTTACCTTCCAAGAAAGATTGAAACAAATGGAAGAGGGAGCTAGCATCAAAATTTTCAAAGCATTGAAATTTGAAACAAGGACTGATGTAGAAAAAATGCAGATTGAGGAGCTAGTACTTAATAAGATGGGAAAATAGAAATAATCCCCAAACCAAATTGCCCCTCAAATCTCCAAAGAGATATTGGTAAGATTGCAAACAAGGTGGGAGTTAGCCACCCAAACAACCAAGGACATATATGAAAAATCCTTGAAGAATATTCTACTAAGTCTTACTGAGCTAGAAATAAAGGCATCACTGGAAAACAACGAAGGTAAAATGATGATCAAATTTCACTCTTGTTTGATTTTAATCAAGGACAATGAGCATGTTGTCAGAGATGCAACAAACATGTGAAAGAACATCTATAATCTGCATAAGCCCAGTAATGGTCCATTGGTAATCAAGGATGATGATGGCACCAGTAGTGATGAAGGAGATGATAATGCTCCAAGTGCTAGTGATGATTAGGCACTAAGGTCTAAGGATGAAGAAACAGAGGAAGACAAGGAGGAAGAGGATCAAGCAAATGATCCAATGAAGATTGCAGCACAAGTCATAGCTTCCCTTCCTCCACCTAAGACTACAACATCATTAGGGTTGGAGATAGCTTCAGCAAGATTGAGCACATCAGAAACATCATCCACTCTTGCTTCCCCATAGGTTTGAGCATCATCTATGGAATTAACCATTACTTAATCTATTGATCTATAGCCTTCTTCATCAGCACCTGAGCAATCAGTTATGCCTACCTCCTCTATTACATGTACAGTAAGTTCTATAGTTCTTTCTATAATTTTTTCTACCCCGATTGTAAATATCCCAGTCTGTACACTACCTATTTCTACATCATTTTTGGGAAGCACACCAATTTTGGATTCAGCTGGTACTTCTCTTAACTTTCCTCCAATTGCATCCATTCAAGTATTTTATGCTAGTCCATCTATGTCAACTATTGTCTCTAATTCCAAATCCAAGGAAGTAAGCACAGAAGTGAAGCCCAGGACTCCTCTAAAAATTCTACTTACTAGAAAACAAATTGATGAAGATATAGATTTGGATACAAAAATTTTTATTCCAAAGATAGACTTGGACAATGCCTCAGCCAATGAGATGAGAATGGTTAGTCAACTTCTAAAGCAGAAGGCAATGCAGAAGCAACTCATAGAAGAGAGAGATAGAGAATATACTATAATAGAAAATGCTAAAAAAAAATTATTGAAGCTATTAGTGTTGATGTTGATTCATCTCAACACATTTTGTTGCAATTAGAAGAGGCTGTAAATAAGTGCAATGAGGAAACCTCTAGGAAAGAGAAACTCATTGAAAAGGTAGAGAAGAAATTTGATAATAAAGTACTTGAGCACATTGCTCAGCACATTGCAATAAAATAGGTTGAATTAACCTCAATTTTGAGTGATCTTGAGCAAGCGTTCACAAATGTAACATCACTTTTTGGCAAGCTCTGTGATGTTACCAAGTTCACTAAGGAGATCAAAGAAAAATTAAATAAGTTAGATATGGAAATGAAGGATAGTGCTCAAAAGTTGCAACTTGACCATAGTTCAAGCTCATCCCATCATACAATGGTGAATTTTTTGTCTGAAATGTAAGAAAAGTTACTCAGAGAAGAAGCTAAAAATTGGTCTACACTAATTGACATTCAAAATATGATTCTTCCAGTCATGGATCAAATGCAGAAACACAATGCCTACTCAAAAACATTGATTCGTGACAACTATTTTTTAATAGTAGATCATATGATTGAGCTTTCTATAGAAGTTCAATTGGCTCTCTCCACCTGGAAGATTTTGCAAGACAATTGGGATAATACATCATCTCATATTCTCAAGGTACACTCAAATTTTCTCTCACATTTTGGTGTCTCAATTTAAATTCGTTGGATATACATTATTTGGCATTATTGTCAAAAAGGGGGAGATGAGATTGTTGGCAGGAGAAGATAAGATTGTTGACATTGGAAATATGAGATGAATAAGGAATAAGAAAGACATTGTACAGATAAAACTATGCATACCATATGTATGTGAGATATGCGAGATATGTGCGATATGTGCGACATGTAAGATATGTAAATAGCAGAGTAAATTTTGATATCAGTTATGAATCATAAGTGTTTTTTTCACTAATACCAAAGGGGGAGATTGCTAGCATTATGATTATTTTGTTATTAGTGAAAACACGTACTCAATTCTGTATGCTTACCGAGCATCCAAGTGGTTAACTTGTAAGCATTTGTAGTTCAGTAGTTTACACCGAGAAGACAGTAGCTACCAAGCAAATAGAGACGATGTGAAGTCTAGTAGTGTCTACCAACCTTCTTAGTATCTATCATGCGTCATAGTTTCTACCAAGCAGATAATTTGTGTCATGAAGATTCAATGCAAATCGAGTGATGAAAGATTCAGTCCAAATCGAGTGATGAAAGATTTAGTGTTTACTGAGTGAAGCAAGGTAAACTCAATGTACAGTTTTTACTGAGTGAAGCAAGATAAACTCGGTGTATAGTATCTACCAAGTGACACTACATCTACCAAGTCACCAGTGGTTACTGAGTTCAGAACTACGTTGAGTGATTAGTATGAACTGAGCCTTCACTTCTACTGAGTGCATGATGATGGCGAGTAATGCAATGGATGCCGAGTATCAAAAGGTCACCGAGTCACTTCAGTGAACTTGATTTATTTATTATTGGGCTGACTCTATAATGTATTTTTTTACTTTTATTTTGGCCGACCTTGTAATTTTGTAAGTTTGAAAGGTATATATGTAAGATGTATTGTAAGATATCACGTAAGTATGTATGTATGATGCATGGAATGAGAATGAATTGTGAAGTAATTTGAAGTATATATGAAAGATCATCAGCAATGGTTCAAGGTACATAGCAAGGTCAATTCAAATACTGAAAAGTTATATCCATCACATTAGGTGATCAGTGCATAAGGGATCTTATCAGCAATCAGTTGCAAGTAGATCCACTGTTTCATCCTAATAGGTGAATCAAATTTTTCAAATCCTCTAACAAGGTAGACTTAATAGTCTTTATACAAATCTCCCAACAAAGTGCATACTTCATTGTATGTTTAGAAATTCTCTAACAAGGTGGACCTAGCAGTCCTTTGTGCTCCTAATAGGGCAGATCACTAGAAGTGGTCAATGTAAGCCTTAACTGACCAACTTTATACTGTAGTATTTAAGTTTTGTGGGTATCATCCCCAGCCCAATTTTACTTTATATTTGGAAGGTTTTTGGGTCACCGAATATTGTGTTCACTTGTGTAATGATTTTTTTATGTTTTAGAATTTATGCATGCAGTAGTATAGATGGATGTGTGGTAAAATAAAAAAAGGTTTTAAGGTTACTGATTCACCCCTCCCCTCTCAGTAATCTATCATATCCTAAATATTTCCAACATTGACAACACCCATGACAATAGTGTAGATACCTATAGAGGTAGGTGAGGGAAAAGATGAATAGAAACAAGTAAATAAGGTTAGCATAATTAACGTTGAGATAATTGCATGTGAGGAGGGCACTAAAATGCATGAAGATACATAAGTACCAGCTGAGGATGAGTAGAAGATAGAATAGAGTGTACAACACACACTAATGTCAAGTCTCAGTCCTTAACATGAGTTGAATACACATAGTGATACTGTAAAATAAAAATAAAAAATTTATACTATCACTTAGAAAATCAATCCCATTATAGAGGAAGATTTGAAGAAGATATTGTTAGAATCAACTACCTAGGCCAAACCATGTGAAAATCCTTTACTGGTAAGTGTTGATGAGATTGAGAAGGTAGATAAGACATCTAAAGGGGAAAAAGGTCAGACACAACAAACATCTATAACCCCTCCTCAATTTCCCTTCATACTTACTATATTAGCTATTGTGGTATATCAAAAGAAGGAGTTAGCAACTTCCACTATCAGTACATTGGTACAAAGTACAAGAGTCTAAGGACACAATAATTTCAAAGGAAATGACAAGGGTGAGACACATAGAGTGAAAAAAGCAGCCACATAATGGTGTGTCAAAAAGTGGCAATTTGAAAAATCTATAGTTTTGAAATATCTCAAAACATTTCAAAATCTATTCAAACTTTTTTCCCACCCACCCTGATACTAAATGAAAACAATTAATATATTTATAAGGTCTACTATATCTTTTTATACCAAACCTATATGGTCAACTTTAAAAGCATCCTAAAAATGTGCTTTTGGCCTATTTTTATGTGATTTTTATTTCAAATATGTAGAGCTCTGACAACTTTTTCTTCACCAAAATTTGATGAAATGAAAAGGGTTTCTTAAGAATGTTCTTATTTTTCCATAAATGTAAGGTTTTCCAAATTATGAGTTTAGTAAGTAATTATTGCTTATTTCCTAATAGAGTTACATATAAAGTGCTGACTAACACACTACTTGAAAAACAACTATAACTTTAGAATGGTACAACATTTTTTAAATTCAAAAGATGTATCGCATTCTATGTTTCTTCTACTATAAGGAAAAAAATGAAAAAAATGAATTTTACAAAGTTTTTAATTAGTTAAGGTGGTCAGACATGAGAGTTTTTTAATTCCAAAAAAACTAAAGTCAAAAATTAATTAATTATTATTTATTTAGAATAAAAACACCCAAAAATATGTATCACATCTAGGCATGAGTCTACTACTTATATCTAGAATATTATTAAAATTTATTATCATTTGATTTTGATTAAGGTGGTCAGACATACATTTACTTCTTATTTTTGTTATGAAATTTTTGTAATATTGCATTAAAATTCAAAATTTTGAACAATCAATTTTAATTTTTTTGAGATAAGTCCTAGTATTTTAGAAACCAGATTCAAGTTGCTAGAGATTATTTTCTCTCAACTTTTTGATATAAAGTTAATAACAAGTAGAAAATTGCATGTCAAGTTGACATAACCCTAATTTTTTTATTATTTTATTGCCACTTAAGGGCATAGTTTGGTTGACCATGATCCTACACATACCCACATAAGATAATAAAGGAACACATACAAAAATAGGACAACATAATACTCTTGCACTTGCGACACAAGATCAAGGTGCATCAATGAATAAAGAGAAACTAAAGGATAGGACTAAAGAGCTAGGTATGACTACAAAACCTAAGGAGCCACATGCAATACAAACACTAGTGACCTTACCATAAACTTCTACTCCTCCAAATCAAGCTTTTCATAGGCTAAGTATAGAAGTTGTACCTCTACAATCATCTAGGCCAAGTCCAAGAAAATCCAAGATAGTTGAAGTTACATCATTTGGTGATGTGAACTTGGATGAAGTGATTAAGTTACCAAAGTTTAATCTTGAAACCATCACTATTGAATAGATTGGCATACTATAGGATGATCTAGAGAGGAAATAGGAATAAGAACTGCTTAGAAGGGAGCATAGGTAGAAACAAGTTTTGTTAGATATTAAGGAATTTTTCTTGATGTATTTGACTTGCTAGTACTTGAGGAAAGAGAGCCTATCATAGAGTAGCTAACTAGCTTAGTTGAGAACATCAATGACATAGACTTGGATCCCAATGAGAAATTATTTGCATGGTATGAGAAAAAGTTCCAAAATAAGGTCAATGAATAGATATCAAGTGCTATTGCACTATCACAAGTTGAGTTAGAAACCAAAATTGACAATGTGAACAAGGTACTAGAGAAATTTTTGTCTTTATACATCAAATTGTTAAATCCAACACTCTTCACAGAGGAAATTTTGGGCCACGTACTAATTTTGGAGAGTTATATATGTAGTCATCTAGTATAACTCTACCAAGGTCTCTATACCAAAGTGAGAAACACTTCATGAATCTCCTAAACTTTGAGAGTCATCTAGTAGTGCTACATATAGGTATAGAAAATGTTAAGGCTAAACTAATCATTATCTAGTCTATCCTGACTGCACATACAGAGATATTGCATAAGGAAATAGCTTTTCTTGAGACAGCCATTAACAAAGATCTACATCTTTTTACTCATGAAGGCTTAGTTCACCTTGCTACTGAGATGGAAATTGAAATCAAATCACTGTAGGTAGCTTGTGACAATTGGGATTCTACTTTGAAAAGTTTAGTTGAGGTCCACAAATCATTTTTGGACAAACACACTATAAGTGTATAACACTTTGACATAAGTATCAAAAAGGGGGAGAAATAAGTATGGGGGTGATGATGGAGAGATAATATTTTTCGAGGAGCTACTATTTTTTGAGAAATAGAGTACATAGATTAGCTAATGCAAATATACTCAAAAGGAGAAATGATTTAGATATATAGCAACATAATCAACTCAAGGGGACTTATGAATTTTGAGGTATGACTGATGAGTCATAAGTTTTTTGAAAAATTTTAAAGTTTTGAATTTTTTGATGTAAATGGATATTATCTGGGTTATGCTTGAAAGGATAGAGTTATTCATGCATAACCAAGTATTCTTGCCACTCATGTCAAAGGGGGAGATAGTTAGTCTCAAATTGATTCTCACATATGAGTGGCAATATACTTAAGTCATTTACTTAGTTCATTCTAAAAAAGTAGTACGCACCAAGCATAAGTTGTCAAATAGTATATGCCAAGTGACATATATTTAGTATGTGCTGAGTAACTAGTAAGTGTTGAGTCACTCAAGTGTTAAGAAGATAGCATGTGCCGAGATATTTAGATGCCAGGTGATTAGTGGATGCCAAGTCATTTAGAGGATAAATTATAACATTGAAGTTTTAGTTGAGGCCTAGCATCAGAGGCTTTAGATGTTTAGTTTTATCATTTTGACATAGTTGTTTGTAATGGGAGAAAGTTGTACATAATCCATTTTTGGGCCAATTGAAGGATTCTTTTATGATCTTTGATGATAAGGATGAATATTAATTATGATTCCATATGCATTACATGAATCAAATCAAAAAAATAGAATGATTATGTGGAAATATGGGTGAATCACCATCGTTGATTCATACCTAACCCTAAGTCACCTAGGTCTTCTTAAAGAGGACAAACCCTAAACTTTTTAATGAATATGTAAGGAAAAAGGAGAGAAGTTTGTGTGTGCAAATAGAGAATTCATGGTCACTAAGGAATTGTAATTTGAGTTACATTATAGAATCAATTAGAGGAGAAAAAAATAAAGGAATCAGAAGATAATAGAGATACATCTAATAAAAAAGGATCAAGTACACATCAAGAAAGAGGCACTCTAACATCAAGCAATGGAGTGCTAACCAAAGGATCATTGTTGAGAAACTCTAGTAGGTGAATTAGTTAAATCTCTTAATAGAGTATTCTTGATAGGCTATGGTAAATCCTTTAACAGGGTTCTTACTTCATTGTAAGTTAAAGTCCTTTTACCAGGAACACTTTTAATAGTGTGTTGAAATCTTTTAACAAGTTAAGATCTAATAATCTTGTGAACCTTTAATAGGGTAGACCTTTCGTATGGTAGATCATATTTTATAATCAAAACATCATAACCTTCATTGGATACACTTTATTATTGCACTACTGAAGATTTGTGAGAGTCATCCCTTTGGAGGGTTTCTGGGTAACCAAATATCCTGTGTCATAAATGTATTGAATGTTTTACTTCCATGTTATGGATGTATATGCTTAATTTGGTATTTCATTTTAAATGCACGAATTGTGAGATGGATGTGTGGTAAATGATTTTGAGGTTGAAAGTTTTAAGTACCAATTTAGCTTCCCCACCCCCTTCTTAGAGTTTACTTTCCTATTGTATTTCCAAAAAAGGAAGCAAGAGATGAACTGAAACAATAATTAAAAAGAAGAAAGGATATGGAAATTCAAAAAAATAAAAATTAATATCAATAATAAGAAACTATAGGATTGTTTAAGGAAAATAACTCTAGATAATTTTATGTAGCAATTGTAAATCTAATGGAAAAGAATAATTCCCTAAATAAATAAGAGAAGAATCTGAGAATGGAATAAGAAACTCAATTAGTAATGTTGTGTGAGATATCTAAATGAAAAGAGAAAGATGAGGAAAATAAGTGCATGATTGAAGAAGATAAAATATTATTGGCAAATAGACTTGAGAAGTCATCAAATGTGTAAAAACATATAGACACTCAACTAGATTTAATGAATCAATTGATGATTACAAATCAAGATCTGGATAGAAAAGACATTAAGATTACAACTTTGAAATCATAGAATGACCTACTATAGAATGAATTGAAAGCAAAAAATGAATTCATTGAAAGCTTTAATAAGCCTAGTTAAGTGATAAAGCTCTTTGAAGAATTGATTAGAACACCAAGAATAAATGGTGATATTGTTGGATTGGGATATTCTACTACTAAGAAAGGATAATCATCTTTAAGTGGTGAACAAAGGAGTGACAAGGGAAATAACAAAAAAGCCACTTGTACTCATTGTGGAAAAATAGGTCACGCAACAACTATCTATAGAAGTAATATTGGTTATCAAATCCCTAAGGAAAAATATAAGAGACACTACCATAACTACCAAAAGCAAGAACATTAGACATATGAATGCAAAAAAAAGACTATCAAGATTGAAAATTTTGAAGGATATTGTTACAAATTTCAGAAGTATGGACAGAAATCATATGAATGCAAATCCAAACCTAAGCTTACATCAAAAAAACAAACAAAGGTACACCATCATGGAAATTATTTCTATTGGGATTAAAATACAAGATATAGTTGTCACTATTGTGAAGAATATTGTCATGTTGAAAATTGCATTAGGACAAACTTGAGATGTAATTCCAAAAAGTCGATGAATGGAGAGATTGCATGCTTTAGTTTTCTTAAAGTTGGTAATGTATGCAGAAACTTCCCAACTTGGTCACCTACACTAAGGAATGAATTCAAAAAAGCCAAAGGTAAGGTAGATACTAAAAAGGTGAAGATCTAGATGAAAAAAACATGGAGAAAGAAAGAAGATTGTTACACATCAAGCCAAGATGACTTAACTTTATCCAATGGACCAGGTGATCACATCATGCCCAACTTAGTAATCAAAGGTATGTTTGAAGCTGACATTTGAAATGATATATTTTTAATTAGTTCAAAGCATTCAAGGTATGAAAATGATTTAATAGCATAAGTAAAGATGCAATTAAATGGTTAGAAGGATGAGATATTCTATCTCTATGATATGTTTTATGTTATTGCTAAGTACTAGAAGCAATTCTCATGATAGTTGAGTAGGCTATATTGATTGATCATAATGTAGGACCTATGAGGAACAAGGTAACATCTATGTAGGCATGAAAAATTAAATAAAAAGGATTTTCAACTTCTTTATTCTATTTAATTGATTTTTCAAATCATTTTTACCTACTACATGACCAAGTGCAACTAGGAAATTTTTGCAAAGAGATTCAAGCGATTGCATAGGCAATTCAACTATGTTACTTGAAATCATCATCAAATCTTGAGGTATTTTACTTGTGCCAAGTTACTTTATTTTTGTGATTGTCAAACCTTAGCAAGTTACAATGGTAGAAAGCTCATTAGAACCAGAAAGGAAGGAAAAGAAGTTCCAAATGTGCAACTAATTAGTAATGATGCATGTGAACCACCAAAGTTTCATGCAAGATCTGAGATAGCCTATAAGGGGGACCCATTAGTTACACTATCTACTATTCCATCAAAATATTTAATGATACAAATTGTCAAATGTTGTTATATGTGAAAGGTTGGAGAGATTGGAGACCTTGAAATTAGGCAAACATACCAAAAACTATGTGATAATGCAATTATGAAGGAGGAGAATAAACTTGTTGAGCAGAAAGGGTTAACTCGTGCCCTAAATTTTCCACAAGTATCCAAGATGGAATTGATTAATGTAATTTTGATTCAAATCCATAATAACTGGCTATGGTTGGACAGTGATCCTGTCAAAATTACAAAGAGGATCATACATAGGGTAATAGGGTACCCTACTCTAGACAAACCCATAACCTATTGCAAATAGATAATAATGAGTTGGGGGAGGGGAGGTGAATTGGTATTTTCAATCTTTTTGCCCACAACTAGATATTATTAATTACTTTTTCACATGTATAAGAAAGTAAACTAATAATCTTGAACAATATAAACAACCATAGATAAAGAGAGCTCATAACACCATATTTCATTAACTAGGGAAACCTTGGCTAAGGGAAAACCCTGGTGGAGATGAAACCCACAAGATGATTCACTATATAAAGAATCTGGTTAGGGATATTGACCTTGTTAGGAGTCTATGAAGAATGTATAGTATCTCAAGTCAATGTTAGGAGACTAGGCCTTGTTAGAAGCCTTAGCCCTATTAGGATTTTCTTCTACCCTATAAGGAGTTGGTAGATCATATACAAATGTGTGCAAGAAGAGCCCATTGCCCTAACATGCAACTATACAGTTATGTTCTTCAAAAAATATATATACATACAATACTCGATCGCTCGTTGTACTTCACAATTCTTCTAATTGTTAGATCTACATACAAGCCTTTAGTAGATTGTAGACAATCTTCCTACTAGTTTTCTTAATGTCATAATCAAGGAGTAACTATGCATTTATCAATTTGCATTATATCTTTCATTATCATGTTATGTCTTTTTTCTTTCTTCACATCATGTCACACTTTGGAAATGAAGTTTTTTACTTATATCAATCATATTAATAAATCCTTCCTTATTTGGTTCTCATATCATCCTTAGAGTCAACTCATCAAGACTTAGTAATCAAAATAATTATTTAAGTTGTACAACTCAATTTGCTAACATGCTCTGTTTTGTACTGCAAAGTATCTACATCGATATTTCCTTCATAACTTGAACTTGGTTGTTTGTACATACATGCACACTAGAACACATCATCAGGATAACTTCATGCATCTATAATCACATATGCAAGAGAATATTCTTAAGGATTATTTTTCTATCAATAGAACTCATTGTGCTACTATATCATTGTCCAATACTTAGACAATTTTTCATCACAAATAATCATAACTATAATGTAAAACATATGTTACCTTAAATGAAAACTAGATATCTCATCTTATTTAACTAATTTTCCATATTTCAAACAATCTCCCCCTTTCGTATTGGTGGCAACATTTTGGGAAAATTGAGTAAGTTCACAAAAAAACTGTTGTCATACTAATAAATAGACATACACAACATAAGATTTCTTAGAAAGATTACATCCCTTATAACTCTGATTACAAAGCTTGCTTGAAGCAAATCTTACTACTATACTTTAAAACTGCTATACAACTATATGACTTACAATTATAGTTTGCCTTATTTATCCCCCTTTGACATCAATGATAAAGGTGTCAAAAAAAGGAAAAGATCCGGTCAAAATTTGGAACCTACATCAAAATATGGAAACACAATCACTGAAGTCAGTTATCAAGTATGCAAGGTGTTTCTTTCAAGATACTTTAAGTGCATCTAACACACTTATTAGGGGACATCTAGGGCATATGTGGCTAACTCTACTACATTCAAGTCTATAACCACAAACTTGTAATATAAATTTTTAGCTGCCAAGCATTCCTCCATCTGATTTTGTAACAATGTAATCTATGGGGATGTAGTGCTTGCCCCTAGTTTGCATTTTGTTATATTGTCAAACTCTTTTAGGCCATTATTATGCTTGATGATTAGTAGCAATATTGTGAGATTATCAAATATTATTTCATGTTTAGTTGATTCTATGATGAGATTAGTTGGTACTCTATACTTCATGTATGCATGATGATTATTACAATGATTTCAGTTATTGATGATGATTAGTTAGATGGATCTACATATGTGTTTTCTTATGGATACTTACCCCATACTACATCTGTATGGTGTGTGTGTATGTTTTCTTTATGTATGGCATTTTTGGTGTGGTTAAGGAAAGGAGTCATAGTCACCTACTAGTTGGGATCTATATGATGCACCACTTCCTACCATTACCTATTTAATTTAGAATATTTTGTTTGTACATACATGGATTTTATGTAGATTGTAGGCACTGGATATCGACTTCCTTGAATTGCTAGGATGAGTGTACCCTATCGCATTATCTCAATGGTAAGAGAGGGGAGATAAATTCTTAAGTCCAAATCCTAAACCTTTAAGCCATTGGTCCTAGAAAATTAGGACAAGTATCTACGTTTTTTATCTTCTGAATGTGTTGGATGATGTTAATTTGTGATTATAACACTTTAGTTTGATTTTGTATGTTTTTTTCTATGGTGGGTTTTTGTATTTTGTTTTATAAGTCTTTGGTAGTTTTTCTATTAATTATGTCAAATTAAATAATTAAATTAATGATTTAATTTAATAGAGAATTATTATAATATTATAATATTTAATTAATTGGGAAATTAATTAAATGAAAAGAAATAAATTTAAAGAAAAGTAACAAGTTTAATTTTAGAACATGATAATATTTATTTAATATAATAGTAATATATATAGAGTTCATTTTTAAATAAATGCTAAATACTATTATTATTTAAGTTAATAAATATTTTATCAATTAAGCATTCAAAAATAAATTAAAAAGTGAAAAAGATATTAATTTATTAAAAAATTTAAAATTGCATAATGCGTGCATGAGATTAAAATTTAATAAATTAATTGAAAAGAGAAGTCAAGTTAAAATTAAATAGAGTTATTTTATAATTCACTAAACATGCATGGAAAAGATTAAGAAAAGTTAAAAATGAGTTGAAGTTTGGTGAACAAGGTGTCCTCTCAGGTCAATGCACAATCAGTGCCCCAATTTTAGGAGAGAACTTGTTATCACTAGTTGAGGGTTCATTTTTGAAGGACCATGAATTTTGGGAAGAGAACTTTCAGAAGAAAGAAGGTTTTGAGAAGATAAATTTCGCTCTCACACATTCTGCATCCACTTGTCATCTTAGCTTTAGATCCAGGTAGGATCTTGCGGCTTATTTGTAGAGTAGTTTTTGCTTTTCAAACTTTTGTCTTCTCAGTTTCTTTTGTGTGTGTTGTTTTCAGAATTTTTTGGATTAAAATCCTTGTATGTGAATAATTTTCCCTTGATTGAGAAATAATTGTTTATGTGTTGGGAGTTTGAAACCCTCATTTTGGTATTATCATTATTCGTTCTTAGAAATTATATATGTGAATGGATCTAGTTAAAAACCTTGTTGAGTATATTTTAGAGAATTATAATTTTATGAATAGGATTGCATAAGAAATAAAACAAATGTGAGGATCTATTTTGTAATTGGATGTTGAAATCAAATTTTGGGCTTCATCAGAAAATGAATTTAATGTATAGAATTGAACTAATTGATCTAGGTTTCCATACCAGATTTGTATTGGAAAATTTATTTATTTTTAAAAATATATAATAATCTAATTACAAAGTGATTAATATTCGCTATGTAATTATATTATTACATTTTATTAAATTGGGGGGATTTGAATTGTATTCAAATTGTTTTAATTGTTTTTAATAAACAAAGAAGATTAAACACAAATAATATTAAATAAATTAAAAGATTAATAATTTATATGGAAGGGTTGGGGGAAACCCCACACCCCCCTCTTACCTTCCATTTCCACGTAGTAGACTTTGCTACTGTTGCAACAAGTACTGCTACTGATACAACGTACTTTGTTGAGGCAGTAATAGAGTTGCTAAATAGGTCGCATTAGCAGTAGGCTGCCGAGCCTTTATAAACGTAAGTGTTTAATTTTTTTTTTAATTTATTAAAGTTTTAAATGTATTTTATTTTTAGAGTTTAATTTATACAAAATTTATCCATTAATATATTTATTAATTAAAATTTAATTTTATTAAATGTTATTTAATATATTAAATATTAATAAGTTTTAATTTATAAAATGTTAAAAAATTATTATTAGTTATTATTTTATTAATAAACTAATAATTGTTTGGTAATAATTTAATATACATTATATTTAAATAAATAATTACTATTAATAATTTAAATGATTATGTGATTTAATTTTTAATCTTATTTAATTAAGTTTTTAACTAAGTTATTATTAAAATGATTTAGATTTGTAATTATGAAGGGGTCTTAGTAAACTTCTTTTATGTGACTAAGATTTGTTAGTCATTATTTAATAATTATTTAAATAGTTATATAATTATTATTTAATCTCGCTTCATAAACCTAGGAGAGATGTGATATTGCGAATTGTGATTTGGAAAAGACATTTAATTTTGATGAACTGGGATTTTGCTCCAAATGAGTCAGTTTTAAATGTAAATTATTTCTATCAACATTAGGGGAATTTTATGATTTGAAAACCTTAATAATTATTATACTTTTTAAAGAGATAAATTGAACTCTATTTGAAATTAAGCACCTTAGCGAAACTAGTAACTAGAAAAATGGAAACCTAAAATATACAGTAAAAATCAAACCAAACTATAAACTATTTTTTTTTCTATGTGTTGTCTATGCTTTGGGGTTTTGAAGTTTGACCTAGCTTTGACTAGTCTTTGGATGTTGCCAAAGGCTTGGGAGTTATTTGATTTTGATGTTATGATGTTTGATCTTGATCTTTTAAACTCAACCATGGTAATGTGTTTGTATGCTATATGATGAGTTTGTATTTATTTTTCATTATTTGCTTTCTAGTCACTTTTATAGGACTGAGGTGTTTGGTGTGATATGTTATTGGTGATGTCATGTTATGACATATTTGACTTAAGCATTTTGAGTCTTTAATCATTATTTTTGGGGATGCTTTCCAATTGCTCGTAGAGACCTGATGTGTTATTGTGAATTATCTTTGATGCTTTCCAATCACTTGTATAGGGCTGAGGTGAAATTTGTGATTCTTTGATTTGTAATTTTATGAGTGTAGGGTAGGTAATCTATATGTTAAGTTGGGAAGTGGCTTGTAGTGGAGGTTGAGGCTTGAAGTGGCTGCCAAGATAACCCATTGTAAGTAGTTTAATAAGTGATAACATTTTATTAAATGGGGTTAAAATGAATTAACAAGATATTGCTACCACATAATGTCACCAAGGGGCCAAAGGATTAAAAGACTAGCTCGGTAATGTTAGAGTTGACTTGTTAGTATGCCTTGTTAGTACAAGAGGATATGAGTGCCAAATAGGGTCACTAGGGGGGTGGAGGATTAAAAGACTAGCCAAGTAACCCTAGCGTTGATCTATGTGATGACAGTTCCCCACTAGAGGTATATATTTCCTATGTGTCTTTGTGTGCATTTGGGTTTAGATGTCAATTTATCTTGGAACCTTTGATTTAGATTACTTTTAAGGTTTCCTAGACTTAGAGATTACTTTTGATTTTTGGATTGATATCCTATTTGGCACTTGAGACTATCTCCTTAGGATGGTGGGAGTGGGCATTTTTGGGTTACCATGCAGTCAGGTGGTAGTGCATTTTACTCTTACCATTGAGATCTATCCATTGATTTCATAGCTAGAGTTCCTTGTCTACATTTCTTTTCATTCTATGTTGTGTATTATGATGGATGATTTCAGTTATTGTATTGTACTCTATATCATGGATCCAAAAGGGATCAGTAATCTATTTTTATAAATGCATATTCTTTTAGCCTTTCATACCCTATGACATGTACAATGGATGATTGAGCAATCTGAATTTTATTGCGAGGTGGCATTCGAAACAATTGTATATTATTTAAATGGACTTCGGAATTTTAATTATTCTTTCATGTGCATGTGGTATTTGTTAGACTTAGTATTAACTAAAATTTAAACGCGAATCAATGTCTTGGGATCCTTAAGGAATGTAATCTGTTATATTTTCTCCTATATGATTTTATGTTATTGCTTCCACTACTTTATGTTTGATGTGTATGTTATTCCTTCTTGTTTAAACAAAATAAAATTTGTTTGGAAAACTTAGTAAAACTTTAGGTTGATTCTTTTGGATCCCTTGGTAGGGAGTTACATATTCAAAGTGAAACCATGATTAGTATGAGAAAGAGAAGATCCAAGGGCCATGAATGAATAATGGAAAAGACAACCAACCTAATCCATTGATAAATAAACCATAGAAAAAGATTAGATAGCAAGTGCATTAAATGACTAATTATCTAATCACTTATTTAGTATTTTGTTGTTTGGCGACTAATTGTATGTGACTAATTATCTAGTCACTTATATAGTCATATATTTGGTAGTCTATTTAGTAATTATATTCAATTGATCTTGTGATTTTACTTGTTGATAAATTTAGTCACCTATTTAGTCACATATAGTTGTAAATTGTAAAGAAATAGTAGAATGTGATTAGTTTTAGTCACAAGAATAAAGGTTTTTGTGGTGTGACTAAAATTTTTTGTCACATAGTCACATATTTTCTAAAATGTACTAGTGGACCCTTTAGTCATCTCCATATCTTTGTCCTTGTTTTCTAGGTCGAAATTGAGCCCAATTCCTTCTAGGTCAAGTTTTCCATTTCCAGGCATCAATTTAAGTATGGTAGACTTTACCCTATCATAATTATTCTTAAGAATATTAATATTCCTTTCCTCAAACACCTTAATCTTAACAAGATTGTCATTATAAGTCCCTTATGTCTCCTTCCCCAGTTTCATCTCATCCTCCAAGCACTTCTTCAAATTGATTGCATTTTTTCATTTAGAATAAACATCATTGTAGATCCATTTTTCCATATCCAATGACATATTGTTGTTTTCCTTAGGCTTACTTAAAAATTACAACATAGGAGAGGCATTATTACCTTCAAGAGATAGAATAATCTATCCCAAACACATAGTAGACCTCCTGAGATTGAGTGGCAATATAATTTACAACATTTATAATAGAGAGGAGTCCTTTATATCCTTTGGCCCCTGCAGTTTTTCTCTCCATTAAATTTTCCTTTAAATTTAATTTCTTTGTAGGGGAAGGAGAGGTGAAAATATTATTATGAGATTTAGGGGAATGACAATCCCTAGAATCCTCATTCATTTTCAAAGGGCATGCACACACACACACACACACACACACACACACACACACACATAGATACTATCTATCTATTTCTATTTTGAAAGAACCCATTTTTTTCAGAGTATTATCTAATTTCTAATTCTAACCCCTAAAAATTTCAATGCCCCAACATTTATAGTTTTTTTACATATCTAAAAGGCCTCGATTAAAGTTTAGCCATTTCGGTTGAAATAGTTATAATAAATAAAAATAGTTTTTAAAATATTTTAAAAAAGAAACAACAAAAAGTAACTGCTCTGATCAAACTTAATCACTGGTTTTCTCCTCTTTGCCCCTGATTTGTTTCACTAGCTTCTAGGACCTAAAGGTGTTGGTAAATTCCTACATCGCATGAGAGTAAGGGTTTTGCTAACTTAGTAGCTTGGAACTATAGGCATAATTTTACCATTTAAATTCTTTGATCTTCAAACTCTTTCATGCCATGAGGTTTCTATTCAAATATAGCATGGATTGAATATTTGCTAGTGTGGTGAAATCACTAGTAGTAGGCATTTCATTGTCTTTAATTTTTACAATAGCATAGTTCAAGCTTTTTGTTGATTCTTCAAAATCCATATTTCCATCATCTAACTATGGAATTCTTGTAGAATTTACAATTTTCATATCTTTTAGAAGCTCTTCATGCATCTCAACAATCTTATTTTCAATGAATTGCATCTCTTTAATAGCTTCTCTATAGATTGATTCTTTCCAACTCAGATTATTCTTTAAGATAAACAACATATAGGAGTCTATTGTTTTCATAAGATTCTCACCCAAAAACCTAAGTACCCCATACTTCTCAACTTTGGTGACCTAGAACATAATAGCCTGGGATCAATTTCAGTCAGCTTCCCACCCAAGAGTAAGGGTTTGAATTTTACCCAAGAGTGTTTCCCCTTCAGCATACATAGTGGTAAAATCTAGGATGAACTTGTTACCTTCTTTAATGATGGAATTCACCCAATCTTGCATTGCATCTAAAAGCAACTTTCCTTTCTGCATCTAATTAACTAGTTGTTGGCTATCTACAGAATTAGGATTGAAAGATTGAGGAGTCTAAATAACTGGTAGTGCCCAAAGATTCATTAGTGAATCAATATAAATGGTCATGGTCATCACTAAGGCTTTGAGTTCCTTCTTCTCTTTGTTGTCTTTGAAAACTTGAAGAAGTTATTGCCTATGCTCCTATTGATGGTCCCAGGTTCAACTAAAGTGGCATTCAAGTCTTTGCTATCAATTTCTGTAGATTTAGTTTTATGTTTATACATGGCCAATTCCACTGTGATTTTACTAGTTATTGGATCTTTAACTAAATAAGCGTGAGGCTTTAGCTTTTTAAACTTGGAACCACGAGCAACATACTTAGTTACAATATCTTTCATAGCTATACATATAGGCTATAAATTCCTCTTCTTATTGACTAAGTTAGATGACTAGGATGGAATAATGGGACTTGTGGAGATTGCTTGAGTATCTCTGGTAGGGGTCATGAATTTAGGTTTATCTACCCTAGGAGCTTCAATGAATTGCATGTCACCATCAATATTGTCTAAAAAATTGAGGTCATTACCTAAATCCTATCCCTGGGTCAGCATCTTTTTCTTCCAAACTTCTTGTTTCATGAGAGCTTTACACTTGATTTTAGACCTTGTTTAAGGAGTTGTGTTGTGTATATGAGGTGGCAATCTTTTCTGCCTACTAGGAGTTGACACACCACTTGCAACATGAGATGAAACCTGGGTCTCAAAAGTTAGTGGTTCAAAAAAAGAAACCATTTTTGGAGATTTTCCAAATGATGGTTCATTAACAACTTTCATGCTTTGTCTCCTTAGCCAATTATATGTATGGGTGAGGATGGATCTAGTTCTTAGAATTATGTCATCTTCTTCTTCCTAATTCTAGTCCACTTCTAGTTGCTTAGACTCACTAGCCTCGTCCCAACCTAGTTCAACAATGTGTAAACAATCTTCAATAACTCCTTCTAGTTGAAATTTCAATTTGAGTTAATTTGATGAAATGTTAATCTTGAGTGGTGTATTTTTAACACTTCTTCATCTTTACAATCCTACCACAAGTCTTCTAAGTGGGGAATTGTGGACAATTAACCCTTTAGACCAAGAACTTGAGCCGCAAATATTTTACTTTCAAAATCCCTTCTTCC
This sequence comes from Cupressus sempervirens, assembly GCA_028749045.1. Classification (NCBI taxonomy): domain Eukaryota; kingdom Viridiplantae; phylum Streptophyta; class Pinopsida; order Cupressales; family Cupressaceae; genus Cupressus; species Cupressus sempervirens. The sequence goes on along the minus strand of CM053789.1, from coordinate 425,259,884 downwards.
TTGGTAAGTCCCAAAACCAAAACCAAGAAAATTACTTCCTATGACTGAGACATTGATCATGCTACTACAAGTCAAAGAACTGAGTCTAATAAGAAACACTAACTCCCAATTCTCTTGAGGTAGATTAACTTTAATAACAGAAAATGATTGCTTGTAGACTTTAGCCAAAACAAAACAATCAAGTGCATAATGTGGTAGCTTCAGTGGCTCGTCCTCAAACCCACCTACACTCAAGTAGGTGAATCTAGGAAACTATATGAAATAGCTCCCATAGTTTTGAACTAGTTTCTAGGCTTCTGAGAACAATTTGGGCATGGGTACCTTTTTTAGAGATAAATGCACAATTTCTATCAACACATCATGTACTTTTCTAAAATTTTCTAACACATTATTTTTTTGAAGTAGAGAACAATATTGATAGACTATTATCTCCTCACTCCAAATTCCGTGTGGGAGGGGAGTAAGGTTACTAACACAAGCAATGTAGTATGTGAGATAAGAGGCCATATAGAAATTTTCCTTAGACTCTTTAGCATGTTTGAGCTAGTTTCCTAATGAACTAGAAATTATTTCAGCCCAATCCATCCATTGTTGTCCCTTTCAAATAATCTCTACATAACAAAATACTCATTCTTTAGAAAGGAAGACACTGGCTAAATACTTAACTCGGTGTAGCAATACTACAAGATCATGAATATTAGGTTTTAGATGATATTTTGTGACTATCTTAGGTAGCCTTGAACCTCTACCAGAATTAGTTTCTGTCCATTTCCTAGCTAGGATGTTAGAGTATTTACTTGGGGCTTCTTAATACTTAGCTAGGAATTGGATGGGAAAAAATGCAACAAATTCGCATTCTGGTAGATGTAACACTGAGGCAATAGTTTCCCTAGAGATTGACAACATAGGTTTTCCATTTTTTTAAAGATACTTTTACTTGTCACATCATAATCATCAATATCTAGAGTTGGAGAAATTTAGGGCTTAATAAGGTAGGAGGGAAACCTACAACTTCAATTAGACCACTAGTCAAAATTTCCATACAACCATTCAATTCATCTACTTGCTTAAGGAGATTTGACTGCAAATTTTCCATTCTAACACCTTATAAATTAGTATCACTAACAATAGGTCTCTTTCATTTTAAACTCGAAACATTCCCAAAGAAATGTAACACAGATTTCATCTTAAACAAAGAAAGTGAGGCTCAATCTAACCAATTCTATCTTGAAATGAACATAGATAGTAGAACAAAAAGAAGGATTTTCTATGTTCTCACCTATGACATACTAAGAAAAATGACCTCTTTCCTTGTCTCTCAGTAGCTCCTTCTTCAAATCCTTTCTTTGCATAATAAACAAAAAGGAAAATCTATGCTCTTTTTAAGAGAAAGAGAACATACATGCAAAAGTATAGCTTCATAATGAGACATTCATAACAAATCAAAAGTGGCTAGGTTCACACATTTGAAATCTTTAAACGTGACCTTTTTATTAAATACTTCACTTTGCAACTATACTGATAGTGATTAACTTCATATGACACCCAATCCCTTTTTTTTGGTAAAAGATCTCCCATTTTAATCATAATGGTGATTTCCCATTCTTGAAATTAAGGCACTCCTTTAAATTATTACCTCTTGACATGATAATTAATTCCTTGGAAAATGGTGGGTTTTAACAACCCACAATAAATTTCTATCAAGGAGCCTTTGTTATAGAACCACTTCGAACTACTTCAAACCAAGATTCAAAGGGTTTGATGTAGTTCAAAAGAACACTGTAGTTTTTGCATGAATTACTTGTAGGAAAAATGGTCAGCATAGAACCCTTTGATTGAACTACTTTGAACTACTTTGAATTGATGGGAAGCTTCTTAAAGCTTCATAAAATATTGTTGATGACTAGGAGAACATGAAGTGATGATAGAAAGCTTCAGTAACTAGCTGGGTAGTTTAGATAAAGTTTAAAATATTGTGACTCACAATATGGCTAATAGGGGCTCTCACTGGGGATTGGGTATGCGAATTACACAAAGAACTCAAAAAACTAGAAACAAAAGCAACACTAGAACTAAAGCAGAAAATAATGGGGAGAGGAAAGAAAATGGAAAACAAAGCCCAAAAAAAGGTATGTACATGATCAGAACCTTTGAGACATTATATCTTTGTTAACTTCAAATCCTACCCATTATAAGTAAAGGGTAGAATTGTGCCAACTGGGTAAGTTAGATGAATTCTTTTTGGACCAATGACTTTAGAGATGATAAATGACCCTTTCTAGAGGGAGTCAAATGTACCATGTGCTCCTTTAGGTTCTCTCCTCTTGTCCTACAAAAGAACATCATTGTTAAGTAAACTGCACGGCCTAGCTCTCATATCAAAAATTTTATTCACCTTTATCTGGTGTTTGGTAATATGATCAACAAGTTTTTCCCTCTCTTCTTCTAATTTTTTCAAATACATTATTCTCTTCTCTAGGAAGTTTCAAAGAAATGATCCTCAATCATAGATTGCAATTTTTGAGCAGACACCTCTAGAGGTAGGGATACCTGAGCACAAATTTCGTATACTAGCTCAAATGGAGCCATGCCAATGGCCCTTTTAGGAGTAATATAATCAGCCAATGATGTTTCATATAGCTTTTTGTTCTAATTTTGAGGATTATGAGCTACAATTTTTTTCACTATAGCAAATAGGATCTTATTACTAGATTCTGTCTCCCCATTCCATTGAGGAAAATAGTTTGAGGAATCAGCTAGGGATACACCATGCTCATAGTAGAAAAGAGAAATCTCTTCAAATGAAAAATAGGTTGCATTCTTTGAGACTATCTTTTGAGGAACCCCAAACCTGATAAATTTATATTCAAATAAGAACTTACACACCACTTTAGAGTTGGCCTTCTTGGTTGGGATAGCTTCCACGAACTTGGTGAAATAACCAAATGTTGTTAATTTATGTATACATGCCTAGCACTTGATGGAGGACTTAGAGGTCCAATGAAATTGATACATCATTGCTGGAAGGGTTCATCGATCACTACTAGCCTAAGGGGTAGGGGTTCCAGTTGAGGGCACCAAATGAAAGGTTGACATATTTCATAATTTTTAAAAAAATTATTAGCATCTTTAAACATACCTGGCTAGTAGAAGAAATTCTTGAATATTTTAAAAGTAGTCATTGTAGATGAGAAATGCCCTCCACATACATCTCAATGATATGCTCTTAACAACATTTCTTGTTGTTCTGCATCTACACATCTCAAAAAGGTTCCATCCATCCCTCTCTCATACAAAATACTACTGAAAATCATATATTTTGTAACCTCCAATCTAAGATTTCATTTTTCCTTATAGTTCATGTTTTGAGGGCATTCACCGTATGTCAAAAAGTATGCTACATTGGAGAACCAAGGGTCCGTTGAACTTACTAACAAAATAGTGGGTCTTTCTTTAGTATTGTCAAGAGATGAATCTTTATTTTTGGCCATGAATTTGCATAAACCTCATCCTCTTATGAAAGAAGTAGGTTTTATGGTTAAATCATATTCTTGAACCTTGGTTACCTATCAAACTCTTTTATTCACCCCGATTTCTTGCTAAGTTAATATACCTTTACTATTGTTTCTAGTACATAGACAATTGAATGGGAATGCAGAATATAATATATAAATTGCTTCAATGCCTTCACCATAGTGAATGCATGTTTCTCCATTTGGATATAGTTTAATTCATGCTTCTTCAAGGGAATTCTCATGGAATCAATTGGCATTTCATTGCCTTTATCATTCCTTTGGGTCAAAATGCCAGAAAGAGTATGTTTTGACGTGTAGAAGTAAGTGATGAAATCCTTTCCAAAATTTGGACTGACTAGCATGGGAGCATTTTAAATGACTATTTCAATATCCTCAAAATCTTTCTTCCTCTCCTCTTTCCATCTAAAGGGGTGTTTTTTGCTCATAATGTTCAACATATGCTTTACCTTTTTAGAAAATTCAAGAATAAAGTTTCTTAAAAAATTGGTTTGACCAAAGAAAGACTTCAAATCACTCCTATTAGTGAGAAATGCTAGTTTTTGAATTGCCTTCACTCTTTCAAGGTCAATCTTTATACCATTTTTTGAAATGATATTTTCGATCAATTTTCTTTCCTTTACAAAGAATATAAAATTTTTAGGATTGAGGGATATGTCATGTTGTTTGCATTGGCCCAACACCACTTCCATATCTCTCAAGTGATGTTTCCTCCTCTTAGAGTATACAGTCAAGTCATCAAGATATATTATAGTTATTCTACCACTCAAATCTTTAAAGGAATAATTCATTGCTCTCTAGAAACTTGCTCCTATGTTGATCAGAACAAATGGCATCTGATTATAAGCAAAAGTACCCTAGGGAGTGATGAAGGTTATTTTATGTTGATCCTCTAGTCCAACACTAATCTAATTATATCCTGAGTAACCATCAAGCATTAAAATAACTTTAGACCAAGAAACCATCTACAAAATGTGATCCATAGTGGGAAGTGCATAATTTCCCTTGAGATTGGCTTGATTCAAATTTCTAAAATCCACACAAATTGTTATTTCACCATTTTTCTTCTCACAGGGACAATATTCACTTCCCAAGTTGAGTGATGAATTGGGTATATTATGTGGGCTTTCAAGATTTTCTCCACTTCTTTAAAAATAGTCTCAGATACCTCAAGATTATAGATTTTGAGTTTTTGTCTAAAGGTAGTAGCTTCTAGCTTTAAATGTATATGATGTACAAACTCTCCATTTCTGAAGTTCTTCAAGTCTCCATATCAATAGGCAGAGACATCATGATACTAGGCAAGTAGTTTAGACAACTTATCCTTATCTTTCTCAGAGCAGGTTCACCCAATGGAAATTCATTTAGGGTTTTCTTCATTCCCAACATTTATTTTATCATGTTCCTTTGCACTTTTATCAAGGTTAATTCTCTAGATGTGCTAAAGATACCAATCCCTTTGGGATCCTATTGCCTTTCAATTGAACAACTTCTCCTGATTTGGTTGATTCTTCTTTGAAAAGTTTACCCTCATGGTTTGATCCTTCAAAGAAAGTTTTAGCAAAATTTCCAACACATTCAATGAAATACTTCAACTATGTGTCATTATTGAAAATCGACCAGTGATTCATATTATCTGGGACTCTAGGTCTATAAATTATTTCAATCCTGTAGGTATCACTTTTGAACTCTGGGTGTGGTAACAACAAGGAAGCTGAAACAACTAAGGAGTCTGCTTTAGTATTCCATGAACAAGGTACAAATTCAATAGAAAAAGCTTCAAAAGATTCAATCTCATTCCAAACTAGATTTCTATTGTAGTTCAGCCTATCATTTTTTATAGAAATTTTTTTTCTTACCTATTTTACAATGAGTTCAGCATTACCTCTCGCCTTAAGTTGCTTCATGCCCTTTTCTTTGGCTTTCTTCAAACCTAGGAGAAATGCTTCGTACTCTGCAATATTGTTTGTATTATGAAAATCTAATTTAAAGAAAAATAGAAATATGTCTCTTGAAGGTAAAATTAGAACAACACCTGCCCTTGACCTTAAATTTGAATAGCATCCATCAAACTCGAGAGTCCACAAAGCCTCTTTGCAATTTGTTTTTTTTTATTTCCTTCACATTGTTTCTCAAGTAATATAACATAGTTCCCAAACTGATAATCCCCATACAATATCTGAGATTTAGGATTGTCTGAAGGTACAATTGTGTATTTATCCTTCGATTCTAGTTCCAGTTTTACCTCTTTCTTCCCTACCAAGATGTAAGCTTCAAACCAATCCATCTTGATTTCTCCACCCATATCTTTACAGAAAGTTCTACTGAGCATCACTCCATAACTGGCCAGTATGTCAGCTACCAAGATAGTAAGTTTTAGCCTTTTCTTTGTGTAGGCATAAAGAATAGCTTACACATCTTTCACTTGGTCAATGAGGGGTGCTTGTGTAAGGCCTACATTCATACTCTATTATAAACCATAAGGAATGAGTATGATTAGGAGTTAGTTAAGTCATGATTGACATTTACGTTATTAACAATGCTTTATGGATCCTATTAGAGACTGATATAGAATTTGATTATTAAAAGGTTAATACCCAATCCAAACATTAGGACCATGTGAAAACAAGACTCAATGTGTGCAAGTTGAGAACTTGGTCACAAGATTAAAGGGTATGATCTACAACGTAAGAAAGGAAAGATAAATTAACATTGACTTTAGTAAGGAGAACAATGAATATAGGTTAAAATGACAACAATACATATGATTACATTCAAAAATTGGTTTTAAAGTATGATGACACAATTATGGAAGCATTCTAACAGTTTGAGGAATTAACCCTAGAAAATTACTCACAAACCCCTCATAATGTGATAAAGGGTTAGTGCTAGGATTGTCAATATGTTTAACTTGATTGAAAGGGTACTAGCTAATAAGTTTGCATATTAGTGATTTTCACTTGAAACATATATGCTGAAATCCATTTCATATGTTTTGATCATTTAATGATTATAAGAATGGTGATAGTACTCAGAACAGTAATTTCGTTATGATAAGAAAGATAAATGTTGATACCCATATGTTGATATTGTAATGTTTTGAATATGAATCAAATGAAAGTTAATTATATATGTACTTAGATGAAAGTTAAAGGAATATGACATTGCAATGTTTCTTTTATAGTACTTAGAACGGAAATGATTAGATGAAGTTAATTGTATATGTTAACATGAATTATGAGACATTAGATTTATTCTGCACTTACTTGGATGTATTTGTATATTATTTTATTGGGCTACTAATGTTTAAGTTGAGTGTGCAGGAAAGTTGAACCATGGAGATAATTGGAGAAAACAAGGTTCAATCTTATGTGAACACGGTAAAGCCAAGGTGAATCTTTGGAAGATTCAAAACTTCATTGTATGGTGTTTATTTTGTAATGTGATTGTGCATGAGTGTTATAGTCAAAGATCATAATTAATTAGAGACATGTCATTGTGATGTGTAAAGTGTTTTAATGTGTGTGTGTGTGTGTGTGTGTGTGTGTGTGTGTGTGTGTGTGTGTGTGTGTGTGTGTGTGTGTGTGTGTGTGTGTGTGTGTGTGTGTGTGTGTGTGTGTGTGTGTGTGTGTGTGAGTGAGTGATTTGACACTTGTATTGTCTATGTGTAAATTGGATGTCAAATAGGATTCTTTGGCATGAAGTCACTTAAGTCTCATCCTCATTATAAAATCAATTAACCCACCCTGGAGAGTATAGTATGGGTCACTTTCATGATGGAAAATTAATTTTGAAAAAAACTTTGACAGAAACTCTAGAGAGACTTAAAGTGGTTCCCTAGTATTATTTTAGTGAAAATAAGCAACCCACATGGTAGTAGTAAAGGTTGGAGGTCTAAATATAACCATAAGTTGGCCTAGGGGACTTAGGAGGCCCTCTAAATTAGTCATCTTCAAGCCAATTCGAAAATCAAAGAGTCACATGACTTCTTTCCTCATCCCACCACTTGGTCAAGTTTCCATTGGTAGAAAGGTACAAGGGTGTAAGTGGGGTAGGTGAGGAGGGAAGTGGAGGTCTTTTTAGGGAGCTTGTGCCAAACTTAGTGGTTGTTCACCCACTCTCTAATGGTAGAGACAGATAGGTTTATGAAAGAGAAACTTGGGAGCCAAGGAAAGAAAGGGATCTTCATTTTCACCTCATAGCCATAGCTTGTAAGGAGGTTATTGCTTCATGCCATATTTTGCTCTCATCTCATGAAGTTGAAAGATGGATTGTTGTAATAGTATTCTTGTAAGTTTATGTGATGCATGAGGTGTGAAATTGTAGATGTTTGGGTATGTGAGTGTGTTGATTTGGATGAATTTGCATTGATTTTGTTCTTAGATTGTTTGTTGTAGTTTGAATGATGTATTGGGTGTGAAGGCTTCACTCACCCTTGGGAGGGAAGAGCAAGCCTTGGGTGAAGGGGTTAGTTGGGCTTGAAAAATAGTTGACAACCTTGGAGTATGGACTCCATTGTATGCCATATTCATTCATAGATTGCTTTTGGATGATAATGAAAAATGATAGTGTGGGGAAGAGGTTAATGAAGTATGGGATTTCAAGGATACTATAGTTGATGGCAGTATGTGTGGAGAATGTTTGTGAACAGCCCCGAAAGGGCATGAAAATTGTTGTTTTGTAAAAGCCCCGAAAAGACATTGAAATTATTGATTTGTGAAAGCCCCGAAAGGGCATAAAAAAAATGTGATTATAGATATGGTATGGTATGGCAAGTCTCCTAATTGAAAGCCCACCTTCACCCAATGTGTATGATTCCATTTGAGAATCATTGTGCAAGCCTTGGTTGGAAAAAATAAAATGTGTATGTGCTATTGAATGTGTTAGTCTTGTTGCTTCTTGTTGTTGAGATGTTGTTTGAGTGTAGCCTAGTTTCCCTAGCATGGGGGTGGTCTCCTTGAGGTCTAGGTTGGGAGGTGAGCCTCATGGTTCATTATTTATCTCTCATTTGCAGGTCCTGGTTAGTTGGTTTTGTGAACTTGGAGCTCTTATTGTCTTTCCATGGGCATAGAAGGAGAAGACACAATGGTGTTTTTAGTTGAGATAGTATACAAGTTACATCGTGACATGTGAATCTAAATGTGAGGGGAAAGTAAAGTCATTGTTTCATGCTAAATTGTCAATGGAAAAGGTTAAGAGTACCTATGTATTGTGGAATTGTGTACATTTATAGTATCTTGTTTCCACCACCTTTGTGTATCATGAGGATATCATAGAAGAGTTGTAATGACTGGGAGAGTATCTCATTTGCATTATCTTACTTTTGAACTCCATTGTATAATATATATGCATTGATAGAGCTTGAGAAAAAGGCTTCCAACCTCCTAGATTCATAGATAAGAATAATCAATTTGCTTATATAAGAATTCTGTTATGTTTTCTATGTGTTTGTATCGAGATTATTGTTCTAAAGAATTAATAAATTCATTAATTTAGATTATCATGACATATTTAGTAATCTCTAATATATCATTTGTCATAAATATCATGAATGCCTTGGACTATAAAAATAGAAAAAAAAAACAATCAAACAAACAAATAGAAGACATATGATATGCCAAGGATTGAAACATAAACTTGCTGGAGGCAGGCACACAATTTTATGTCAATGATGTTCCATTTAAGAGAAAAAAAATTTATATCCTTCAGATATAAAAATATGTTCACTTGAAGCTTTTGGGTTTTCAATCATATTAGTAGTAAATTGAGCATTAGTTGCAAAACCTCCCTTTACATATTGGACTAACTTGTCTAATTCCTTAAGGTTCGACCTCAAATATTTAGCTAGGGAAATAGATATAGAAGAAGACTTACAAAATTCTACAATGTCAAAAGTTGATGTATTAGCTACTGATTCCAATCTGGGTAATATTTTGGGCCTTGCATTTTTTGTAGAATTAGTTTGTATGTGTTCTTTTCCTTTAGCATTTGACGAGGTTGGACCATTTCTTGCATAGGGTATTTTATTTCTTTGACCCTTGGTCATTACTGTATAAGTAGGGTCTTGAAGTGTCAAGAAAACATCACCTCCCCTTTTTGTATCAGGTTCATATTCAAGAATATAAGCACCTGCACTTTTTCTTTATGGTTTTTCACTTTAATGTGATTGTTGTGCTATGAGAGCATCTTTCACTAATTGAACACAATTTAATCAATCAGTAGAAGTTCATCCATCATGATCCATGTTCATATGGAAAGAATAAATTATCTCTTTAGGGACCTCTTTAATTTGCAACCTTGTTTGAGGGGTGGTCATGTGGGAGCTTTGCCATAATTTTGAGGCTCTTGATACCTATGCATGTCCTAATAAGGAAATTGGTAAGGACCATGAAATTTATTCTGCTATCTTTTGATCATTTCTATGTCATTCATTAACTTCTACATGACAAGATCTATAGGACCAAAGGATAGCTCGCAATCCCAAAAGTTTCAACTTCTCTTGTCCATCTGTGAGTAGTAATAAGTTCATCTTCCAATTGAATAGCTAGCCTTTGGACAACGGCTAAATTGGCAACCACATCTTTGATGAGGTGAAAACCAATATCTAAAGGGCCAACATTGACAAAGAATATCCTCTAGCTTTCTTCTCTAGGACTAGATTCTACAAAAATTCTTTGAATTAACATATTGAATTTTGCCACAAATTCTCTCATAGGTTCGTGCATTTACTTTTTCATTTGACTAAGCTAAAGTAACAAGGAGCACTCATTATTAGGATCTTTGTATCTATTTTTAAATGTAGTTTTCATATCATTTCAAATGGTGATGGAATGTTCAAGTAGGTGATTGAACCAATCAGTGGCAACATCAGTTAGTGTTTGAAAAAATAGTCTAACAAAAAATTCTTTGGTAGGGACACTTATAATGTCACAGATTGTATGAAAAGAACTCAAGTGATCATCTATTGAAACTTTACCATCTCCACTAAATTTAGGCAAGATTTTAGTGGCACCTTAGGTAATACTGTAGGATTAACACCAAGGTTCAATGGACCTATATTCTACCCCCATGGTTGGTTAATAGCCATTTTTGGTAATATAACTTGTAGAGGTTAGATATTCAAATGAGAAGGAACAAGAGCTTTCAATGGGAGTAAAGACTGCACAAAAAGGTGAGAAAGGGGACTATTTTAGGGGGGAAGTGGGTCTACTAAAAAACTTAGTTTTCTTCTTTTTGGGATTATTAAAATTAGGAAGGAAACTAAAATTCTTTAAAGGTTAAAAGTTTTTTTCTAGGATCCCCTTTTCTATTTCTCCTCTTGTATATATCCTAACAGCCAGCTCTACCTCTCACTTCTTTATTTAGGGTCTTGCAAGTGCTTGGGCAAGCCTATTGACCACTCCTTCTTCTTGAACTTTAAGCACACCCCTTAATATTTCAGCCCACTCTTCTTCTCTTTCTAGGACACTCAACAATTGTTGAAATTGTTGGTTATTTCGATGTAATTTTCAGGCAGTTGCAACTAAATATGAGATTATATCTTGCCATATATCTTCAAATCTAAGATTGTGCTACAACATAAGTAACACATCATTATGTGGGCAAACCATCATAAGTCATTGCTTTTTTGAAAGTTCGGTTATATTTCATAGGGACTCTCTCTCCAGTAGAGTCAACAAAGATCTATTGGTGAACAAATTGTCTTTCTAATTATACAATGATAACTTACTCTATTCACAAGATTAAGAACATATAATTATGTTCACAACAGTTGAGAAAACTTCATATTATTTATTTTCTCTATGTATTTATAGGTACAACTTCCTTTATGAGATTTATCAATGAATTCAGAAATCAATCATGCACCTTTTCCAGAAAGAACATAAGGTACTCTCACATACTCTTAGGTAGTGAGGTGAAGATTCATTTATACAATAAGGAATGCAAAGCCCATAGTCTTTTCATTGAAATGAACTTATTCAAAAGAAAATGAATACCATAGCATCTTCAAAATAAACATCCAAGAAAATCAAACAATAGAAATCGTAAGAAAACAACAATAGATATCCCACTCAATAAATCATATGCTCAAAAAATAAAAATGATTAAATCACTTCAAACACCAGGTTTCAAAGCACAATCAAAACATTATATATATATATATATATATATATATATATATATATATATATATATATATATATATATATATATATATATATATATATATATATATATATATATATATATATATATATATATATATATATATATATATATATATATATATATATATATATATATATATATATATGTACATGTGTGTGTGTGTGTGTGTGTGTGTGTGTGTGTGTAAACTTCTTTTCTACACACAATCATCCAAAGAGCACACATATATTTATACTATGTCTATTGCTATTTCAAAAGAACCTATTTTTATTAGAGTATTATCTAATTTCTAATTCTAACCCCTAAACAATTCAATGCCCCAACATTTATATTTTTTTAACCTATTTGAAGGGCCTCCATTAAAGCCTAGCCATTTTAGTTGAAACAATTAAATAAAAATAGTTTTTAAAATAGTTTCCAAAAGAAACAATGGAAAGTAACTGCTCCAATCAAACTTCATCACCAATTTTGTCCTCTTCACCCATAGTTTGTTTCACCAGCTTCTAGCTACTATAGGTGTTGGTAAATTCCTATATCACATGATAGTCAAGGTTCTTTAAACTTAGCAGCTTGGACCTACAAACATCCTTTTTCCATTTAAATTTTTTGATCTTTAGACTCTACCACGACATGAGGTTTATATTCAAATATAGCATGGATGCAATATTTGCTAGTGTGATGAAATCACTAGCTATAGGCATTTCATAGTCATTAATTTTTGCAATAGCATCATTGAAGCTTTTGGTTAGTGCTTCAGAATTCATATTGCCCTCATCAAACTATGGAATTCCTATAGGATTTACCATGTTAGTATCTTTGAGAAGCTCTTCATGCATCTCAAAAATCTTATTTTTGATGGATTGCATCTCTTTAATAACTTCTCTATAGATTGATTCTTTCTAGCTTATATTATTCTTCAAGATAAGCAACACATAGGAGTCTATTGTTTTCATAGGATTCTCGCCGAGAATCTTGAGTACCCCATACTTCTCAAGTTTGATGACCTAGAACACAGTAGTCTAGCATTGATTTCGGTTAGCTTCCCACCCTAGAGTAAGGGTTTGAATTTCACCCAACAACATTTTGCCTTCAACATACACTATTGTAAAATCAAGGATGAACTTGTTACTTTGTTTAATGATGGAATTCACCCAATCCTCTGTTGCATCCAAAAGAAACTTTCCTTTTTGCATCTATTTAACTACTTGTTGTCTATCTATAGGATTCGTAGGGTGCCAAGATCCATCAAAGAATCTATATAAGTGGTCATGGTCACCACTATTGCTTTGAGTTCCTTCTTCTCTCTACTATCTTTCCCTAGTTGGGTCAACATAAGATCACCATAAAACTTGAAGAATTTATTGCATATACTCCTATTGATGGTCCCAAGTACAACTAAAGTGACCTTCAAGCCTTGACTATTAATTTCTCTAGATTTAGTTTTCTATTTATACATGGCCAATTCTACTATGATTTTCCTAGTTACTGAATCTTTAACTAAATGAGCATTAGTTTTTATCTTTGTAACCTTGGAACCACAAGCAACATACTTAGTTACAATATCTTTCATAGGTGTATATACCGGCTATAAATTCCTCTTCTTATTGACTGAGCTAGATAACCAAGATGGAACAATGGGACTAGTGGGATTGCTTGAGTATCTTTAGTTGGGGGCATGAATTTAGGTTGATCTACCCTAGACGCTTCAATGAATTGCATGTCACCTTCAATATTGTCTAAGAAATTGAGGCTGTCACCTAAATCATATCCCTAGATCAACATCTTTTCCTTCTAAACTTCTTGTTGCATGAGAGCTTTGGACATGGTTTTAGACCTAGTTTGATTAGCCATGTTTTGTCTATGAGGTGGCATTCTTTTCTGCCTACTACAAGTCAATACACCACCTGCAACATGACAAGTTAGTGGTTTGAAAAAAGAAACTATTTTTGGAGATTTTCTAGATGATGCTTCATTGACCACTTTCATGCTTTGTCTCCTTAGCCAATTATTTGTATGGGTGAGGATGGGTCTAGCTCTTAGAATTATGTCATCTTCTTCTTCCCGATTCCAATCCACTTCCAATTTCTTTGACTCACTAGCCTCCTCCCACCATGGTTCAACAATATCTAAACCATATTCAAGTACTCCTAGTTGAAATTTCAATTTTAGGAAATTAAGTTGTTGAAGTGTTAATCTTGAGTGGTCTCTTTTTAACACTTCTTCATCTTTACAATCCTTCAACAAGTTTTCCAAGTGTGGAATTGTGGACAACCAACCCTTTAGACCAAGAACTTGACCAACAAATATTTTACTACCAAAATAACTTCTTCCTTGGTAAGTCCCAAAACCAAAACCAAGCAAATTACTTCCTATGACTAAGGCATTGATCATGTCACTACAAGTCAAAGAACTAAATCTGATAGGAAACAATAAGTCCCAATTCTCTTAAGGTAGATTATCTTTGATGATAGAGAAAAATTTCCTACAAACTTTAGCCAAACCAAAACAATCAAGTGCATAACATGGCTGCTGCATTGGCTCATACTCAAACCCACCTACACTCAAGTAGGTGAATCTGGGGAACTGTATGAAATAGCTCCCATAGTTTTGAACTAGTTTCTAGGCTTCTAACAACAATCTGGGCATGAGTGCCTTTTTAAGAGCTAAATGCACATTTTCTGTCAACACATCATGTACTTTTCTAAAAATTTCTAACACATTGTCTTTTTGAAGAAGAGAACAATATTGATAGACTATTATCTCCTTGCTCCAAATTACATGTGGGAGGCAAGTAACGTTAGTAACACAAGAAATGCAATATGTGACATAAGAGGCCATATAGAAATTTTCCTTAGAATCCTTAGCATGTCTAAGTTGTCTTCTTAATGAACTAGCAATTATTTCAGCCCAATCCAGCCATTGTTGTCCCTTTAAAATGATCTCTACATAAAGAAACATCCATTCTTCAAAAAGGAAGACATTAGTTGAACCCTTAACTTGGTGTAGCAGTACTACAACATCATGAATATGAGGTTTTAGATGATATTTTGTGACTACCTGAGGTAGCCTTGAACCTCCACCATAAATAGTTTCTGTCCACTTCCTAGCTAGGAGGTTATAGTATTTACTTGGGGCTTCTTGATACTCAACTAGTGATTGGATGGGAGAAAATGCAGTGAATGCACATTTTGGTAGACATAACACTAAGGAAATAGTTTTCCTAGAGATTGACACCACAGGTTCTCCATCTTTGTTTAAGATAATTTCACTCCTCACATCATAATTATCAATATGGAGTTGAAGAAATTCAGGGCTTAATAGGGTAGGAGGGAAAGCTATGGCTTCAATCAGACCACTAGTCAAAATTTCCATACAACCATTGAATTCATCATCTTGCTTAAATAAATTTGACTGCAACTTTTCCAGTCTGACACCTTCTAAATTGCTATCACTAATGATAAGTCTCTTGCATTTTAAACTTGAAACATTCTAAAAGAAATATAACACAGATTTCATCTTAAACAAAGAAAGCAAGGCTCAAACTGATTCTATCTTGAAATGGACAAGACGGTAGAACAAAATGAAGGTTTTTTTGTGTTCTCACATTTGACTTGTTGATAAAAATGACCACTTTCCTTGTCCCTTAGTACCTCTTTCTTCAAATCCTTTTTTGCATAATAAAAGAAAAAGAAAATCTATGCTCTTTTTAATGGCAAGAGAACATGCATACAAAAGTACAACATACACATTCAAAATCTTTTGACATGAAATTTTTATTAAATACTTCCCCTTGCAGCTATACTGACAATGATTAATTTCATTTGACACCCAATCCCTTTTTTTGTCAAAAGATATCCCATTTTAAATAATGATGATGATTTCCCATGCTTGAAATTAGGGCGCTCCTTTAAATTATTACCTCCATACAAGGTAATTAATGCCTTGGAAAATGGAGGCCTTTCACAACCCACAATTATTTTTTGTCAAGGAGCCTTAATGGTAGAACCACTTTGAACTACTTCGAACCAAGATTCAAAGGGGTTTGAAGTAGTTCAAAAGAACACTTTGTAGTCTTTGCATGAATTAACTACAGGAAAAATGGTCAGCATAGAACCCTTTGATTGAACTACTTTGAACTACTTTGAACATTAGTTCAAAGTGGTTCAAAGAAGTTAAGACAAACACAAGGAATAATGGGAAGCTTTAGAAGGCTTTTTACAATATTTTCAATGATTGAGAGAACACAAAGTGATGATAGGAAGCTTCAATAATTGGATGGGCAATTTAGAAAAAGTTTAAAATAAGGCAACTCAAAATATGGCTAATAGGGGCTCTCACTAGGGACTAGGTAGGTGAAGTACATAGAGAACTCAGAAAAGTAGAAACAAAAATAGCACCAAAGCAAAAGCAAATAATAATGGGGAGAGAAAAGAAAATTGAAAACAAAACCAAAAACAAAAGTTATGTACATGAACAGAACTTTGAAGATGTTAGATCTTTGTTAACTTCAAATCCTAGTCAATATAAGTAAAGGGTAGAATTGTGCCATCTGGGTAACTTAGATGGAAAGTGTTTGGACCAACAACTTCAAAGATAATAAATGACACTTTTCAGAGGGAGTCAAATTTTCTATACACTCCTTTACGTTCTCTCCTATTGTACCACAAAAGAACTTCATCATTTTTTATGAAACTACAATGCTTGGCTCTCATATCAAAAATTTTCTTCACCTTCATCTGATGTTGAGTAATATGATCAACAAGTTTTTCCCTCTCTTCTTCTAATTTGTTCAAATACATTATTCTCTTCTCTAGGGATTCTAAAAAAAAATGATCCGCAATCACAAATTGCAATTTTGAAGTAGACAACTCTAGAGGTAGGGATACCTGAGCACCAATTCCATATACTAGCTCAAATGGAGCCATGCCAATGGCCCTTTTAGGAGTACTATGATCAGCCCACAATGCTTCATATAGATTTTTGTGCGAATTCTAAGGATTATTGGCTACCAATTTTTTCACTATAGCAATTAGGATCTTGTTACTAGATTCTGCCTACTCATTCCATTAAGGGAAATAGTTTGAGGAATGAGCTAGGGATATGCCATGCTCATAGCAAAAAAGAGAAATCTCTTCAGATGAAAAATAGGTCACATTTTTTGAGACTATCTTTTGAGGAACCCCAAACCTAACAAATATATATTCAAATAAGGACCTACACACCACTTGACAGTTGCCCTTCTTGGTTGGTATAGCTTCCAACAACTTGGTAAAATGATCAATGATTGTTAATATGTATACATGCCTGGCACTTGATGGAGGACTCAGAGGTCCCATGAAATTGATACCCCATTGGTGGAAGGGTTCATCGATCACTACTAGCCTAAGACGTAAGGGTGTCAGTTGAGGGTGGCCAATGAAAAGATGACATTTTTCACAATCTTTTACAAACTTTTGATCATCTTTAAACATACCTAGCCAATAGAAGCAATTCCTAAGTATTCTAAAAGTAGTCACTCTAGATGAGAAATTCCCTCCATATACATCTAAATGATATGCTCTTAACAATTTTTCCTATTGTTCTGCATCTACATGTCTCAAAAAGGTTCCATCCATCCCTCTCTCATACAAACTACCATTGAAAATCACATATTTTGTAGCCTTCAATCTAAGATTCCAATTTTCTTTATAGCTCATGTTTGGAGGCCATTCACCATATGTCAAAAAGTATGCTACATTGGAGAACCAAGGGTCCATTGAAATTACTAACAAATGAGTGGTTGTTTCTTTAGTATAGTCAGGAGATGAATCTTTATTTTTGGCCATCAATTTTCATAAACCTCATCCTTTTACTAAAGAAGTAGGTTTAATGGTTAACTCATATTCCTAAACCTTAGTTAACTATACATCTCTTTTATTCACCCTAATTTCCTGCTAAGTTAATAGATTGTTTACTATTGTTTCTAGTACACAAACAATTGAATGGGAATGCAAAATTTAATACTTGAATTGCTTCAACGTCTTCACCATAGTGAATGCATTTCTCTCCATTTGGGTATAGTTTAAATCATGCTTCTTCGAGGGAATGCTCATGGAAGCAATTGGGGCTTCATTGTCTTTATCGTTCCTTTGGTTTAAAATGCCAAACAAAGAATGTTCTAAAGCATAGCAGTAAATGATGAAATCCTTTTCAAAATTCAGACTCACTAGCATGGGAGCATTCGAAATGGCTATTTTAATATCCTCAAAAGATTTCTTCCTCTCCTCTTGCCATATGAAGGGGTGTTTTTCATTCTTCATGTTCAATAGATGCTTTACTTTTTAAAACAATTCAGGAACAAAGCTTCTTACAAAATTTGTTTGACCAAAGAAAGACTTCAAATCACTTCTACTAGTGGGCAATGCCAGTTTTTGAATTTCCTTCACCCTTTTAGGGTTGATCTTTATAACATCTTTAGAAATGATATGTCTAAGCAATTTTCCTTCTTCCACAAAGAATATAATCTTTTTAGGATTAAGGTATATATCATGTTGTTTGCATCGATCCAACACCGCTTCCAGATCTCTCAAGTGATGTTTATTCATCTTAAAGCATGTAGTGAAGTCATCAAGATATATTAAAATTATTCTATCCCTCAAATCTCTAAAGGAAGAATTAATTGCTCTTTGAAAAGTTGCTCCTGTGTTGATTAGACCAAATGGCATCTAATTGTAAGAAAAAGTACCCTAGGGAGTGATGAAGGTTGTCTTATGTTGATCCTCTGGTGCAACACTAATCTGATTGTATCCTGAGTACTCATCAAGCATTAACATAACTTTAGACCCAACAACCATCTGCAATATATGATCCATAGTGGGAAGTGCTTAACTATCCTTGAGATTGAGTTGACTGAGATTTCTAAAATCCACACAAATTCTTATTTCACCATTTTTCTTTCTCTCAAGGATAATATTCACTACCCAAGTTGAGTGTTGAATTGGGTATATTATGTGGGCTCTCAACATATTCTCCACTTATTTAAAAATAGCTTTAAATACATTAAAATTACAATTTCTGAGTTTTTTTCTAAAGGTAGTAGCTTCCAACTTTAAGGGTATATGATGTACAAACTCTCCATTTTTGAAGTTCTTCAAGTCTTCATATCCCTAGGAAAACACATCATGATACTAGGCAAGTAGTTTAGACAACTTATCCTTATCTTTCTCAAAGTAGGTTGGGCCAATGAAAATCCATTTTGGGTTTTCTTCATTCCCAATATTTATTTTGTCATGTTCCTCTGCACTTTTATCAGGGTCAATTCTCTAGATGTTCTAAGGACACCAATCCCTTTCAGATTTGATTACCTTTCAATTGAACAACTTCTCTTGATTTGGTTGATTCTTCTCTGACAAGTTTACCCTCATGGTTTGATCCTTCAAAGAAAGTTTCAGCAAAATTTCCAACATATTCAATGAAATCCTTCAACTGTATGTCACTATCGATAACCTGCTAATGATTCACCTTATCAAGGACACTAGGTCTCAAAATCATTTTAATCCTGTAGATATCATTTTTGAACTCTGGGTATGGTAACAACAACAAATCTTAAACAATTTGTTGGGTGATGCGACGCGCTCCCCTGCCCACAGGTGGTTAATTATGTGGTGTTCCATGTTCACTAACAGTCATGGCTTTTGGTGCAATGGAAAATGGGCCTTACAAGTGGTATCAGAGCTATGATTTTATTATTGTAACCTTAGATTGAATCCATGGGAATGCATGAGAGGATAAAAGAAAGGGCAAGATATATGATTTTTTATTGCAGATCTCAGGAATTTGGATTTTCTATTATGATGAGATGTTAAAAGATTTGGGCATGTGAAATTGTTGGACAAAAGAATTTTTTCGGATGATTCATTTAAATGAGGGTTTTGGGGGGTAGCTTGCAAAAATGACCTCTTGGGTAAAAACAGACCTCACCATTGGATCCAGGTCCACATTTCCATAAAATTTGATATATAATATGCCCTAATTTGGCCATGTTCAAAGGAAATGAAATTTGTTTTTGGTTTCACCCCATGATGGCCGTCAAATTTAATCCCGTTGGAATTTTTGTCACTGAAAAAAAATTAAAAATGAAAAATCGTACTGAAAATGGTAAAAAGACAGTTTTAGTAAAACGGTCATAACTTTCTCTCAGAATATCAGATTTTAGAGTTCTTGCAGGCGTTGGAAAGCTAATTCAGAGCACTACAACATGGTGTAGGTTTGGTTCTATGATTTTGAGATTTTTTCAGGTTTTAAAAGCCCTAAAGTCATATTTTGTTTATTTTGAGCACGGATTAGGGCATAACTTGGGCATACGGAGTTGGATTTTGGACTTCGAATAGTCAATGGAAAGCCCTTGGAGAACTCTACACATTGGTTCATATTTGGTGCAGGTTTGGTATGATTTGTTCATTGAAATATTGATCTGAATAGTTTATAGGTATATTTTGACTATGGTAACATTATGAGTTTATGGCATTGGAGATTTAAGATTTGATGTCATTGTATACTTAGTTCATATTTCAGATTGGTCTCATGATGATATGGTTATCAGTGTTTGATTTGGATATGCATGATGACTTGTTGGATCTACAAGTTGTCTAGTGTTGTAAGCGGTCTATACTTACAGGTTGCATTTATAGCTTGGTTATGGGTTGTCTTTGCCCATTGATCTTTCATTATTGATGCATATTCAGATTCGTGGCTTGGATTTGGGTTGTCTATGCCCTAAGTCACATGATTTGCTGATTTCTTCATGTAGAAAGGATGAGATGTTGTTACCAGGTACAATCATGGTGAAGGATTGTGGTTGACTATTTTATGCTGACAAGTTGGATACTTTGAGAGACAGATGCTCGATTCATGGATGTGATCATGGTGCCATGGATTTTGGCATGACAGGATTGGATATACAGGTACATCCTTGATGTTCATTAGCTTGGATTTTTTAATTTGGTTATGGTGTTATATCTTCTTGGTTGAGGATCATGGTTATTTAGTTTCTTTTGAGGAGCTCATGATGTGTACTTTGAGTTCTTTGATTGTTTGATACCTTGGTTGATTCTCATGGTTAGAGGATGGTTATTTTTCATCATTATGTCATGGATAACTTGGATACATGGTTTAGTGGGAACTTATGACAATGATGAGGTGACAGTGCAAGATTAGTTCCTGGTTTGGTTTATATCTTCTTGGTTTGGAGAGGATGGATTTTATGATGCCATAGGTGACTTGGTACCATAGTTGAGTGGGAGTTGTTGGCATTAATATATTTATTGAGTGTTTGTAGATGTTGAAGGTTTGTCTTAGATCCTATTGCTGCAGAAGCATCTTTGACATTTGCATGGTGCACTTGTTATCTTCATGGTGTATGAAGATGGTTAGATCTTGCGGACTAATGGAGTTCTTGATTATCTTCATGGTATGTGGAGATGGTTCTTCCTGGTATGTGGAGATGGTTTTCTTCATGGTGTGTGGAGATGGTTGCATCTTGAGGACTCACAGGGTTCTTGGCAAAGGTGTGGTTTATGCTTTTATTTGGCATGTTATCCTTGGTATGAGGATAGTTTCATTATTATGTCATGGTATACTCTTGATACGCGTTTAGAGTTATGACAAGTTATGGTATGTTCATATGGAGCATGTTATCTCTTTAGTTGAGATGGTAAGATCATGTTGTCATGTTTATGTTCCTGAGGCCATGGTTGGAACTTTGACATTGATCTTGGTTTAGTTTCTTGGTATTGAGTACACTGATCATAAGCTGGATACTTCATGATATTGCTATGTTCCATTTGGAGTTGGCATGGATTGATTGGTTACAGGTGCTCATGGATACTTAGAGATGGTGGTGATGCTGATTTCTCTTGGATTAGAGAAGTATTTGTTGGGACAGTTGATGGTTTCAGCAGCAAGTCCGAGGGGCAGTCACCTGATATGGACTTGAGAGGAGATTGTTCTTAGATGAGTCTTGGTTGGAGACTTGGGTATCTTGATGAGCATTCTCATTCCCCACTCTTGGTCTACTCGGCGTTTTGCTACTTGAGAGGTATAGCCCATTGTTTCTCTTAGTTGCATTATATTTATGCTTGTCTTTCATGGATATGGATCTTGAGCTATGGTACATGAGTTAGTTCTAGAGGGTTCATTTGAGAGATGGTTTTATATTGGGCATATTCCTTGATTTAGGAATGGTTTATTGAGTTTGGTCTTCTTGTGAGAGGCTTACATCCATGATTAGTTATATGGTATGGTTTGGGTGTTGTTGAGGCTTCTTGTTGGGGATTTATGGAGGAGATCATACTTGCACAGTTTACATCTAGAGGTGTGTGTATAAGGACATGATACATGTTATGATTTGCATGGTTTCTCTGGTCTTGGTTATCTTCTTAGATGTTCAGTTTTGCCTACATTGGATTTGAGATTGGTTGGAGATTGTGATCACTGGTTTGTGCTCATGTTTGTCATGTGAGAGATCACATGGTTATTCCTTTATCTCTTTCCTCTGTTGGTTGTGGTGAACTTGGAGAGCATTGGACACTTGTTATGAGAGTTGTTCTTGCAGGATATTAGTTTATGTATTATGGATGTCCTTGATACTATATGGATTCACTTCTTTGAGATGTTGTGAGTGGATTGGTTATAGATTTGAAATTATCTTTTGTAGTGGGAGCTTCTTGGTATATATGTGGCAGGTATTGCTCTTGAGGCTTATGATTGTAGGTTACAGATTAGATATGTCAGTGATATGAGATTCACTTGCTATACCTTTGAGGTATGGATAGTTGGATGGGTTTGGCACTTTGCTGTGGGTGCTATTTCAGCTATGGATATTTTGACAACTACGGATACATGTGATTACCTTTGGATCAAGTTATTTGTGCTTGGAATTTCAGTTGGTACATGATTTTATGATCTTCTAATGCAACAGGTTGGGTGGTTTTCTCTTTGGATGGCTTCTATGTATGTCCAATGGGAGTGGCATAATAGGAGGTGAGATCATTCATGTTTGAGATGCTAGATACTTTGATTTTTTTGCGGGTACTAGGATGGAGCACTTGGTGTATTTTGATCCATGATGGTGGATGTGCTGGGAGGGATTGTTCCCTTGTTCATTTTGTGTGGCTACGGATTGACCCCATGCAATGTATAAAACAAGTGGGAGATTGTTGAGATAATGGGTGTTGCACACATTACATAATATTGTTATTTTATTATTTTATTTTATTATGTAATGTTGCATCTAGATGGATGTGCAACATGTAAAGATTCCCATAGAATATTCTTAATGAGTTGTATTGTAACATTGTGATAATATTTCATGTAATTATTTAATATTAGGAAAAAGAATTAAATGCCCAATATTAAATGTGGGGTCAGTGGGTTAGGTAGCACATGGTTTTAGCACATGGTTTATGTAATACCACTTAGTGGTTTTTGTGGGACTTGCTACTATATAAGCAGCCACAAGGGTAGTTGTTGTAGAGAGATAGAGAGTGATAAGGAGAAGACAAAAGGCAAGAGTCGAGTGGGACAAGGCTTGACAGGTTAGCCAAGGGAGCATTTGTGAAGGTTAGAAGCATGGCATGGGATGTATGGATTCATGCTTGTTCACATAGTTTTCTCGGTTGTGGCTGTGGCCATGAAGGCTTCCATGGTTGTATGGCAATGGTATTTTGGTGCAATGGCAAATGGGCCCTACACAATTAAGGAGTTTTCTTTAGTATTTTGAGAATGAGGCACAAATTCAATAGAAAAAGGTACAAAAAATTCAATCTCATCCCAAACTAGATTTCTATAGTGTTTTAGCCTATTTACAAAAAAATATTTCCTTACCTATTTTACAATGAGTTTAGCATCACCTCTCACCTTTATTTGCTTCACCCACTTTGCTTTGGCTTCCTACAAACCTAGGAGCAATGATTTGTATTCCATAGTATTGTTTTTATTATGAAAATCTAATTTAAAGGAAAATGGAAATATGTCTCCTCAAGGTGAAATTAGAACAACACCCGTGCTTGACCCTAAATTTGAACAACTTCCATCAAACTCTAGAGCCCATAGGACTTCTTCACAATTTGTTTTTTTATTTCCTTCACATTGTTTTTAAATTAATATAACATAGTTTCTAAACTAACACTCCTCATATAGTATCTGAGCTTTAGGATTATCTAAAGGTAAAACTATGTATTTATTCTTCGACTCTGGCTCTAGTTTTATCTTTTTCTTCCCTACCATGATGTAAGCTTCAAACTAGTTCATCTTGATTTTTGAAAATTCTACCAAGCAACATTCTATAACTAGCCAGTATGTCAGCTACTAGGATAGTAAGTTTTAGTCTTTTTCCTACACAGGCATAAAGAATAGCTTGCACATCTTTCACTTGGTCAACTAGGGGTACTTATTTCCTGTCCATAGAATAACAATGCCCAAAAGCTTGAGTAAGATCTAGGTTGAGGGCTTTTCCAATAGGAACTGGCATGTTATTATCAAATTCTTTAGAGTCAATGATGCAATTGCTATGTTTCTATCCATTTAATAATAAGGATACATAGAAAGGATTGGGTTTCCTCTCTTCTATTTCCCCATCAATAGCATTGACAACTTGTTCCATATAAGAAGCATTTTTTTTAAACTTGAAGCTTATTGGTTTTCAATCATATTAGCAGTAAACTTAGCATCAGTCATAGAGCCTCCCTTTACATATTGGTCTAAATTGTCCAATTCCTTAGGTTTCAATCTCAAATATTTATCTAGGGAAATAGATATAGAAAAAGACTTATAGAATTCTACAATATCATGTTGGATATAATTTTTCAATTGTGTGTTGTCTTTAATGTCACAGAAATGTCATATCAGTCATTGGATAGTGTCTATCGAGCTCAAAAGGTTAGCAAGGCAAAGGATAGTGTCTACCAAGCTCAAAAGGTCAGCAAGGCAAAGGATAGTGTCTACCAAGCTCAGAAGGTCAGCAAGGCAAAGGATAGTGTCTATCGAGCTCAAGAGGTCAACAAGGCAAAGGATAGTGTCTACTAAGCTCAGAAGGTCAGCTAGACAAAGGACAATGTTTATCAAGCTTTCACGGTAATCAAAGAAATTTAGTTCTTATCGAGCTCACTCGGTAATTGAAGAAAATGTGACAAAAATAGTTCTTACCAAATTCACTTGGTCATCAAAGGTAATTTGGAAGAAGCAATTCTTACCAAGCTCACTCAATCATCTAAGGTATTTTGGAAGAAGTAGTTCTTATTGAGGAATTTAGTTCTTTTTGAGCAAACTCGGCAGCCAAAGGATTTTAAGGATATTGCAATGTTCACTAAGTCAAGATGGTTAACTCAAGAAATTTCCAAAAGCAGTATTTACTAAGCCGGGTTGACCAGTAAAGGATTTCATTGTCTTATGAAATAACATTTATTTGTTTAGAGTAATATCTGTAGCCCACTGATGTATAGTTTATTGGTAAATGCAACATGTAAATAGGCCGACTTAGCAATCTGAATGGTATAAGTAAGAAGTCAAGTTGTGAATTTTAAAAGGCATGATGTGGAAGAATGTGGAATTAATGTAATATGAAGACTGATTGTTGTGGAAGAAGATTTAAAGGATGATCAGAGATCATTGAGGAGCAAAAGAGCCATATTTGATCAAGAAGGATCTAATGATGCTAAACAGAGACCTATAACTAGCAAATTTAGTTGCATCTTATTCAAGTCAATTCATTGTTTCTTTCTAACCATTGTAGCAATGATTTCAAATCTCTTAACAGAGTTGGTTTAACAACCATTTTGTAAATCCTCTAACAAGGTGACAATTCAGTTGAATTGTTCTAAAGACCTCTACCAAGGTCACTCCTAACAGGGTGATTAAATCCTCTAACACGGTCAAACCTAATAGTGTGTATTGTAACCTTTAACAGGGTTGGCTCCTAACAGGGCTCACTTCAGAAGAGTGAAAAATTGGTGACTAGTTACTTGGTGGTTTTTCCCATATTGGGTTTCCACATTAAATCTGGTGTCTCTTGTGTTAACTTTATTTTCAGTTATATGCATAAATGCTTGAAAAAGTAATAGTTTAATCTTATCAAGTTACAACATTTGTTTACCGAGTAAAAGCAATAACTAGATCTTTAAGAAATCTAAAGAAATTGTGAATTAATTTTGTTAGTAACTGATTCACCTCCCCTCTTAGTTACTCTATCTTTAATTCCAACAATTAGTATCAGAGCTATTGGTGCTTATAGAAAATATTTCAAGGATCTAAGCTAAAGATTAAGATGTCTTAAGATCAGGATGTCTTACAAAAGGGAAATTCCAAGACTTAACAGGGACAACTTCTCAGCATGGCAAGGATTGATGAGGCTTCATCTGGCTTCCATTGGTGATACAGGGCTGAAGTACCTTGATGAGAAATATGAAGAACCTTCTGGTACATTATCTATCAATGATATTGCTGAAAAGAAGACTCACAATAACATGATGATAGATATAGCATCTACTCTGAGTTATGAAGAATTTGATGACATCAAGGATTGCAAAATTGCCTTTGAAATGTGGAACAAGCTGAAAGAAATCTATGGAGGAGATGATAATGTGAGAAGAGCCAAAGAAAAAAGTTTGAGAGGAAAATTTGATCAAATGAGGATGGAGAGGATGAAAATATTGCAAAGTATGTTGAAAGAGTTAAAGCATGTGTTAGTGCAATCATAGCATCTAGAGGAGATATTAGTGAGGAGACAGTTATAAGAAAAGTTCTTAGAACTCTACTTCTCATTTATGCAATTAGAGTCTTCGCAATTCAAGAAAGGAGACGAGGCAAATCATAAAATAAATTTAGAGGCCATAGTTGGAAGATTAATTGCATTTGAGCTAGACAACTATGACAATTATGTTCTAGTTGCTAAGAATGTTGAATCAACATTTGAAGCCAAGATTTCACTCAAAGGAAAAGGGAAAAGGATGAAGGATCTACAATCAAATAGTGATGAAGAATCATAACAAAGTTCAAATAGTGATCTTGAAGTGGTTGAAGCCATACTAGCAAGAAAATATTCAAGAGGCAAAGGGAAATACAAAGGGAAGGTTCCTCTAATCTGTTTCTCTTGTGAAGAAATTGGACATATTGCTGCTAGGTGCCTAAATAAACAAAACAAAGATGAGAAGAAAGGTCACAAGTACAATGTCAAGAAAAACTTCAAAATAATTCAAGGATAAAGGTAAGAAAACATGTTTTATGGCAAAAGATTCAAATGATTCTGATGATGAAGGAGAAGATGAAATTGTCTACATTGTTGTAAAAGATGAATCTAATAATGATGAGGAAATGGCACTAATTTCTCATATGAGTAGAAATGATACATGGATCATAGATAGTGGTTTTTCTCATCACATGACTAGTGATAAAACTAAGTTTGAATATTTTGAAGACTATGATGGTGGTAGTGTAAGATTTTGGTAACAATGAACCTTGTTGTATAAGAGGAAAACGAAGAATCTTACTAACCAAGGAACTTGTCTGTGATAATGCATATTGGGTAGAAGGACTAAAGCACAATTTTTTGAGTTTGGCATAGCTACTCAATAATGGATTCAAAGTAGAATTTATGCATGAAAAAGAAATATTGTTGGATGGCAAAGGAAAGCTGATTGGATTAGGCACTCAAACAAAAGGTAACTTATTTTATCTTGAACTTGGTGAATGTTCATGTTTCATTACTCAAATTGAAAAAAGATGGTTATAGCATAGGAGGTTGTGTAATGTAAACTTTTACAATTTAATAAAAATCAGTAAATTCAATAAAGTAAGAGGTATTCCTAACATAAAGAAACCTGAGGTTGGTCTATGCAAGAATTGTCAAATTGGTAAAATGGGAAAGACTAGTTTTAAAAGCAAGAACTATTAGACTGAAGAAGTTCTAGAAATTATGCATACTGATTTGTTTGGACCTATTAGCATTGAAAGTTATACTAGTGAAACTTTATTCATTCTGTTTGTTGATGATTATTCAAGAATGATGATTGTCATGTACCTTAGAGAGAAATCAGAAGCATTTGAAAAGTTCAAATGGTATTTGGCCACAGTAGAGAAGAAAAAAGGCAAAAGACTGAAATTCTTAAGGTCTAACAGAGGTGGTGAATTCATTTCACATGAGTTCAATAACTTTTGCATTGAAAGAGGAATCAAAAGATAGGTTTCAGCACCTAAAACTCCAGAACAAAATGGAATAGCAAAAAGAAGAAATAGATCTATAATGTGCAAGAACCTTAAGTATTGAGAAAGACATTGCTATCAGATACTGGAAGGAAGCTATCAGCACTACAGTTCATACCTTGAACTGAGTAGACCTGAAAAAGGACTCATTCAAAACACCCTATGAGTTATGGTATGGCTACAAACCCAATGTAAGTTATCTAAAAGTATTTGGAAGAAAATGTTACATTTTGAAAGAATCTAGAAAAGGTAAATTTGATGTAAAAAGTGATGAATGGATATTTTTGGGATACTCTTGCAAAAAAAAATCATATAGATGTTTGAACTTATCTACTCACAAAGTTATAGAAAGTGCACATGTGAAAGTTGATGAGTTTGCAGAAAGAACAGAAGACAAAATCAAAAGGGAACCTAAAGACTACAGAAGATTTGTTTACATTGAAACTGATACAATGCAAAGTATACCTATTACTCAGGAATCCTCAACTCCAAAGTCTTCAGTTACAGAGTCACAAGAAGTTCAAACCAAGCTAATGCCTCCCAAGCTACGAGAACCCAAGTTGTAAATAGAAGCTACCAAGTTAGCATCTACCAAACTTGAGCAACCAAAATCAGAACCAGAAGTTGAGACATAGAAGGATAAAAATGCAAGTCATTCAAAAGGCAAGGAGCTCGTCTTAGCCAAGTATGTCAGAAAGCATCATGCACCAGATCAAATCATTGGTGATAAATTAGAAGGAACAATGACAAGAAGTAAGTTGAAAGGCACTTGTTTACTTGCTGATTTTGAACCAGAAATGTCAAAGATGCACTAGACAATGAAAGTTGGATTGAAGCTATGAATGAAGAAATAGAACAAATAGAGAAAAAAAAAACATGGACTCTTGTACCTAGACCCAAAGACAAGAATGTGATTGGAACAAAGTGGGTAGTCAGAAACAAACTAAATGAAGATGGTAAGGTATCAAGGAACAAAGCTAGACTAGTATGCAAGGGATACTCTCAAGAAGAAGGTGTAGACTATGGAGAAACTTTTGCTCTTGTTGCAAGATTGAAATGTGTCAGAACCTTACTTGCATATGCTGCATTCAAAGGATACAAAGTTTATCAGATGGATGTCAAGTCAACAATTCTCAATGGCATATTGAAGGAAGAGTTTTACATTGAGCACCCTAAAAGTTTTGCTGATCCAGACAAGAAGGACATGGTTTGCAAATTGCATAAAGTATTATATGGTCTAAAACAAGCCCCTAGAGCATGGTATGAAAGATTGCATAACTATCTTATTCAGATTGGTTTTCAAAGAACTAATGAAAACAATAGTTTATACATAAAGGAAGGACCAAATAATAAGATTGTTTTGGTAGAAATATTTGTAGATGATACTTTGTTCACAAGAAATGATGATCTTTGCGAAGAATTTTTAGAACAAATGAACAAGGAATTTGAAATGTCAATGTTTGGTGAAATCAAATTCTTTGTTGGTCTTCAAATTCAATAGTATAAGAATGGCATCTACATCACTCAATCTAAATACATCAAGGAGATACTGAAAAGGTTTGGTATGGAAGATTGCAAACCGGTTGGGACTCCTATGTGTACTGGATTAAAACTCACCAAGGATGATGAATCAAAGGAAGTGGATCAGACATTGTATAGATCTATGATTTGAAAGTTGCAATATGTAGTGCACATAAGACTAGACATTGCCCTTGCAGTAGGGATTGTAGCAAGATTCTCAGCAAAACCAAAAGAAAATAACATGATGGCAATCAAAAGGATCGTGAGATACTTAAAAGAAACTGAAGACTATGGATTATGGTATAAATTGGATTTAAAAGTGTTCATTCATGCAGATTGGGACGAAAATATTGATGACAAAAAGAGCACAGGTGGAAGGGCTTTCTTTTTTAGAAAAAGGTTGGTTTCTTGGACAAGCAAAAAGCAGAATTGTACATCTCAATCCATAGCAGAAGCTTAATATGTTGCAGTAGTAGTAAATTGCTCAAACATTGTGTGGTTTAAACAATTATTGAAAGGTATGAAACAAGAAATCAAAGAACCAATTATTATGTTTTGTGATAACACAAGTGCAATTAACATCTCCAAGAATCTAGTGATGCATTCAAAAACCAAGCATATTGCCATAAAATATCACTTTGTTAGAGAATTGGTGCAAGAAAAGGAAATAAGATTGGAATATGTGCATATGAAGGAACAAATTGCTAACATATTCACAAATTCTTTACCTAAGGATGCATTCTTGTATCTAAGAGGTAAGTTAGGGGTCATTCCCCTATCTGAAGCTCACTAAAATACAATTTTAGTGATGTGTCAACAGGAACAAAATTGGAAATCTATCAGTTGATGTAGCAAACCAATAAAGATATTGCATATGAATCAGTACATTAGGTACAATGTTATTCAGTTGTTTTGAGTTGTCTTTGGCATATGTTGTCAAAGAGGGAGAATATACTATCATATATTTCTAAAATTTGCAAAATAATAAGAGTTTGTGTAAAACAGAGAGATTATTATGAAAGAGGGAGTTTTGTTTTCTATCATTAAAAGACTTGGTTTCAAATTTAATTCTGCTATGACACGTTGTATTGCAATAAATGCCAAAGAGGGAGATTGTTGGATACAATTGTTCAATTCTGTGTTGTCTTTGATTTCACACAAATGTCACATAAGTCATCAGATAGTGTCTACCAAGCTCAAAAGTTCCCCAAGGCAAAGGATAGTGTCTACCGAGCTCAAAAGGTCAGCAAGGAAAAGGATAGTGTCTACCAAGCTTAGAAGGTCAGCAAGGCAAAGGATAGTGTCTATTGAGCTCAGAAGGTCAGCAAGGCAAAGGATAGTGTCTACCGAGCTTAGAAGGTCAGCTAGACAAAGCACAATGTTTACTGAGCTTCCAAGGTAATCAGAGAAATTTAGTTCTTATTGAGCTCACTCAGTAATCAAAGAAAATGTAACAAAAATAGTTCTCACCGATTTCACTCGGTCATCAAAGGTAATTTGGAAGAAGCATTTCTTATCGAGCTCACTCAGTCATCTAAGGTAATTTGGAAGAAGTAGTTCTTACCGAGGAATTCAGTTCTTACCAAGAAAACTAAGTAGCCAAAGGATTTTAAGGATATTGCAATGTTAACCAAGTCAAGATGGTTAACTCAAGAAATTTCCAAAAGCAGTATTTACCAAGCAGGGTCGTCCAGTAAAGGATTTCATTGTCTTATGAAATAAAATTTATTTGTTTAGAGTAATATCTATACCTGACTAATATACAGTTTATTGGTAAATGCAACATGTAAATAGGTTGACTTGACAATATAAATGGTATAAGTAAGAAGTCAAGTTGCGAATTTTAAAAGGCATGATGTGGAAGAATGTGGAATTAATGTAATATGAAGACTGGTTATTGTGGAAGCAGATTTGAAGGATGATCAGAGATCATTGAGGAGTCTGATCATCGAGGAGCAGTAGAGCCATATTTGATCAAGAAGAATCTAATGATGCTGAACAGAGACCCGTAACTAGCAAATTTAGTTGAATCCTTTTCAGGACAATTCATTGTTGCTTTCTAACCATTGTAGCAGTGATTTCAAATCTCTTAACATAGTTGGTTTAATAGCCATTTTGTAAATCCTCTAACAAGGTGAAAATTTAGTTGAATTGTTCTAAAGACCTCCAAAAAGACCACTCCTAATAGGGTGATTAAATCCTCTAATAGGGTAACACCTAATAGTGCGTATTGTAACCTTTAACAGGGCTGGCTCCTAATAGGGCTCACTTCAGAAGAGTGAAAAATTGGTGACTAGTTACTTGGTGGTTTTTCCCATATTGGGTTTCCACGTTAAATCTAGTGTCTCTTGTGTTCAATTTGTTTTCAGTTAAATGCATAAATGCTTGAAAAAGTAATAGTTTAATCTTACTAAGTTACAACATTTTTTTACCGAGTAAAAGTGGTAACTAGATCTTTAAGACATCTAAGGAAATTGTGAATTGATTTTGTTAGTAACTAATTCACCCCCCCTCTCAGTTACTCTATCTTTAATTCCAACATATCAAAAGTTAATGTACCAGCTACTAATTCCATTCTAGGTAATATTTTGTGATCTACATTTTTTTGTAGAATCATCTTGTATGTGTTCTTTTCCTTTAGCATTTGTTGAGGTTGTAACATTTCTTGCATAGGGTTATTGATTTCTTTGACCCTTGGTCATTACTGTACAAGTAGGGTCTTGAAGTGTGATGGAAACATCACCTCCTCTCTCTATATTAGATTCATATTCAAGAAAATAAGCACGTGCACTTTTTCTTTTTGCTTTTACACTTTTAGCTGATTGTTCTACTGCAAGAGCATCTTTCACTAATTGAACACAATTTAACTAATCGGTACAAGTTCATCCATCATGACCCATGGTCATATGAAAAGAACATATTGTCTCTTTAGGGACGTCTTCAATTTGTAACCTTGTTTGAGGCATAGTCAATGTGGAGGCTTTTCCAAAATTTTGAGGTTGTTGATGCCTATGAATGTCCTAATAAGGTTATTGGTAAGGGCCATGAGATTTATTCTGCTATCTTTTCATCATTTCCATGCCATTCATCAACTTTTGCATGATATGATCTATAGGACTAGAGGATGGAGCATTCCAAAAAATTTGAACTTCTCTTTTCTATTTTCTAGTAGTAATAAGTGCATCTTCCAATTGAATAGCTAGCCTTTGGGCAGTGGCTAAATCAACAACTACATCTTTGATGAGGTGAAAACTTATATTTGGTGAGATAGCATTGAAGAAGAATATCTTCTGGTTTTCTTCATTAGGAATAGATGCTATAGGAATTCTTTGAATTAACCTATTGAATTTTTCCACAAATACACTCATAGGTTCATGCATTTCTTTTTTCATTTGACTAAGATGATGTAACAAGGAGCACTCATTATGAGAAGCTTTGAATCTATTTTTGAATGTAATTTTCAGATAGTTCCAACTAGTGATGGAATGTTGGGGTAGGTGATTAAACCAATCAGTAGAAACATCGGTTAGTGTTCGAACAAATAGTCTAACAAAAATTTCTTGTGTAGGGATGCTTATAATGCCACAAGTTGTATGAAAAGCACTCAAGTGATCATCTATTGAAACTTTACCATATCCACTAAATTTAGGCAGGATTTTCATGGCACCTTAGGTAATGCTAGAAGATTGACACCAAGGTTCAATGGACCAATATTCTACCCCCATGGTTGGTTGACATCCATGTTTGGTAATATAACTTTTAGAGGTTGGATATTCAAATGACGAGGAACAAGAGCTTTCAATGGGAGTAAAGACTTCACTAAAGGTGGGAAAGGGCATAATTTTGGTGGGGAACTGGGTCTAATAAAAGACTTATTTTTCTTCTTTTTTGGGATTATTAAAATCAAGGAAGAAACTCAAATTCTTTGAAGGTTCAAAGTTTTTGTCTATGATCCCCTTTTCTCTTTCCCCTCTTGTATATCTCCTAACAACCACCTCTACCTCTCACTTATTTACTTAGGGTTTTGTAGGTGCTTGGGAAAGCCTATTGACCATCGCTTTTTCTTGTACTTTAAGCACACACCTTAATTGTTCAGCCCACTCTTCTTCTCTTTCTAGGACACTCAACACTTGTTGAAATTGTTGGTTATTTTGACACAATGTCTAGGCACTTACAATTAAATTTGTGACTATATTTTCGTATGTATCTTCTAATCTAAGATTAAGCTACAAATTAGGGAACACATCATTATGTGAGAGAACCATCATAATTCATTGTTTTTACAAAATTTTGGTTCTATTTCATCGGGACTCTCTCCCCAACAGAGTCAACAAAAATCTGTTGGATAACAAATTATCTTTCTAATTATACAATGATAACTTACTCTATGCCCGAGATTTATAAAATACAATTATGTTCCCAACAGTTGAGAAAACTTCATATTATTCATTTTCTCTATGTATTTATAGGTACAAATTTATGAGATTTATCAATGAATTCATAAATTAATAGCGCACTTTTTCTAGAAAGCACATAAGGTACTCTCACATACTCATAGGCAGTGAGGTGAAGATTCATTTATACAACAAGAAATGAAAATCCCATAGCCTTTTCACTCAAATTAACTTATTCAAAAGAAAATGAATACCACAACATCTTCAAAATAAACATCCAACAAAATTGAATAGTATAAATCGTAAGAAAATAGCAATAGATATCCCACTCAATGAATCATATGCTCACAAAATAATAATGATTAAATCACTTCAAACAAGTAGGATCAAAATGTTTTATATATATATATATATATATATATATATATATATATATATATATATATATATATATATATATATATATATATAACAACTTCTTTTCTACACATAGTAATTCAAAGAGCACACATATATTTATATGTGTATTGATATTTGAAAAGAACCTATTTTTATCAAAGTATTATCTAATTTCTAATTCTAACCCCTAAATAGTTCAATGCCCTAGCATTTATAGTTTTTACACATATTTGGAAGGCCTCCATTAAAACCCATGTCTTTTGGTTGAAATAATTATGATAAATAAAAATAAACAATAGAAAGTAGCTACTCCAATCAAACTTCATCACTAATTGTCTCCTTTTTTCCCACAGTTTGTTTCACTAGATTCTAGCTCCTGATGGTGCTGGTAAATTCCTACACCACATGAGAGTGAGGTTTCCTTAAACTTAGTAGCTTTAAAATACAAGCATCCTTTTTTCATTTAAATTCTTTGATCTTCTCTCTCTACCATGACATGACCTTTCTATTCAAATATAGCATGGATTCAATATTTGCTAGTGTGGTGAAATCACTAGTGGTAGGCATTTCACAGTCTTTAATTTTTGCAATAACATCATTGAAGCTTTTTGTTAGTGCTTCAGAATCCATATTGCCATCATCAAACTATGGAATTCTTGTAGGATTTACCATATTCATATCTTTGAGAAGCTCTTCATGCATCTTCACAACCTTATTTTTGATGCATTGCATCTTTTTAATAGCTTCTCTGAAGATTGATTCTTTCTAGCTCATATTATTCTTCAAGATAAACACCATACAAGAGTCTATTGTTTTCATAAGATTATTGCCTAGAATCCTGAGTACCCCATACCTCTCAACTTTGATGACCTAGAACACAATAGCTTGGCAACAATTTTGGTCAGCTTCCACCCTGGAGCAAAGGTTCAAATTTCACCCAAGAGAATTTCCCCTTCAGCATACACAGTGGTAAAATCTAGGATGAACTTGTGATCTTCTTTAGTGATGGAATTCACCCACTCCTACATTGCATTCGAGAGCATCTTCCCTTTTTGATTTTGTTTAACTAGTTGTTGGCTATTTGCAAAATTAGGATTGAAAGCTTGAGGAGTCTAAACAACTAGTAGGGTCCCAAGATTCATTAATGAATCTATATAAGTAGCCATGGTCACCACTAAGGCTTTAAGTTCCTTCTTCTCTCTTCTATCTTTCCCTAATTGGGTCAACATATGATCAATAGAAAACTTCAAGAAGTTATTGCATGTACTCCTATTGATGGTCCCAAGTACAACTGAAGTGACCTTGAAGCCTTCATTGTCAATTTCTTCATATTTAGTTTTCTATTTATGCATGGCCAATTCTGCTATGATATTCCTAGTCACTGCATCTTTAAAAAAATGAGCATTAGTTTTTATATTTTTAACCTTGGAACCATGAGTAGAAAACTTAGTTACAATATCTTTCATAGGTGTACATACTGGCTATACATTCCTCTTCTTATTGACTAAGTTAGATAACTAGGATTGAACAATGGGACTAGTTTAGATTGCTTGAGTATCTTTGGTAGGGGTCATGAATTCAGGTTGATCTACCCTAGGAGCTTCAATGAATTGTATGTCACCATCAGTATTGTCTCAAAAATTGAGGTCATCACCTAAATCTTGTCTGTGGGTTAGCATCTTTTGTTTCTGAACTTCTTGTTGCATGAGAGCTTCAAACTCTATTTTAGACCTAGTTTGAGTAGTTGTGTTCTGCATATGAGGTGGCATTCTTTTCTGCCTACATGATATTAGATGAAACCTGGGTGTGAGAAGTCAATGGTTTGGAAAAAGAAACCATTTTTGGAGATTTTCTAGATCATGGTTTCTTGACCACTTTCATGCTTTGTCTCCTTAGCCAATTATCTATATGTGTGATGATGGATCTAGTTCTTAGATTTATGTCATCTTCTTCTTCCTGATTCCAATCCACTTCCTTTTTCTTTGAATCACTAGGCTCCTCCCACCCTGGTTCAACAATTTCTAAACCATTTTCAACTACTCCTTCTAGTTGAAAATTCAATTTGAGGGAATTAATTGGTTGGAGTGTTAATCTTGACTGATGTCTTTTTATTTAACACTTCTTCTTCATCTTTACAATCCTATCACACATATTTTGAGTGTGGAATTGTGGATGATCAACCCTTTACACCAAGAACTTGAGCTGCAAATCTTTTACTATGAAAATACCTTCTTCCTTGGTAAGTCACAAAACCAAAACCAAGCAAATTACTTCTTATGACTAAGGCATTGTTCATGCTACTACAAGTCAATGAACCGATTCTAATAGGAAACACTGACTCCCAATTCTCTTTTGGTAGATTATCTTTAATGACATAAAATAATTTCTTGTAGACTTAAGCCAAAACAAAATAATCAAGTTTGTAATGTGGCAACTTCATTGGCTCATCCTCAAACCCACCTACTCTCAAGTAGTTGAATTTAGGGAACTATATGAAATAGCTCCCAAAGTTCTGAACCATTTTATGGGCTTTTGAGAATAATTTTGGCATGGGTACCTTTTTCAGAGCTAAATGAACACTTTCTATCAACACATCATCTACTTTTCTAAAATTTTCTAGAATTTTTTCCTTTTGAAGTACAGAACAATATTGATAGATCGTTATCTCCTCAGTTGATTTCATGTAGGAGGGAAGTAAGGTTACTAGCACAAGCAATACAGTACGTGACATAAGAGGCCATATAGAAATTTTCATTAGACTCCTTAGCTTGATTAAGTTGTCTTCTTAATGAACTAGCAATTATTTCAGCCCAATCCGTCCATTGTTGTCTATCTAAAATGACCTTTACATAATGATACATCCATTCTTCAAAATAGAAGACATTGGCTGAACCCTTAACTTAGTGTAGCAGTACTGCAAGATCATTAATATGAGGTTTTGGATGATATTTTTTGACTATCTTAGGTAGCCTTGAACCTTTTCCATAATTAATTTATGTCCACATCTTGGCTAGGATGTTATGGTGTTTACTTAGGGCTTCTTGATACTCAGCTAGGGATTGGATGGGAGAAAATGCAGTGAATGTGCATTTTGGTAGACGTACCACTAAGGCAATAGTTTCTCTAGATATTGATAGCATAGGTTCTGCATCTTTGTTTAAGATACTTTTACTCCTCTTATCATAATGATCAATACAAAGTTTATGTCAATTTAGGGCTTAATAGGGTAGGAGGGACAACTACGGCTTCAATCAAACCACTAGTCAAAATTTCCATACAACACTTCAATTTGTTAGCTCACTTATCGAAATTTGACTACAAATTTTCTAGTCTAACACCTTCTAAACTTGTATCATTAATGATAGGTCTTTTTCATTCTAAACTTGAAACATTCCCAAAGAAATGTAAGACAAATTTCATCTTAAAAAAAGAAAGAAATACTCAAACTATTTCTATCTTGAAATGGACACAGATGATAGAAAAAGAAGAAGGTTTTTCTATGTTCTCACTTGCAAATTGTTGAGAAAAATGACCTCTTTCCTTGTCCCTTAGTATCCCCTTCTTCAAATCATTTTTTCACATAATAAACAAAAAGGAAAATCTATGCTCTTTTTAAGGGAAAGAGAACATACATGCAAAATTATAGCCTCATAATGTGGCATTCATAACAAATCAATCATGGCTAGGTTCACATGTTCAAAATCTTTTGACATGACCCTTTTAGTAAATACTTCCCTTTGTGGTTGCATTGACAATGATTAACTTCGTCTGACACCCAATCCCTTTTTTTGGTGAAAGATCTCCCATTTTAAATCATGATGACGATTTCCCATGCTTGAAATTAAGGCACTCCTTTAAATTATTATCTCCTAGCATGGTAATTAATGCCTTGGAAAACAACAAGTTTTAACAACCCACAATGAATTTTTGTCAAGAAGCCTTAGTGGTAGAACCACTTCGAACTACTTTGAACCAAGATTTAAAGGGGTTCAAGGTAGTTCAAAAGAACACTTCGTAGTATTTTCATGAATTACCTGTAGGAAAAATGGTTAGCATAGAACCCTTTGATTAAACTACTTTGAACTACTTTCAAACAAGGTTCAAAGTGGTTCAAAGATGTTCAAAGAAACACAAGGAATGATGGGAAGCTTTAGAAGGCTTTGTACAATATTTTTGATGACTGGGAGAACATGAAGTGACAATAGGAAGCTTCAATAACTAGATGGGCAATTTAGGAAAAGATTAAAAAATGGAAACTCATAATGTGGCTAACACATTGATATCAAACATTTCTTGTGTTGCCATAGTTGGTTTTATTGAAAATATGTTCAACAAATTCAAAAAATACCTCAACTTCATGTTTAGGGCTTTTATCAATCACACGTATCTGCAAGCTTCTTCAAGAATTCAAATAGCTATCAAATCACTCTTCAATATTTCACTTAATATTTCACACAACCAAATTTTTCTCGTAAATCAATTTGTGTCCTTTAAATATTTTACAATCTGTGCTTCACATTAAATGCATATTTGCCACAAATTCAAAATATTGTCTCTATATAATAGAGAGATTAAATTTTGCATAACTTCATTCTAATTATATCAAGAAATTCACACTTTACTGTAGACTTCTCTTAGTGTCTAGCATATACTGCTAACTACACAACTTGTTTTTTTTTCTAGTCTAACATCAGTTTTCATTTAACTGACATGTGGTCTTACTAGGTATTCTTAATTTATGTAAGATGAGTCATACAAAATAAGTGACTATAATGTCTGATCATGCGCATTAGGATGTGCTTCTTCTAGAATTGTATGAGAATTTCTAGGTTCTTTTGCCTTTACAAATGTTTTGTTGAAATCTTTTGTCTACTCCTTCATTTCTTCCTTTAGAGTATCATCATTTCTTCTATTGTTCCTTCTGTAATTTTTATCCCTATTTAGGTTTCCTCTATCCATTCTATAGAATTTGGTTGTGGATCCAAAGTTATTACATAACTGACATAAAAGTACATTCCTTCTTTGTTCATTATATTGGTTATCAGGTGCTCTACAATCATTGCAATCTGTCCAAGATTATTACATATATAAAAAAAAATTTGTCTTCTTTCTCCACTCTCATTGTTGCGAGACATTCTTTTGTTTCTTGCATAGTTCATGTTCCTAAACATTCTACTATTTGCATTATCACTACAAATTTAGGTTTCTTATGATCTACTACATAGTGTCAATTTTGAAATGGGTTTAAAAGACTTACCTTTACAATCATCTCCAATATGTTTAGGTTCATCACATGTAAAACATTTAACACGAGATTCCTTTGTTTCACTACTTTTCCCATCTTGGTCAGATTCATTAATTTTCTTTATGTGAATAACATTTTCTTTTTCTTTAGATGTATCGTCAGATTTTCTCATGTTTAGATCTTTCTTGACTTCAAGATGAATAGGTTCATTTCTTTCAATAGATTTCTTGGTAGATTGTCCAATAAAGAATCCAAGTCTAGTCTTATCATAACTAGGTCTTTGTACAAATATTTGTTGTTCAATCTTTTCGCTACTAGTATACAATTTCTCAAGTTCTTGTTTAGTTTGCACCAGTTCACCTTTCACAATAGTATTGTATTTCTCTAATTTTGCATGTTCCAACATGATAGATTCTAACTTAGATGATACTTTTCTTAACTCAGATCTTAGATCTCCATTTTTAGCTTCTATTTTAGAATCATTCTTACTCCCATTTTTCCTAAGACTTAGCTTATGTTCTACTATTTTTAACTCATGTTTTAGAATCTCATTTTGTTTCTTTAGATATTCAATATCATCATCACTAGTCTTCTCAATAGTTCCTTTTACCTTCAAGTTATCTATCTTGTCCTTTAGTTTACTAATATAAGATTTTGCATCTTCATATCTATCCTTTAGACCATCTCTTTCATCAGTAAGGAGATCAATTTGCTCAAGAGAATCTTTAAGATTCTTCTTCAACTATTCCATATCCATAGGAATTTAATTCAAGCTATTAAGCCTCTTTTGAATAACTAAGCTATGATACCATTTGTTAGAAATAGAAAATATTGAGAGGGGGGGTGGGATGAATTAGTATTTTCAATCTTCTTGCCCACAACTGGATACTATTAATTACTTTGTGACATGCATAAGAAAGTAAATGAATAATTCTGAAAAATATAAACAAACATACATAAAGAGATCTCATACACCATATATTTTTAACTAGGGAAACCCTAGCCAAGGGAAAAAAATAGTGGGGATGAAACCCACAAGATGATTCACTATATAAAGAATCTGGTTAAGGATATTGACCCTGTTAGGAGTCTATGAAGAATGTATAATGTCTTGAGTCCCTGTTAGGAGACCAGGCCTTGTTAGAAGCCTCAACCTTATTAGGAGTTTCTTCAACCCTATTAGGAGTTGGTAGATCATATAAAAATGTGTGCAAGAAGAGCCCACTACCCTTACATGCAACTATATAGTTAAGTTCTTCAAAATTAGATATACATACAATACTGGATCACTTGTTGTACTTCACAATTCTTATAATTGTCAAATCTTCATTCAAGCATTTAGTAGACTATAGACAATCTTCCTTCCATTTTTCTTAATGTCATAATCAAGGAGTAACTATGCATTTATCAACTTGCATTATATCTAGCATTATCATATTATGTCTTCGTTTTTTCTTCACATCATCCCACACTTTCCAAATGAATTTCTTTACTTATATCAATCATATTAGTAAATCCTTCCTTAGTCAACTCTCATATCATCCTTAGAATTAGCTCATCAAGAATTAATAATCAAAATAATTCTTTAAGTTGTACAACTTAATTTTCTTACATGCTCTATTCTATACTATTAAGTATTTGCATCGATATTTTCTTCATAAATTGAACTTGGTTGTTCGTACATACATGCACATTGGCATACATCATTAGGACAATGTCATGTATCTACAGTCAACTATGTAAGATAATATTCTTAAGGAATATTTTTCTATCAACACAACTCATTGTTCTATTGTATCATTGTCCAATACTTAGACAATTTTCCATCACAAATAATCATAACTATACTATAAAACATATGTTTCAATAAATGACAACCACATATCTCATCTTATTTGACTAATTGGCCATATTTCCAATAGAACAATGAGGTGTAACACCAAGGAAGCATTTGAAAAGGCTATGGAAGCTACCTATAACAAATTTTATTAGTCTAGATGACTCAATAGTGTGTCATGTATTGCAGTAGACCTTGGTTACTGGATTGTGAAAAGTAATCATAATTATGACTTTGCTATGATATAGCTACAATAGCTATCATAAAACCTTGGAGTAATCAAGAAAGCCAATAATTATTCAAGTAAGTTTGGTTCACTTCTTATTTATATATTCTTCTATGTGCAAAATACATTTCCCATGTTTGGTAAAATTGTATGGAATATTAGTCAGTCCATTACCTAGAAAATAGGGGATAAAATTGATCAAGTGGGAGAAAACTTTGACTCGGTAGTGACACCTTAATTTAAAGACTTGAAGAAGTAAATGAAGTAGAGACCAAAAACACCTCTCTCTCTAGTGGAGAAAAATTACAATGATGTTTGTTTCCTACTAGATTCTAGCTACACTTATGTATGGGAAGTTATTTCGAGGGTGATATGGCTAGCACCTCTAGCTTATGAGGTGAATCTAGATGAAGAATCTTCATTTTTCATTGCATTACTAGCAGAGAACATAGACAAGAATGCTACAACAATGGTAAATATGAAGAAGAAAAGGAAAGGATAACTATTAACTTGCATAATACTACCATAGACAGGAAGAATACTAAAATAATAAAGAAACTGGAAGAGAAATTTGGTGAAGAAGAAGAGGAAGAATGTCAAGGACCTTTTCAATAAAATCAAGGATAAGGTGAAGACCAAGGTTTACATGAGGAAGAATTCAAGGAAGAATCAAAGGAAAAATGAAATATAATAAAAGCATAGAAGGATATTTAGAAGCCCAAGAAAACCTCAAAGAAAGATGAATAGAAGTCTATAGCACCTTTAACAAGGTGAAACACTTAGGAAGCCACTATACTAGAAAAGGAATCACAATCAAAAGGCAGGAGAATGATAGTTTAGAGCTGAGAAAGCCTACAAAGAGACCAAGGAGGAATTTCATTCTTCAAGATGAATCAAGGAGAAGA
The DNA here is from genome assembly GCA_028749045.1 of Cupressus sempervirens. Classification (NCBI taxonomy): domain Eukaryota; kingdom Viridiplantae; phylum Streptophyta; class Pinopsida; order Cupressales; family Cupressaceae; genus Cupressus; species Cupressus sempervirens. The sequence continues at coordinate 425,217,422 of CM053789.1, read as the reverse complement.
TAGAATTAGATGGCATGAGTCAATTCAACATGGTAAGCAAAAATCCCTCATCTAATATAGCTAAATATTGTGACAATGTAAAGAATAATTTAGATCTATCAAGATTTCAACATATTTATTTTGATAAGTAAGATAATGGAGACAAAAAAATTATTGAAGAGGGTATATATGATATGATGGATACATAAAACACTACTCCATTAGAAATTGCTAATTCAATACCTAAAATATTCTATGAACAAGTAGAAAAAGATGAAAATTCAACATGATGATTGAAAGGAAGATAAGGGAGGCTACTTTAGCACAAGTTATGCCTACTCTAAATATGCAAAAAATTGAAAAACCCATAGAAAAGTATAAAGGGAGATTTTCTCCAAAATTCATGGCATTTTATATTTTAAAGAATCAAGTTGAAGAGGTGGTAACCCAAAGTAAATTACTTTGCAAATAAATCTATGTGTTCATTTCAAAATAAGTAAAATAGAAGGAAGAAACAACAAGGGGATGAACACAAGAAAACACATATGTTAAGACCTAATAGTCTCATAAGCCTTTAACATGGTAAACCTTTCATAGGGTATGGTCATAGATTATGATCAAACCTTGTAGCTATAATTAGAAAAACTTTATTTCTACAATAATGAAGATTTTTGGGTGTCATCCCCACCCTAGTTTTACCTTCACCTTAAAGGGTTTCTGGGAAACCAAAATATTTTGTGTTATGTCTTGATTTACATTATGCTATGGTTGTGATACATAGTCAAATATTTCAGTTTATTTGATAAGTTATGAGATGACTGTATGGTGAAATATTTTTTTATGGTAAAATTTCTAAAATATTTATTCACCCTAGGTCCCTCCACCCCATGCTCCCTCCCTCCCCTTCCCCCCTGCCATCTAAATTTACTTTCTCATTTATATTCCAACAAATCCATGATGGATCTATTTATTATTTCTACTATGTCATTCTGATGAGGTGTACTAGGTGTAGATACATGAATTTTTCTTCATCTTTCATTTCATAATTAATTGAATTCATTAGAGATGAATTCTCCTCCTTTATCTAATCTTAATCATTTTAACTTCTTGCCTATTGCTTTCTTAACTCTAGCTAGATACCACTTGAATTTTTAAAAAGCTTTAGATGTATCCTTTAAGTACATTACTATCATCATCCTAGAATAATTATCAACAAACAAAATGAAGAATTTGTCTCTAGTATATCTCTCTATACTTTTTGGTCCACAAAGATCTATATGAACTAATTGTAGGACTTCTTTAGTATTTAAATTCTTACTTTTGAAGCTATTTTTACCCATCTTTCCAAGCTAACATTGTTTTCATATGGTCATTTTAGGTTTCTCTAGATTTTTAATACCTCTTGCTCTTTTGTTTCTGCTTATAGTAACAAGATTATCAAATTTTACATGACACACTTTATTCTATATGTGCCAAGAAGTATGAACTGTTAGAGAGATCAAGATAGAATATGTTACCTTTTGTTGAATTGCTAGTTCCAACTAGGTTTTCTTTACCACCTAGAAGCCTTGTCTTCCCATTCATCAATTCTAGCTTGAATCCAATGTTGTTCATGTGTTCCACACTTAGAAGATTGTATCTCAATCCTTCAAACCAATAGGCATTATCATAGCTAATTCCATTATTCAATGTAATACAACCATTTCCCTTTACATACCATGATTCATTATTTTTCCAAATTTAACACTTCCACCATCATAGTGTTGCAAGTGTTCAAACTTGGTTTTATCATTAGTCATGTGATGTGAATAACCACTATTTATTATCTTTCTTAAATGAGAAATATGTTCCATCTTTTCATTATCCTCACCATCAGATTCATTTTTAATAGCAATATACACCATTTCATCTTCATTAACAGTATAAGAATCTTTAACAATATAACAAGATTTCTTACCTCTATCTTTGTAGTCTTTCTATCTTTTTTAATCTTTCTTGCCTTTGAACTTTCTAGACTTTTTGTCATATTTTCTTTCCTTGTTTGGATAGGTTGCCAAAATGAGACCAAATTCTTCATAAGAAAAAAAAAATCAATGGAATTTTGCAATTATATTTACCTTTTCCTTTTGGTAACCTCTTTGAAAGTAGTGCTTCAATGGCTTCAAGATCATCATCATTTTCTTCAATTGATCAAATTGACCTCACAAACTTTATGGTTTGGCTGTCTTCACATTGTCATCTCTTGTATAGATCATTTGCAACTTGTTCCACATTACATGAGAAGTAGCACAATCTTTGACTTCATTAAGTTCAACATAAATTCATAGAACCTTTGAGCATAGTGAACAAAGTGGATCTAGTCCAAAATCTAGAAGTAAGATACATGTACTTGCTAGATATGTCAAAACACATTATTCAACCGAGAAAATATTTGAAGATTAGACAAAAGACACAATGACAAGGAACAAAGTAAAAGGTAAATGTTTTCTTAGTGAATTTGGACCTAAAACTATTAATGATGCATTGAAAAATGAAAGTTGGATAGAGGCAATGAATGAAGAGATTGAGAAAATTGAAAGAAATAATACTTGGACTCTTGTTTCTAGACTAAAGGATAAAACTTAAATTTGTACAAAGTGGGTATTTAGAAACAACTTGAATGAAAATGTTCAAGTATCAAGGAATAAGCCAATGCTAGTATGCAAAGGATACACCCAATAATAAGGTATAGACTATGGAGAAACATTTTATCCTATTGCTAGACTTGATGGAGTCAAAACACTACTTGCATATGCTACATGTAAAGGATTCAAAGTGTATCAAATGAATGGAATTCTAGAAGAAGAATTCCACATTGATTAGCTTGAAGGACTTATTGATCAAAACAAGATAAACATGGTCTATAAGTTACACAAAGCTTTATATGGTTTGAAGGAAGCTCTTAGAGCATGGTATGAGAAACTTCATGGATATCTAGTACATATTGGTTTTCAAAGAACCAATGATAACATAGGTCCATATATTAAAGAGTGACCACACAATAAGATTTTTCTAGTAGAAATATTTGTGGATGATATCTTATTTACAGGTTGTGATGACTTATGCAAGTCATTCTTTGAAGAAATCATGAAAGATTTTGAAATGTTAATGTTTGGAGAAATAAAATTCTTTGTTTTTTAACAATTTCATCAAATGAAGGGTGACATTACAATTTCATCAAATGAAGGGTGACATTTACATTACTCAGTCAAAATATGTCAAGGAGATATTGAAGACCTTTGGAATGGAATATTCCAAAATAGTTGGAAACCTATGTCTAATAGAAAAAGGTTATTCAAGGATGATGATTCAAACAAGGTAAATAAAACTACCTATAGATCCATGATTCAAAAAGTTTAGTATGTTATAGATACAAGACCTTATATTGCATTATGACTTGGTATAGTTGCACGATTCAATGAAAATCTCAAAGAATATCATATGATGGCAATCAAAAGAATTATGAGCTATCTAAAAGGTACTCAAGACTATAGTCTATGGTACAAGAAAGGAGGTAAATTCAAGTTGAAATCCTTTACTAATGTTGATTGGGCTGGAAGCATTGATGATAGGAAGAGCACCAGTGGAGGATCATTCTTTCTTGGAAAGAGGTTAGTATCTTGGACAAGTATGAACAACAATTGCATCTCTTAGTCTATAGTAGAGGCATAATATGTTGCTATAGTAGTTAATTGTTCCAACATAATGTTCTTTAAGAAATTTTTATCAGGAATGAAGGAAGAAATCAAGGATCTAGATGTTATCTATTGTGATAAAAAAATGTGCAATCAATATATCTAAAAATCTAGTGATGATGCACACCAAGACAAAACATAATACAATCAAGTATCATTTTCTACAAGAATTAGTTCAAAATAAATAGGTTAGTTTGGAATATGTTAACATAAGGGAGCAAGTTGATGACATATTTTCCAAACCATAACTTAAGGATGGATTTTTATATCTAAGAGGAAAGCTAGGGGTCATTCCCATATCTAATTCTCACTAAAGTATAGAATATTAGTGATGTGTCAACCAAACTATTATGAAGATCTATCAAGTTAATGAAAAGAAGTTAGAGCTCATTACATATGAATAAGTAATCACTATGTCAAGTCTTTGGAATTTGATGTCAAAGAGGGAGAGAATCATGTCATTAAGAGAGATTGGTGAAATTAGAGAAGAATCAAAGGTTGGAATTTGCAAGAAGGAGAACATGATCTAATGGAGTCTGAAGATAAGATGGCAGAGGAAGAATCTTGGGGGGTTCTCATAGATGGATAGAGAATCAAAATGAAAATAAGGATATTATAAAAATCTTATAAACCTTTTGATTTCTGTTGGTTTTATTTTCTTAGTGACATGTTTTGTTTCCATCAATGCCAAAGAGGCAGATTATTGATAAAAATGATTCAATTTTATATTGTCATTGATTTACCCAAATTTTTTACTCTTACCGAGCATTGCCATTTGGAACCAAGTTTATAGGACTCAAGTATTCATTGATAAAAAGTTTAGAAGAAGCCAAGTTCAAAAATTCCTACATAAACTAAGTGAGATTAGTTACTAAAGGAGTTAAGTGTTAACCAACTTAGGTTGGTTACCGAGGAACTCAATGCTAACTGAGTAACCCAGTTTTAGCCAACCTCTGAGAAATTAGTATTATAGATTTATTGGTTTATGCAAGATGACTTAGTGAATGTTATTTATTTATTTTTGATATCTATGAAAGGTCAAGATGTGGATTGAATATTGCGTGTAAGTTAAAAACAATATAAGATGTGAAAAGAGAAGGATATTTGATTGAGAGAAGAGCATCCAAAAAATATTCAAATCAAGGAGGATCAAGAAGATAAGCTAGAACAGTGATCTTAATTTGCAATTAAGTTGCTTCACAAATCAGGTGAATTATTGTTACTCTCTAACAATTGTTGTGGTTAAGAAATATCTTAACAAACTTGACTTAATAGGACCATTTTGTAAATCGTCGCATTTCTAGATTGAAGTGTCTTAGGACCTCTAATAATGCCACTCTTAATAGGCTGATTTCAATCCTTTAATAGGGTCACACCTAACAGTGTATTTTGTAACCTTTAATAAGGTTGGCTCTTAACAGGGCTAACTTCCCAAAGTTGTCACTAGTGGTTTTCCCAAATTGGGTTTCCACTTTAAATATTGGATCCTCATGTGTTCATTTTATTTTCTTATTGTTTTATCTTTTTATAACTAAGTTACTAAATGTTAATATACATGAATATATCAGATTTCTTTTTTAATTGACTTAAAGTGAATATCTAGTTCCAACCAAGGTTCGAGTTTCAAGGATGTTTGTATTCACATCTAGGGGATTTGGAATTATTTTAGTGGTAAATAATTCACTCATCTCATCTTACTCACTCCTCTTATATTTCCAACCAAAGTAACAAGAGAGGAACTAAAGAACTCACCAAGGAAGAGAAAGTATATGACTATTCAACATAAGGACATAGTTTATCAAGAGTTTGATATCAAAGTACTATTTGACAATGAAAATTGTAGTCAAAGTAATGCATAATTTATAGATCTATTGTAAAATAAGCGCACTTTGAATGAAGAGGTTAGAAGAATCTAGAGAAAAGATGAAATCCAATCAGTAAGGCTATGTGAGGTGAGCAAATAGAAGAAATAAGATGAGTAATACAAAACACAAATGACTATTAGACTTCAATAAAGTTCATTTCATGTGCAAAATATTACAAACACTTAGCTAGACATGATGAATCAACTACTACTTGCAAATCAAGAACTAAATAGAAATTACATGGAGATAGGAAATCTATGAATGCAAAGTGACCAAATAAGGAATGAGTTAAGATCTGAATAGGAACTCCTGGAAAGGATGAATAAACCTAGTTAGGTAATAAGATACTTTGAAGATCCAATGAGATCATCAAGGTCATTCAATGATACTTCTATAATAGGGCATATCTAGCATGATTCATCTACTAAATAAGGAGAATCATCCAAAAGTGGAGAACAAAGGAACATAAAACCAAAAGGAAAACCTACATGCTATCATTGTGGGAAAATGGGACACACAAAAAACATTTGTAGAAGCAAGACTTGTAAGAAAAACCCTAAACCTAAGTTTACTGGTAACTATTTTAACTACAAGAAACAAAGTCATGAGGCACATGAATTTATATGAAATATAAAAATTACATCTACATCACTTATATTTTATGGATCTTTCTGTAATTGTCAAAAGTATTGACAATGATAGGAAAAATTTGATTGGATTTAACCAGAAGATAAGAAAGTGCACCTAAGAAAGGTAACTCTTACAGTTGGGATTACAACACATGGTATAATTGTCACTAATGTGGAGAATGTGATTGTATTCTATAAAAATTACATGCGAACACATTTGAAAATAAATTACATGAAATAGTTGAATGGAAGCATAATTTGTCTTAGTTTTCACAAGACTGGACTTGTGAGAAAAAATTGTCAGACCTGAGCATTGGCACTAAATAATGAACATGTCAAGGGGCAAGATAAAGTAGATGTAGAAAAAAATAGTAGGAGATTAATCAAGCATGGAAGAACAAGGTAGAAGGTGGAATCAATGGAAAAAGTGAAGTTGAGATCACTCAATCCATTGGAGAAGGTGATCACACTATCTCAAATTAATCAAGAAAGGTATGTAAGGAATTGCATACTCAAATGACTTTATCCTACATTAGTTTCTTTCATAAATTGCATCAAAAGTTAATATTTGTATAACATAAGATGCATTAGAATATATTTATGGAAGGAACCAAGTAATGGAATCATTTTCATTAATAAAATTGAGCATCAGTAATATTGTCTATGTTGACCGATCATTGCAATATGGACCAAGTACTTACAATGACCAAACAAATGAATTGGCCAAGTTAGATGGTATTGACCAAGCTATACAATCAAGACTTAGTGAAAAATATAATAATGACTAAGATAGTTGTATTCCACCTAACTAAGTACACAACATTTATGAAAACTCTAATTCAAATGAATGAATGTATATAGTGAAAATTTGGAAGCATTGTGTACACCTTGTATTCATATTTTGAGAGCTTGGGTGATTTAGGAAAATTGTGAAGTAATTTCTGAGGTGAATGAAACAAAATTAATAGTTGAAGCGTGATCAAGTATTGATTATCAGTAGTGTCAAGTTGTCTAGAAAACAAAATGTTAAAACCCTAATTCAAATATTGCATCTAGATTAACCTCAACTATGAAGAACCAAGGAGAAGATGTAAGTAGGGTTCAATTGGTGAAGAGTCGCACTTGTCATTGCACTAGCAAAGAAGGAAAAGATAATCAAAATAATTGTGCCTAAAGTTATAAATAATGTAAAGAGGGTAATATTTAAGCCATTCTCTTCTCCTACACTAGTGCAATAATAGCAGCTAGTGTCAAGCCACCTCTAAAAAAGGGTATTTTAAGGATAACACAACTATGTAAAGGTTCTAATGGAACAAGTGTAGAAAATAGAAAATTGCCAACCACAAAAGGTCAACAAAGGAGAAGAAAAATCATGACAAAAAAATATGATAAAGAAGAATATGTAGAGAAGATAGAGTCTAATGAACTAGCTCACTTCTAAGTCCTTGTGCTTACAAAGCCTAAAAATATTGATGACGTATGTGAAAACATCAAAAGCTATATAGGCTTATCAAGTTTTGAATTAATTAAGTATGGAAAACTATGTAATGTTGATAAGTCAAAGGTAGAAGAATCCATCTTAAACATGATGCTTAAGTTTAAGAGTACTCCTATAAGATAGAAATAGGAAATAATATTCCAAATGAATTATATAGTATAATTGATGCCAAATGGAAACATGAAATAAATATAGAGATGTAAATAAGAGAGGGAACATTAGGCAATATCATGCCTGAGCTAACTACTAACCAAACAACCATTTGTTTGCAAAATTATAGGAATTAATCTTGGAAAATTAAAAAAATAGATATGTTCCCTAACATAGAGCTTTTATGGTTTTGCAAAATAAAATTGAAGATATTGTAAAATAAATTGAATTATAATGGAAAACCAATTTTGGACTAAAATTTGCTAAATATATTAATAAATATGCTAAAAGTAATGGAATTGAATAGGTAATGAAAGAAGATGTAAATGATGATCTTGATACATTGGAGGAAGCCATTAGATAGAAGGTATACATAGTGATGAGGAAGACATAGATGTGATGAGCACATAGGACTAAGGAAATGTATCCCCTATTCATTCCACCTTACTTTACACTCCTATGATAAAAAAAATAATAGATTATCCCAAACTAGGAGCAACACAAGCTTCAATTGTCAAGACTACTTCTTAGAATCAAATAAGTACTAAGGAGTTGGGAAAAGACAAAGAAACTACAAAGGCTTCAGATGAGTGGAAAAATAAAACCAAAGAATTAAATGTACATCACTCTACTACATGTGAGAAAGGATTACAAGTTGCAAGACCTCTATCAGAGAGAAGTGTAGACACTAACTATAAAGAAAACAAAAAGGAAAAAGAAGGAGATACGAACAAAGTTTCTCAAATTGAATAGAGTGTGAAAGATCACACTAAAAACCTAGTTATGTTATGTTCCACATCTACATAATCAGTGTAGGTCCCTTAAGTAAAAATCACACTGAGTATTATTATTATTTTCTATAGCACTAGTACACGAGTTAGACCAAGTGGTGAGACACCTTCATCCACTATAGGCCTAACTATGTAGAGAAGTAACACTCCCAATGTGGAAGAAGAAAAGAAGAATAAATTAAGCTCTCTAATTAAATTTGAACTACCTTGGATAAAATTATTGAATTTCCTAATTGGGATTTGAAAAATATCACATTTGAACAAACAATAATATTGCAAGATATTTTGGCAAGGAAGAAAAGAGAAGAGAAGAGGAGAAGAGAGAAACAAAAAAGTAAAGTAAATGACATTAAAGACATATTTTTTGATGCCTTTTATATTTAGATCATTGATGAAAAGGACCTATTATCTCTTGGTTAGTGAATTTTTTTGAGAAAGTCAACACTGGGGATATAGAATGAAATGAGAAATTAATGGCCTATTCGGGGAAAAGGTTTTAGAAAAGGGTACTTGAGAAATTTCACAGTGTGATTTTAGTGAGGAAGGTCAAACTGATGACACTTGTACAGAATTTGGCAAAACTTCTAAAGAAAATACAAGCTCTATACAATTTTCTTTGTGATGTGCCTAGATTTGCGGATGAATTTGAAGCCACCATTTAGAAGATTGAAGCTGATTTAAAATATTCAAAACATTCTATCTCTCAATTAGTTGAATAAAGTACAATTCATTACAATATATTATTTTTTTCGCAAGGGAGGTTAGCTAAGATACACACAAAACATAGTCAAATGAGGCCCAAACCTATCCCCATGCAATTTATGTTAATACCCCATTCAGAGGTTATAAAATGAGAGTTAGCAAAGAATCTAGTACAAATATATCATAAAATTTCTATTGTTGATGACTTAATTGATTTATTTACAAATTTGGAGATTAAGATTCAAGTTTTGGAATTAGCCATAACCATATGGGATCATTCTCTTCCCATGATACTTCCAAACTCATAATTCATTTATTGATAAATATGGTTTGATTCCACCCACCTGACCATGGTAGAAAACATGAGTGACAAAATAAAAGGCAATCAGATAGGATAAGATAGGACACGAATAAAAGATGATCAAATTAGAGATGCAAACAAGCACAAAGGTATGAAAAGAAACATTAGACCATATGACTCATTTAAGATGCAAGCTAGCATAGAGTTATCACAAGAAAAGTCAGACTATTTGAATCATGAAACATATGTATTTTGTATATGAGTATGATGTAAAACAAAGTTGTTGTAGTTCTATATGGACTGAGTGATAGGCATTGGGGGATTATTGTGATTTTTAATTATATTATAATTATGTATTCATGACAAAGTATTTTTCTAGTGATGTCAAATGAGGAGATTGTTGATCTCTCTAGTTTTTTTGTCCATTAGTATCAAACACTTAGTCATAAATAAGGAAAAGTTAGTCATTCATCACTATGACTGAGTTACTCTATATGGACTAAATCATGTATTTGAAAATTCTTGTAAATAATCTTGTATATTACGAGCTCTATAGGAGCTAAGAAATTCTTTGGTCACTAAGAATTCCCATGCATGCCAAGTTTATTATATAGTTGAGAAAAAAAAGCATATAAAAGTCGAGTCACATAGAAGGTGAAGATCTAGATGAAGTTGAGTATTAGTAGGAAGAATAGTTATGACCGAGTATCAAAGACAATATATGTCAAATAATACAATATAAACAAAAAAGTATGTAATGGTACAAACTTTGGAATAATTAGTTTGACCCTTTAAAAAAATCATTTAATAATTGTAGAGCTTGTTATAGAGGTTGTTACATGTTTTGACAAGGATCATGAATCCCTATGAAAGAGAGACAACCAATTAGATGAAGAGGCTAAAAGAGAAACATTCTGATCATTATTCTAATTCTAGAAAACTTTACAGGTATCTTTATAAGGACATATTCAAATCCAGTATGTGAGGTATTGTGAATTATTATGCAAAGGAGTTAGGTTTTTAAGGGAGCAAGAGAAATTGTGAAGTGACAAAGTATAATAATTGAGTAAAGAAAAGAAGAGAAAAGAAAAGATATATAAGATAGAAGATTGTATCTCAAAAATGAAAGAGAAGATTGTTTATTAACATTGCAAGTGTAGACTAAAGGATCATGTACTAAATCCTTTTGGTAGTTTAACCAGGGTAAATCTCTTAATAGGGTGGCCTTAATAGGCCTATGTATATATTTTAATAGAGTAGTTATTTCATTGCAAGTTTCAAATCCTTTAAAAAAGGTAGATCTAATAATCTTGTAAATTTCCTAATAGGGCAAACCCCTCAGAGGATAGATCATTAGAAGTGATCAAATTTGTAACCATAATAGGAAACTTTTTTTTACTTCATTAGTGAAGATTTGTGGGTGTCATCCCAACCTCATTTTACCTTCACCTTGGAGCCTTTCTAGGCACCCAAAATCTCATGTTCTATGTGTTTACATGTTGATGGATGTGATACATAGATTTATTTCAGCATTTTAAGTTTTAATTTATGTTTTGAATGAACTAGATATGAGATGGGTTGTATTGTGAATACAGTTGAATTATTTTGAAATTTAAAAGTTCTAGTGATACTGATTCACTCCCCCCCACACCCATCAACATCTCAATTTTACAATAAATCTCCAACAAGAGGTAACCTATTGTTCAACCGACCAAAGTCTGATCCATAGATTAACATCATTTCTATCAACATGGCATGGTCCTATAAAGATGTGCTACCTATGTATGGGACATATAATTTTTATCTTCAACACATTACCTATATATGAGATTTATTGAGCTTGTATACATTACCCATATATAAGATTTAGAATTTATGTCTAGAATGTGTTATCCATGTATGAGACTTAGATATTGTACACATAACCCTCATATAAGACTTATCATATATGTTTATAAAGGAGAAATAAAATAAGAATGAAAATATTTTAGAATAAATTAGAAAGCATACCAAGCATCTAGGGATAAATTACAAAAAAACATACTAAGAATCAATATTTTCTACCCCATGATTCACAATAGAAACTATGTACAAGGAGGGTAAGCATATTCCTCCTTATCATGTCTATATACAATACATTTGAGAAGGAAGATAAAGAGGATACATACTTTATGTGAGAAGGAGATATGCTTAAAGTAACATTGTGGACTAAACTCATAGTGAAGAGCTTTAACTCTTACAATTTATGAACATAAAAAATCATGAAAATTATGTACTCATTATGGGAAGAGCAAACTCAAATGGCATTATATAATGATCCTATATCTAATAATAAGTATTATAGAATAATGTTATATGATGAGGAAGATAAAAGAAAGAAACATCATAGGATGATTATGTCTAAATAGTATAAGTTTCTAGAAAATATATCACATATGAATTAAATGATAGATTATCAATATAAATGAAACATTTAAATTCAAGGCATGAAAATAATTTTTCTAGGAAAAAATAATGCTAATGCATGTAACAAAGAAATGCATACCCATAGATTAGAATGTTCCATAAAATAATACAAATCTATATAGAAATAAAATAAAGATATGAAAGGATACCATATAATGCCTACCTAGATTTCACAAAAATAAACAATAAAGGGATAACAGATCATTAAGAGAAAATAAAGAAAAAGTCGAACATAAATCCTAAATGGTAGATTCTCTATAATAATTATGCACTTAAAAGAATATGATTGTAATAAACATAACACAATAAATACATGCAAGATGGAAAATCATATTATAAGATAAATTTATAAAGTATATTGAATGAATTAAATAAGAGAAGAATGACACATTATGTCTCCCTAAATGATTTCAATTTATAGTAGACATGTAATTTCAAGAAAATATAGAAATGCAAGAAAATATGTCATCATATAAAAGAAAAATAAGTCAACAAAGGAATATAATGGATCCTACAATATAGATAGATAGACAATACATGGCCCATTTTCCCCAAGTAAGGATATAATGTAAATGAATATTATGTTACTTTAAAAGTATGGCAATGAACCTCCAAGGGATAGGCTAACAATGTCACAAACTTGGAAAAACAATTAATAGTGATGTAGAGGTATCATGTAAGATGATCATGAAAATTATACCATTCATCTTTGTAGTTGTTGGTTAATAGTTTGTTCTCCTACTAGATTTGATAGTCTTGACTCTTTGATACCCAATGTTTGGAGAGACAAAAGGATGTTTACCCACAAATGCATTAGTATATATACTTTATCACTGCCCTCTAAATTGATTAGATACAACTCCCTATGATTTGTAGTGATGTGCAACAAATATGTATTTATGTAATAAAAACTTCTTGATATTATAAGCTCTTAACCTAAGAGTAGTAAAGGATAACTAAGTTGTTTGTAAGGACAAATAGCTCAGGAAAGATGCATACAAATAACCTATCACACTCAATGGAATGATTATAGTAGATTATCTTGATATTTTTTGACTTCTAATTATATTCTTGATGCAAATTATTCATCTACGTGCAGAAGTAGGAAAGAAAAGATTATACATATGAGGGAAAGTGGAATTGCTTTAGCTATTAGCCTTGACTAAAATGAAATTCAATAAGTATCCAATAGATTCACATACATTATCCTTTAATTCCCAATGAAATGCATAACATGTATCAAATAATCAAGAGAAGAAATAGAACCATGTATGAAGAAAAGGAAATTACTATACTCCAAATATCAAAATGAAGTGGAATCCATCTGAATATTTATAGAATCATACACAATTGTCTTTCAACTCTAAGTGCAAAGCTATCTAATGCATGTACTACAAAACATGAATATTCTAAATGGAATTATAGAACCATTCCCTCTCTAGTTTTTTTACCTTTATTATGTTAAAGGATATTACATTTATAGTCTATTGTTATCATTTCTAAATTCTAGTAGAGAAACAATCATTTAATAGAGAATAAAATATGGGAATATCCAATCTATATCATGATAAGAGCATGTTCTCTCTCTTCTATTGATGATTCTAAATCCATGATATTCTTGAACATATACCATGATTGTTCATCTTCATGTAGTCTTAGAAAATCTTGTCAAAAATCATTTTTTCTTCATTTTCTATTGTTTCTCACCAAATGCATTTATTACATATTCCAATGGTCACTACATTTTCTAATTCCCATCATTGATCTCAAATTGACCATCAAGATTAAAATGTTATGAGTTCCTTTATAACTTCCTTTGTGGGTCCCTCTATATACATGTGTCTTCTTGTCACTTTATCGCATAGAATAAAAATTGAGCAACTTTACATACAGAGATAACAACATTCATGAATATCTTTCTATTCAATGGTGATAACAAAATGATGTTAGGTCTCTTTGTTTTGTGGTGTGGGTCCCTTTTTCCAATTAGACACATCATGGAAAATAGTTAGCACCATTCCATTGCTTAGAGAATCTAATGTTGACTTTCTTTCTTTCGTGGCACCTTGTACCTAGATTTTGAGTGTGCTTTGTGAAATGTGATGGTCCACTAGACATTTTTCCTCACATCACATTGTCACATAAATTAACAAACAAACATCTTTATATAGAAACATTACAACCTCCATAGATCTTCTTTGAGCTAATGGTTGAAGGCATCTAAATCTCATTTAATACTTTTAATGGGATCTAATATGATAGGTAAGAATCTAACTTTCAACTAGCCAATAAAATGTGTTATTTCATTCAATTGACTTTTCAACTTTGCCACATATATGTGTGAATCAAATATTAACCATCAATTTTATTTTCAAAAGGAGCCATATCACCTTTGACTTGTTTCCTTCACCATTTCTGCATTTTGAATGTCCATTCTATATTGAATCTGACTGATCCTTCATTTAATTGATTTTCACAATTTATATATCAATCTTTAGTATCACTCTTCAATGCTTCTCTACTATATTTTCTTTGTATATGTCCATAATTTTTTTATCCTGCCCGTGTAAATGTCTTTAACGTAACACTTGATCATAGAATTAGTGTTTCCTAGATATCTATAGGAATGCTTTTATGAAGAACTACATCTCAACATGGATATTTTCCTTCAACATTATTAGGAATAAGAAAATTTGAATGAGCATAATATCTAGACCTTCTTCTATGTGGGATAATGCATAATAAACCCTCTAAACCCTAATCACCTAGCTCTGGACTAATGCATTGCTCACATGATTTCCTGCATTAGGTTAGCTCAATGAAATGATGAGAAGAAACATCATCCTATAGGAAATCTAGACTCAGACTTGACATCACATTGAATCAACCCTATTCAGGTAAAAGTTTCAAAAATATAGGAGACTAAAATCATGACAATAGTTGGCTCTAACTAGGGAACTAGATATTTTAATACCTAGGTAGGAACCTAGCAATCTCTGGTTTTACAAAACCTTGGAAAAAACATAGCAACAAATTACTTGCTTCCTTTATTATAGAAAATACCAAATAGAGAAGATCAGTGCCTTAGTCCATTGGGTTGCATAGTCTTAAATATCATAGGGAGATGCTATGCATTTGGGTGGTAGGGAAACAAGGAAGCCAACACAAAAGAAAAGAAAACACACAAAACTTAGGAAAGAAAGGAAACAAAACTACACTAAACACACACTTAATCTAGCTAATTTATAGAAGTGAGATGAATCTCACCTTTGAGAATTAGCAACAAAAGATACTAAAGTGAATCCACTTGCTAATTGACTTAAGTAGGATCCCCTTCTCCACATTTGATTTTGATATCTAAGAAGGATCCCTACTTGTAGTAGAAATAATGAAATTATGACTCCACATGTTTCTTTAATTACATGCACTAGCTAGTTATATATCCATTTAGGTCCAAATATCCATGCCTCGTCATATACATCATTATCTCCCTTTTCATGTTTCATGTCATTCTCATCATGGTTTTCTATTGTACCAGAGACATAAACCATTTTTAAGAAAATGAACTTATTTTTTCAATCATTTGTACTTTTTTTATGATCCTAAGAATAGAGAAATGTCACCTTCACCATGGAATCCACTAGTTGATGATCAGTCACCTCATTTGTTTGAGGAACCAAGTTAATTTCATTCCTTTCCTCTTTTACTATATGATGGCTGCCTTCATAATTTGAATGCACAAAAAGAGAATCACAAGCCAATGACTCTTCTTCAGGTTTTAGTTCCATAGCCAAGTCATCTAGAGAGGATTCATCCATTTTGAGAGGTGAGAAGACCTCACAAACCATCTCATCATCCTCATTATAAGAAACTCTTATGTCTACCGATGGAACTAATTCTTTTACAAACTAATAGTTGGTCTCAAGACTCTTTTCTTCAATCACTTCTTTATCAAGGATAAGAGTCTAACCAGTGAGTTCATGAACTTCTTCCACATGCTGACACAAACATTCTTTAGGTTGAATATCATTTTTTCTTTCTTCAACTAGAGTTAGATTTGTAGCTATTGGCAGATCATGAGTAGAATGTTCTAGTGTAGGTAGATGATCATCAAAAGATTCTTCTTTAGAGGATTGTGACAAATTAATGTTGCCTTGATCTATAACATTAGGAATAGCTTCTTGCATGCCAAATATTGTAATAATATGAGAACTAGAATCAGGAAACATTACCATGGGAGCTTTGTAATTAGATGTAGATATTATCTTCAACTTTAACTCCTTTCTATTATCCTTTTGCTGATCTTTCAACTGGTGGAATCACTTACAAATTTGATCCCATATCTTCCTTGCTTTGGGGTCATCACCTTTGTTGAGACTCTTTGCAAGACTGAACAAGATCTTCTAAAAGACCTTGTCTTTAATCATATAAAACTCTTCAAGAGTAGGTTTAGGTCTTGACCTTTCATTGGTACTCACATCAGGGATATTCACCTATCATTGAAATATTTGAAAACCATAAGGAATGGAGTTAGGTGATCTTACCAAAGGTTTTTCATGTTTATTAGTTTCAACTTCCTTCTTTCACTTTCTTGAAAGGTCTTTGATTCTTTGAAAATGGGCACATATGTGATTCTAAAACATCTTTGACATATGATCATCTTGTATGCTAATGTTTTCTCGAGCTACATAGGGTATGCTTTCTCTATTCTAGTTAGATTGCTCATGATGCACTTTGTCATTTCTGACATGAAGATCTTCAAGAGTAGGAATGATTTTTATCTATACTTGCTTCAATTTCATCTTTACTCTTGGCATTTCTTCTAGTTTATAGAATCTCAAGCACAAACATTTCCATAGGGATGTAGAGACATGAGCATCTTCAATGCTAATATTCTTTTGGATAGCATGGGATATGCTTTCTTATATAGAAGTATAAGCTGATGTAGTAGCTTGTCACTAATCTCATTAAGTTCTTGAAGAGTGGGCTTAGGCCTTGGACTTCTCTAAGTCTTTGAATTTGGCATGGTCATTGAGTTACACTGGACATTTTCAGACTAAAGAAAGTAGGCCCTTCATAAAAAGTCACTAGCCTTATCCCTAGGGAAGACACCTTTAGATTTATGAGAAAGAGAAACCAAACACTAACCTCATTTTATTATCTCCAGTAGAGTTGCCAAAAACTCTTGGTTAATAGATTGTTATCCTATTAGATTATATAATCTTGGCTCTTTGATACCCAATGTTTTGGTAGACAAAAGGACATTTACTAACAAATGGGTTAGTGTATATACTTAATCATTCACCATTCATTCATCTAATCTACTGCATGCATGAGAAAAACATTCATAACACATGAACACAGTATTTTGGTGACCCAAAAACCTTCCAAATAGAAAATAAAATTGGGGTGGGGACGATACTCACAAAACTTTACAACTATAGTATAAAGTTAGCTTGTTAGGGCTTACATTGACCACTTCTGATGATCTACCCTATTAAGAGCAATTTGGATTGCTAGGTCACCTTGTTAGAGGTTTTACAAACATACAATGAAGTATGCACTCTGTTAGGAGATTTAAACAAAGACTATTAATTCTACCCTATTAAAGGATTTGGAAAACTAATTCACTTGTCAGGATGAAATAGTAGATTTGACTTACAACTTAATTAATGAATAGATCTTGAAGTAAAAATCACATCTTGTGACTGATATGTCTTTGCTACTCCTTAATGATCTTGTTGAATACTCTATTCTACTATTGATTCACTTTCACTCTTCTCAAATATTACATATCCATTCCTTAACATACTCATTATCATTGTATTGAAAATGATACAATACATTAGATATATACCATTCCAATAATTACAATTGCAAGGTCAGGTAAAATACAAGCAAACAAAATATTACTTAGTCAGCCAAACAATAAAAAACTCAGGCTCTTCAAGCTAACTTGGTGACCTTCTGATACTCGACGTCCACTACATTACTTAGGATCGTCATACACTCAATAGAAGTTGAAGCTTAGTCCATACTTATCACACAATGTTGATTGGAACTCAGTTACCATTGGAGACTTGGTAGATATAGTGTCACTTAGTAAATACTAAAACCTTCATTTACCTTGATGTCACTCAGTAAACACTACACATCCATCCCTCGGTAGAAACTAACTTCATATCACACAAACTGATAACTCAGTAGACACTTTGAAGCTTGGTAACCACTATCTATTCGGTGAATACTATAAGCTTAGTATACACTACTAAACTACTTATTCACTCGGTAGCTTTAGGGATACTTGATAGGAACTGCTTAACTGCTGAACTTACAAGGTAACTATTGAATGCTCAGTATAAACATTAGACTGAATGATGAGCTCAGTAAGCATTTAGAATTGAATAAGTGTTGTCACTAGTGAAAAATACAACATAATGCCAACAATCTCCCCCTTTGGCATTAGTGACAAAACACTTATGTGCCAAAAGTTATGTACACTGACATACTAATTTTTTATTTTTCAAAATTGATCTTTCTAAAGCTGCTATATATCTCCCCCATACATATGTCATAATATATACATAGCTTTATCTATACATATATCAATTTATTTTCTCCCTTGATTTCTCCACAAGTCTCTTTACTCCCCCTATTCTCTCCCCTTGTTCATCTCATACTCCCCCTTTTTGACAACAATGCTAAAGAGATATGCAAAATATTCAAATAGAAACATCAAAATGTGAGAGAAATTTGGAGTGTACCTTGAGAATAAGTGCCAATGTCTTATCCCAATTATCTTCCAAAATTTTGTAGGTGGAGAGGGCCACTTGAACTTCTATAGAAAGTTTAATCATATGATCTGCTACTGCAAAATTGTTATTTTGGACCAACATTTTTGAATATGCAATATGTTTCTACATTGGGTCCTTAATTGGAAGGGTCATATTTTGGATGTCAATCAGTGTAGACCTGATCCTGGCTTCCTCTCTAAGTAACTCTGCCTACATTTTTGACAAAATTTTTACCTTCATGTGATGTGCTAAGCTTGAGCTCGGGTCAAGCTATAACCTTTGAGCACTAGCCTTTATGTCTACATCATTCTTATTCAATTTCTCCTTTATATCCTAGGTGTACTTGGTAACATCATAAAGCTTACCAAAAAGTGATGTTACATTCGTGAAGGATTGATCAAGGTTGCTCAAAATTGTAGATAATTCTACCTAATTTACTACAATGTGTTGAGCAATTCGCTCGAGCACCTTATTGTCAAATTTCTTCTTTGCCTTCTCAATGAGCTTCTCTTGGCCAAAAGTGTCCTCATTGAACTCATTCACAACCTCTTCTAATTGTAAAAAAATGTGTTGAGATGGATCAACATCAACACCTATAGCCTCAGTAATTATATTTTTGGCATTCTCAATTATAGTAAATTCTATGTCTCTCTCTTCTCTAAGCTACTTTTGCCTTGCCTTTTTCTCTAAAAGTTGACTGACTAATCTCATTTCATTGGCTATGGTAGTGTCCAGATCTATCTTAGGAATAAAAATTTCTTTGTCCAAGTCTATGTCTTCGTCAATTGCTTTCCCTATAAGTAAAAGTTTTAAAGGAGTCTTTGCTTTTACTTCTATGCTTACTTCCTTGGATTTAGAAATCGAAACAATAGTAGAAGTAGCTGGACTAGTAGAAAAGACTTGAATTGGTCCAATTAGAGAAAAATTGAGAGAAGTACCAACTTTATCCAAAATTGATGTGCTTCCAAAAAATGATGTACCAATAGGTAATGTACAAATTAAAGTATTTACAACTGAAAAACTAACTGAAATAAAAATTGGTGTAGTTAAAGCTATAGTAGACAAAATTGTAGATCAAACTAGCAAACTTACTGAACAAGGAGTAGAAGGAGTTGACACAATTTGTGAACTAGCAGTTGTGCATACTTCTGAAGTAGATTTCTTGGGAGCTGATGAAGAGGGCTACATCTTGGTAGATAAAGTGATTGACACTTCCATTAAAGATACTTGGAGCTATGAGGTAGTAGGTGCAAATGATATTTTGGATGTAGTTGTAATCATTCCTACTAAAGCTAACTCCAACCCCGATGATGTTGCTAGCTTAGGTGAAGAGTGAGGAAGGGAAGAAATGACTTCTGCTACAATTTTCATTGGATCATCTTCTTCATTTTCTTCCTTGTCTTCCTCAACAGCTTCTTCCTCTTTCTCTTCATCATTAGCCCTTAGTGCCTAATAATCTTCAACATCAATAGTAGCACATGGAGTGTTATCATCTTCTTCATCATCACTATCACCATCATCATCCTTGATTTCAAATAGATCTTCACTAGGCTTATGTAGATGATAGATATTTCTCTACATGTTTTTTACATCTCTTACAACATGCTCAATATCTCTGATTAAAATCAAACATGTGTGAAATCTGATCATCATTTTACCTTCATTATTTTTCATGGCTACCTTCACTTCTGCATTAGTAAGATTTGGCAATAATTTTTTCAATGATTTTTCATAAATATCTTTAGCTATCTATGTAGCTGACTCCCACCTTTCTTGCAATCTCACTAACAATTCTTTTGAGATTTGGGGAGCAATCTACTCTAGGGAATACTTCCACTTTCCAATTTTGGTGAGTACTGGTTCCTCAATTTACATCTTCTTGACATTAGTCCTTGTTTCAAACTTCAAAGCCTTGAAGTTTGTGATGCCATCTCCTTCCATCTATTTCAGCCTTTCTTGGAAGGTAAGTTGGGGCTTACTAAGCACAACTTCACCTTTCCCTTTGCCTTTGACTCTCCTAGTGAAAATAGCTATGGAGACCTTTGGAGGTTTTGTAATAATAACCCTCCCTTTCTTCTTAGCTAGTTCTACCTCCTTCTCTGATTCTTTCTCTTCACCTTCTTCTTCATCCTCTTCTTTTCCCTCAGCAAGCATTCAATGGCTAGTGGCAGTTTTCATCTTTATTGTTTTCCTCTTGCCTTTGCTAATTTCTTGAGGTAGCTTGATTTCTAGTTCAATTCTAGATTTTGCCTCATCATAAGTGTCAAAAACTAGTTTCTTAGGATCTACATGCTCATTTACTAATGCTTTAATGATGTCCCTAATTTCATCAATATTGACCTCATAAGGAGTAGGTATTACCCATGCAACTCAGGGACTAACTGCTTGAATGTATACTCTGTCACAGTCTACCATAAAAAACAGATCATCTTTATAATCCTCAACAAGTTTAGGAGGAATCTTGAACCTGTTGTTCATTCTTTCCTTAAAATCTTCAAAATAATTGTCCATTATACTGTCAAAATTTACACCCATTTCTATAATAAACTCATTTATCTAATATATACAATAGAACCTTTAGATGGAAAGAATTTTTGCACATAGAAGAAAAGACTTGTCAACAAAGAACCAAATTTACAAGGGTTTTTCTTTGATGCTCAGATGTTGTCAATATTTTTGTTTAATTTTTTAAGTAGTAACTCTGATAGGTCAAATTCCATGTTTTTCTTCACAACTTTAAATGCTAAGTCCATTGCCTCAAATAGCACGCTATTTAATCAACTAGAGCTATAAATCTTGTGGGAAATTACATTAATGCAAAAAATCAACTCCACATTAGAAACAATGCTAATTTTCAAACCTCTACTATCCCACTTGGCTAGGGTTTTCTTCTAGAGTTCATCCCAACCTATGCTTTTGGTAGATTTTCTTTTTCTCAGCATGGGAAGGCTAGTAATCTTGTGAATCATCTTTTTGGTAATCAACATAGGCTATTCTAACCAAAATTGACCATTGTGCATGTGACTAAGAATATACCTAATCCATTTTCTCTAAAAACTCTTTGGCAAGTGTGAGATATGGGTCAACCATTTTGTTTCAAGATGCTTGTGCTCAGGTTTCAATGAGCCATCAACATGCATTTCCTCTATAGAACTATCCATTTCTAGGGTTCCTATCTCCTGAATGGAATACTTAAAAGGAGTGAGGATATCATTAATTAATAGTACCTTTAGTGGCATTTGGGATTGTGCACCATTAGAGTCAAGTGCCTCCATAACTACTAGAACTAGATTGAAAGTTGGCACTTTCCACTCCACACCCTTGAGCAACATTTTTGAACCCCTTTTTTTCTTGCTATTGCTAGTGCTTCTAGATGCCACCATTGCTTGGTAAGTGAAAGAAAATTTTGAACAAATTCTTCGCTTTAAAATCACTCAAAATCACTTTGAATTGCTGGAGTGCACTTGGAAATCTCTTAGCTCTGTGAATACTAAAGACATAGTGAAAAATGGAGTCAAATTCTTCCCTTTTTTAATGAAAATTTTCCATTAATGCTAGGCACTATACTGAAGTAGTGCGTAATAGAATGTCATCCACTCATTAGCTTGGTAAAAACTTGTGATTTGGCTATCAAACAAGCTTACATTGCTCTTGACCTAGCTCAGTTAAGTCTATGACTAACCTTGATCAGTATGAACTGAACTCATGTGATCCTTTTGTATCTAATATACTGATTTGGATCTTCTAATTTCTTCCATTTGGAACTACTTGAGATTTAGCTTTAGGATGTAGTTCTTGTCCCTCCTTGAAGAGTCTAGTTAGAATGGTGGAATCACCCACTTCTTGAGTGACATTTCCATCATTTGAACTATTTTCCTCGATAGATTTAGGAATCCACTACTCTCTCATCTGCAAACCTGATATTATCAACTTTAGCTTTCTTCTCATCTTCAATTCTTCCTATGTTCATATAGTTTTTAGCTATATGACCAATTTCAGTGCATGTATAACATCTTACTATTGAATCTATCTTTCTTAAGTGATGCCTTGTGCAGTCTATGCCAATGTGTCCATATTCTCCACAATAGTGACATCTACACCAAGCATTGTAATCCCAACCAAATATTTTTTTGACAACTTTTTTAGCTAGACTGAATATTTTGGCTCTACATTCAGATGCCTTGTGACCTTGTTTCTTGCATTTGTGACATTTACCTTCAAATTTTTATTTCTCCTTGCACTCATTAGCTTTATGGCCATGCTTACTATAGTTGTAGCATTTTCTATTGAATTTTGCTTTTCCATTTCTCCAACATTTGTTTGATGTATGACCTAACTTACCATAGTGATTGCAAGTAGGTCTTTGATTCCTTTGGGTACCTTGTTTAGAAGATCACCTTCTTCTTTGTAACCAAGTCCTACTTTACTTTTTTTCCTATGAAGATTCTGCTCACTTTGTTGATTTAATTGATCCATGTCTACTTGTGACTTCATCATCCTTTCACTAAGTTTCTTTTTATAAATTAGATGAGCTTTCAATCTTTCATTGATTTGTCTTTCAGTGATTAAATCATTCCTTAAGTTTTCATTTTCAGATCTCAAATTCATGATTTCCTCATTTGCATTGGAGAGCTGATTGATAAGACTTTCTTGCCTCAATGTCTTCACTTGCCTTATTCCTTTATTCTAAGATTTCAAAAATTCTTATAGATTGAACTTATTGTTCTCTTTTCAATTTTCTTACCTCTTCTTGCAGAGAGCCATTCTTTACTAGGAGTTCCTTGATTGCCTCATTAGCTTCATTTGAACTATTTGATGGAAAAAAGTCTTCAACCTTTTGTTCAACATACTAATGATCATTCATATGTCTTGCAAGTTCCTTCCTTATTTTCAAGGATTGGGAGAGATGTTCTTTTGCTTCCTTGAGTTTAGCTATGGCCATTTCTAGATCTAGTTTCTCATTCTCAATAGCTTTGTTAAGTCTGAATATCTCTATTGTCCTTGATCTTTGCTCAACCTATCAAACTTTATCCAAAGAACCACAAAGCTTTGATACCAATTGTTGGAAATAATCAAGATTATCTAGGTTACTAAGAGGGGAGAGGTGAATCAGTAACCTCAAAAACTTTTAAATTAATTCAGAACTTAACCATACAAATCTAATCCATTAATTCATCTAATCTACTGCATGCATGAGAAAAGATAAACATTCATAACACATGAACATAGTATTTTGGTGACCCAGAAACCTTCCAAGTAGAAAGTAAAATTGGGGTGGGGATGATACCCACAAAAATTCACTACTATAATATAAAGTTGGCCTGTTAGGGCTTACATTGATCACTTCTAATGTTCTACCCTGTTAAGAGCAATTTGGACTTCTAGGTTCACCTTGTTAGAGGCTTTACAAACATATAATGAAGTATGCACTATGTTAGGAGATTTATACAAAGACAGTTAAGTCTACCCTATTAAAGGATTTGGAAAAGTGATTCACATATTAGGATGAAATAGTAGATTTGACTTACAACTTAATCACTGAATAGATCTTGAAGTACAGATCACCTGTTGTGACTAATATGTCCTTGATGCTCCTTAATTATCTTGCTGAACACTCTGAATTGATGTTGATTTGCATTCACTCTTCTCAAACATTACATATCCATTCCTTAACATACTCATTATCATGGTATTGCAAATGATACAATACATTAGATATATACCATTCTAATAATTACAATTGCAAGGTTAGCTAAAACACAAGCAAACAAAATATTACTGAGTCAGCCAAATAGTAGATAACTCAAGCTCTTCAAGTTGACTTGGTGACCTTTTGATACTCAACATCCACTACATTACTTGGCATCATCATGCACTTAGTAGAAGTAGAAGCTTAGTCCATAACAATCGCACAACATAGCTTGGAACTCGATAACAATGAGAGACTAGGTAGATATGGTATCACTCGATAAATACTGAAACCTTCATTTACCTTGTTGTCACTTGATAAACACTACACATCCATCACTTGGTAGAAACTAACTTTATATCATGTAAATTGATAACTCGATAGACACAATGAAGCTTGATAGCCACTATCTATTTGGTGAATACTGTAAGCTTGGTATACAGTGCTGAACTACCCATTCACTCGGTAGCTTCAGTAATACTCGGTGAGAACTCCTTAACTAATGAACTTACAAGGTAACTACTGAATGCTTGGTATACATTGTAGATTAAGTGATGAGGTTAGTAAGCATTTAGAATCGAATAAGTGTTGTCACTAATGACGAATACAACATAGTTCCAACAAACCATGTTGTTTGTAGGCGCAAACATCTTAGGTAAAATGCATATGAATAACCTATCACACTCAATATAATGATTGCAGTAGATTATCTTGATATTTTCTAACTTCTAATTCTATTCTAAATATAAATTACTCATCTAAATCAAGAAGTAGGAAAGAAAGTATTATACATATGAGGGCAAGTGGAATTGCTTTGGCTATTAGCCTTGACTAAAATGGGATTCAACAAGTATCCAATAAATTTGCATACATTATCCTTTAATTCCAAGTGAAATAACATGTATGAAACTATCAAAAGAAGAAACATAGCCATTTATGAAGCAACAAATGGAATTATTGTACTGCAAATATCAAAATAAAGTGGAATCCATTTGATTATTTACAAAATCATACACAATTATCTTTCAACTCTAAGTGTAAAGCTATCTAATGCATGGACTGAAAAACATGAAAATAAAATATTGTAAATGAAATTACAAAACCGTTCCCTCTCTAGTTTTCCCACCTTTATTATGTCAAAAGATATTACATTTATATTTTGTTGTTATTATTTGTAAATTTTGGCAAAGCAACAATCATATATTAGAGAATAAAATATGGAAATATCCAATCCATAACATGATATGAGAATGTTCTCTCTCTTCTATTAATATTAATGAATTTGTGATATTCCTACAAATACAACATGACTATTCATCTTCATGTAGTCATAGAAAATCCTATGGAAAATAATTTATTCTTCATTTTCTATTGTTCTGTGCCAAATCCATATATTTCATATTCCAATGGTCATTGCATTTTTTAATTCTCATCATTGATCTCAAATTGACGGTTGAAGATTAAAATGTTGAGTTCCTTTATAACTTCCTCTATGGGTCCCTTTGTATACACGTGTCTTCTTGTCACTTTTTCACATAGAATAATGATTGAGAAACTTCACATAGTGAGATAGTGACATCTATAGATCTCATTTTAATTTGATGATGATAAAAAAATGATGTCAGGTCTCATTGTTTTATAGTGTAGTTCCCTTTTTCCAACTAGGCACATTGTGGAAAATAATTGGCACCATTCCATTGCATGGACAATCTAAGATTGAATTTCTTTCTTTCACAGTAGCTCATGATTAGATTCTAACTATGCTTTGTGAAATATAATGGCCCACCAGACATGTGTCTTTACATCACTTTGTCAAATAAATTAACAAACTAGAATATCTATATAGTGATATTAGGACCTCTGTAGATCTTCTTTGATTTGATAGTGGAAGGCACCTAACTTTCATTTAATATTTAAAATGGCACCCAATATGACAAGTAAGAATCTAAATTTCAACTATCCAATAGCATGTGTTCTTTCATTCAATTGACTTTTCCACTTTGTCATGTGTACATGTAGATCAAATATTAACTATCAATTTTATTCCACATTTTGAATGTCCATTCTATATTGAATCTAATTGATCTTGCCTCTGACTTTTTCTCACACTCTATATATCAATCTTTAATCTTAGTCTTCAATGTTTCTCTATTTTATTTTTTTCTATATATGCCTTTAATGGAACACTTGATCATAGAATTAGGGTTTCTTAGAAATATCTAGGAATGCTTTCACAAAGAACTACTTCTCAACATGGATCTTTTCCTTCAACATTATAAAGAACAAGAAAATATGAATTAGCAAAATATCTAGACCTTCTTCTTAGTGGGATAACACATAATAAACCTCCAAACCCTAATTACCTAGCCTTGGACTAATGCATTGCTCACATGATTCCTACATTAGATTAGCTCAAAGGAATGATGAGAAGAAAGATTATCCTATGGACAATCTTGACTTAGACATGATATCACGTTGAATCAACCCTATTCCTAAAAGTATGAAAAATATATGAGACTAAAATCATTGGAACAATAGTTCACATGAAAAATAACATAAGTGAGAAATTGTAAATAAGAATAACACATAGAATAAGATATCTTAGATGTAATTAGCTAGAAATTTAATGAGAAGTACTCAATATGTGTATGCTCATTAAATAAAAGTGTTTGAACCTAAAAGTGAAGGATGTAAAATCTAAAAATTCCCAGTCTTTAAGAGTTAGGAAGACACTTATATGATCAATGAGTATGATCCTTAAGATATAATGTTGGATTGATGAAAGGAAGGTTACAATAATTATCATATTGAACAAGAGCAAAATTAATTCAAGATATTCCTTGAAAGGAATAATAAGAAGGTTCTAGTGTTGGGTATTCTATTTCTAATGTAGTCATACATGAAGTACAAATAAAACTCATAAGAGCCTCATATATAGAAGGAATATCAATGTAATTCATAGAAAGAGGTTGATCATGAGAAGAAATAACCATGAAATAATCCAAATGTGTCTTTTGGAAATAGAGAAATATCTAAGGTTTTATCCTAAATAGTAAAATCATCCAAGGATGGAAGAAAACACACATTGGAGGAGGAACAATCATGACTAAAAGTTGTTTCATTAGAAAGATAATAGTCAACATTACTATCCAAGGAGTAATCCCAAATAGAAGCACTATAAAGGCTAGGAATACCATGAACCATTAAAGGTTGATCGGCATCATCTTTGAAAAGATTTCCCTTTGAAGAGGAATGAGACTCAATCCAAGGAAAACTTATTTTTTTGTAATATAACATCTTGAATATCATGAATGAAAATTTTAAACAAATATAACCACCATATTGAAATAAAATTAGATAACTATGAAAGAAAGTAGATAGAATTTATTTGGATATTCAAAATGCAAATACATAAAATACAATTTATGTAAAAAAAACAAAGGGAGATGTAGATATCACTAATGAAAATAACTAGATTTAGATACTCCAAAAGAAAATAAATTAGGGAAAGTATGTTGTGGTCATAGAGGAGAAGGGAAAAAAGACTAATGCAAATAATAAAACTCCAATAAGAAAAGTGTATAGGAAGTTAGGCTGATTGAAAAGAAGGTAAACACCTAATGCAAAGAATCTAACTACAAATTTTATTATTATAAAAAGTCAAGTTCACTAAAATGTGTAGGCCTAAAATAGAATTAACCACCCTAAAATATTTAAGAGTGGTAAGACCAAGATTCATCCTTTTGATTTACAATTATTGACATAAAAGAATGCATCAATCATAGCCTATTGCAAAAGGAATGAATAACTTAGACTTGTTTGTTAGCATGAATGTTGATGGTATTCCATTTTGGCAGTATCCTAAGCATTTGAGAACATGTAGCATAACTGAAATATTGCATTTATTATTGTGTTTATCACTAAGACAACATAGTATGGTCTCTATGAAGAATTATAGAGTAAAAGAGAGAGACCATGGTCATATAGATAGAGTTTTTATGTTATAATGATGCTTGGTTAAGGACATGTTCGACACTATGTCCTAAAGATGAGGTTAAGTTTGTGTAACATAAGACTAATAAATACACAAGATGTATGTTTTCTCAATTAAAATTAAATGTATATGTTCATGAGCATGCCTTTACTAGTTAAAACTAATTTGGATAATCTATTGCAAAAATATTTTTTTGTATTTTCTATTTTATAATGAGTGAAATTTAATGATGTAACTATATGAATTCCTATTTTAACCAAGTTTTTTAAAAAGAAAATAACAAATATAGAGTAATGAGAGATGAAATAAAATAACTTGAAAGGGAAATTTGTAATGGACATAAACCAAGGTAAAAAAAAATCTATGAATTAAATTATCAAAAGGATGGGGCAGAAATTCAATGAAATTAGGTACAATACTTCCTCGCCTCCATTGATGCAATCATCCATGGCAACTTCAATTATAACCAAAAGATGTTTCATGTTTCATCAAATTGCTAACATGAGACAAAATTCTATGCAAGAGAAAAGATGGTCCTTTCTCCAATTCAAACACTAGAACTTAGAGGTAGCATAATTATAACAATATAATAAAACCATTGGTTCCATTCTTATTCATGGACATGCATTAACAAAAATAACACACTCTGGAAAGATTTACCACACTTAGAATGAGAAAACCAATAGCATATATCACTACATCAAAATAATGGGTTGGATTACATATTACATCCATGTATTTAAAAGAAATCATCTCCTCCATTTGTCTTGGGAGTGAGAGATCTTTATATGTAAACATATGCTAAAAAGTTATAACACAAATATAATTATATACAAACTTACTTTGTAAATGGTTCTAAGTAGGTCACTACACTTGTTTATATTAATGAATTGTTGCATTAGCCTTTGCATGACATAGAAGAATGAAAGATGAAGGATATAAGAAGAAGGAAGCTATGATATGAACTAGAAGTCTCTGGAAGCTCTAAAAGTGGGGGGTGAAAGTACAAAGCTATGTCAGCTTTTAGGTTGACTTTTTAGAATGACTAAAATTGAGTATTTATATCTAAAAATAATTTTTTTCCAAATATATGATCTAAATAAATTCATTCTAGCTTAGTTATAGATGCTCTTACACTTTTCCAATTGGAAATGTC
This sequence comes from Cupressus sempervirens, assembly GCA_028749045.1. Classification (NCBI taxonomy): domain Eukaryota; kingdom Viridiplantae; phylum Streptophyta; class Pinopsida; order Cupressales; family Cupressaceae; genus Cupressus; species Cupressus sempervirens. The sequence goes on along the minus strand of CM053789.1, from coordinate 425,187,674 downwards.
AATTAAATGCAAGTTTTATACTAGTTTGTATCCAATTAGTAAAAAATTAAAAATTAATATTAAAAAAAAGTGGCATTTCAATAACTCTTATTATTTTTAATGATATTTTTTAATAACATATAAATACTATTGTAGAGAGCTCAAAGTCAACAATAATCTCATATAGATTTCATAGTGTTTTAACTTGATATAGTATATTATAATTAAAAATTTCTACAAGCACTTATTTTAACACTCACAAAGATGTTGATTGTGAGAAATCGAAAAATATTAAATCAAATAAAAAAAATTGAAAATTATATGACATTCTAGAGGAGAAAGTCCTCTTCTAGAATGTATATTTTTTCTCCTGGCTAGAATAGATTTTTCTCAAAAATGTTGTGGGAGATGAAAACTATCAATTTTAGGTGAGTTGAAGTTTGATTCATTATAAATGAGAAAATATAGGTCTAAAGCTGATTTTTATTTTTTATTGTTCTAGCTATACATATTATCTATAACATAGTCTAAGATAAAAGAAAAATAACTTTATTTCCATATGGTTTTGTGGTGGGAACTAGACTCCAAGTTTTCATCATTTTTCAATAGCTAAAGAATTAACTATAAAAATTAGGAAAATATGTCAATTCTTATTCCAAATAATTATTAAAAATTATAATCCTAAACCTCATCCATTTCTACACATTTCATTAGTTTACTCATTTTCAAATTCAAAATAATAATACCAATTTTTTGTCATTGAAGGTGAACATGTACACTTTTGATAGCCTTTTCCTTTACAAAAGGGTGACACAAGTTTGTGCTTTTACCCTAGGATTTTGTTCTTCTCTAGGAATTTTGAAGAGTTAAACTACCATCAAAATTCATTTCTAGTTTACGGAATACTCTAAATTAGGAATAGACAGTTGATTGTTAGTGCACTAAATCTTCTTCAAAACTATTGATGTACCCCTATGTAAAGGAGGACCTAAACACCTACACACCTATGCACCTTGGTCATAGGTTCCAAAAATCCAAAAAATCTTTTAAATGTTAAAATTGATTTTCTAGCATTTAGGTTTTCTTACCCTTTAGACCAAAATGTTGTTTGGATGTTTATTTTTGAATTTCTCTATCATCTCTATTGCTTGGCTAGATTCCAATAAATTTGAAGCCTCATACTTATTCTTTACTAATTTCTAGTAGTTACTGAATTCTATTCTTGTCTCTGAAAAATCACCAAGCTTGTTATCTAGTTCCAACAATGCTTTTTTAGTTTTGAAAGCTTTTCTAATATCATCTTTTGATGAAGCTTCTTCAAATGTTCCTTTGAACTATTAAACAACTAATATCACCAAAAAAAACTTGATCTTAGAATCAGCTTCAAAAATCTCAAGGCAAGTGGTGTTATAGTACTTTTTTGCTTCCAAAAATTGCTCTTGAGATTTGTCCTTAATCTATTGGATCTCATCATGCAATTCCTTCATTACTTTATTGTTTGTGGACATATTATGCATCCAATCATCAATCTTATCTAGCTGATCTATAGAATATACCTCTATAAGAATATGATACATCTAATCATTTATTGATATTAATGCATATAGTTCCTTGGCCTAAGTATATAATTCATCTATTAACCCAAAATCTTGGTTCACTATCAAAACTAACTTGTCAACACTTGACTGGTTATGGTGAGACAGGTTCAAATTTCCCTATATTATCTACATTCCCTTTTCTTCAAAACTATCATCTCATTGCTGACATGACTCAAAAAATGAGTCCTTCTATCTTCTTGACTACTTTATTCCTAAAGCAGCTCCAAGAGTGACCTCTAGGTTATCTAGGTCAATAGGGCCCACTACTTTGTTTAGGTAGCCTTTGAGTATCTCATTCTTCTTATGCAATTTTATCAATTCACTCTCATCTTGATTCATTTATTAGAAAACCTCCTTCATGCCTATGATGATCATTACTTTGTCCTATCCATTATGGACTTTCCCAACATAACCTCCTTGATTTGGTAATCCTTTAGTATTATTTCTTTAGTGTTGGTGTGAGGAGGAGGAATGGCAATATGTTTGAGAAGGTCCTAGTCTTGGTTTTTCATTATGAAGGCTAGTGTTCTAGCATCACCCTTAGGAGGCTTGGGCCTCTTCACCACTTCAATCAATTCTCTCATTTCCTCCATTAATATCATCTCTAGCTGCCTCTTTTGTTGAAGCATAACCTCCCTCTTTAGTCATGCAAGTGTGGTGCCCATAGGTGACATATACTTAGTTGAAGAGGTTTTTTGTGTAGCAATTTCCTTTCCCTTATCACTTCTCTATGGAGTCTTCTCATGTCAAGGAATATATTTGTAAGGAGTCTCTATACTCCATTAGGCTAAGGATCCAGCCTTTGTATTGTGAGGTGTTTTTTTGAGTTTCTTCCATTATTTCTCCCTCCCTAGGTACTTAATTAGTATGAAGCTATTGGACTTATCCTTCCTCTATTTCTTGACTTTTTGGTTGAGCTTCTTCTACTAGTGGAGGTGGAGCTAATGACCTTTTATCTTAAATGGTGGCCATATCATGCGGTGGTGGTGATGGAATTCCTAGAAGTAGAGGAGTTAATTGATTCCAATCATATCTTAAAGGTTTGATTATGGGAGTGTCTTTGATCTTCTCTGCCATAATCTCAGTTCCTATTGACATAAAATCAAACTCTGAGAGGTCAAAGACATTAGTTTCTTTACTCTTTTTCTATGTTATCCAATTCTTTTGTTAATGTTCTGAAGTTGATACTTGTATAGGCTCTCTTAGAGTAGATGGAGGTATTTGTGTGCAACTTATTCTCCTCTCTTCCTTTGTGGCTTTAGTCAAGTGGGTTCTCTAGCTTAAGGGGACAAACTCTATTTGTTCCCCTTCTTTCTCATCATCAACTTCTAGGATGGTTTCTAGAACCTTTGATGATGGATAATAATTCTTTTCAATCTTCTCCTATGTATACCTGCCTTAGTTATTTCAGTTCTTTCTCTATTTGGAGCTGAGGGTAAGGCTTCTTCTTTTGTAGTTGGTGGTGGAATCCTTTTCTCTTATGTTTGCTCCTCCTCTTGTTGTTCTAGTTATGCAGGTTCTTAGACATCTACTTGAGGCTCTTCTTTCTCAGCTTGAGGTTCAACTTTCTCCTATTGAGCATGTTCTATTTGGTCCTTAGCCACTTGTTTATTTTTCCTAAGAGGTACCCTTTTCATCTTTTTCCCCTTCTTAGCCTCAAAGTACTCAACCTTCCACTCATTTTGATGCACTATTTCTAGCCTTATTGGCGATTGGGTAGGGTAGGTTGGTACAATTACCTTTTAATCTTTACCTTTGATAGGTCTGGCCATAGCTTGTAGAGGTATGGCATAAGGAGCTGGATACATCCAAAATGGATTCCAAATCCATTCCCTTGTCAATTTGACCACATGTCTAGCTTAATGATCTATGTCATTTTTTTTCTCACTCCCTACCTCATCATTCATTTTAGGCCTCTCATAGGTTTTATCTCTATTATACAAAGGATCCATGACTTCTTTGGATCCTTCTCTACACCTTTAGAGAAATATTCATCTTAAGAACATTCTTTTATAAGTATAGACTCATCCTAAAATATTCCCTTTTACAGATATCATAGTCATCTGTTACACACATCCAATGATCTTCTAAGGCATCAACATATACAAATTGTTTCCCTGATAGATGTTGGACCATCCCAATGTTGTTGAAAAACATGTCAGGGGATTTGTATTCTTCTAAGGGATATTGACCCCATTCATAGTCAAAAGTGGAAATGTCTTGTTTGTGCTTCACCTCAATTGCACCAACTATAATGGGCTAGACTCATGTCTTCATATGTTATTTTCTCACTCTATCATAACTAGAAGTGAGTTTGTAGGCTATCTCTGAGAGCATGATCCTATCAAAAGGATATCTTGGGATATTCTTAGGGCATTGCAAAGTACCATATACCCAAAAAAATGTGAAGGTTTTGAATTGAATGGTATATGCACCTATCTCTATGATTCTAACATCCACCCCTACTGGCATCCTTTTTGCATAATCATGTTCAATAAACCTGATGATAAAGAAGATGAATCCGTCATTAACCACTCTATATTCCACACTCAAATTGGAGCTTTATTTTAACTTGTTATATATATACCACATAGGGCCAAACATTTTCTCCTTGCATGCTCCCCTTTCTATACAAGCATAGATAATCTATGGTTTTAGCCGCTAGCAAGTACACAATGTATGTAATGCCCCACCTGGAGATCCTTGGAACATGAAATTAAAACATGCACTAAATAATTTTTTTCATAAGATAAGTTACTTAATAATAACATAAATTAATCAAGTGCAAGAATCAAGCATCAAAACAAGGTGATAAAAATAGGAAGCATGGAAATACTCACAATGTCACCTACACCAGTAGAAGTCTTACAACTACTTCCAAAAATCTCTAAACTACAACTCACAAACCAAGACCATAAAAATAATGAGAATATACTGAGGGGATGTTCTCTTTCAAAACCAAAGTAAAATATCCTAGCATGGATAGAAATAAAAGTCCATATCCACTAAACATATCCAAATCAAGAATCACAAGAAGAGACCATCAAAAGTCATGCGAAAGACAAGGCCCAAAGTTACAACCACTTATCTAATAAACACAATGTAGAAGCACTAAAATTTACTACATTCTTTATCTTAACTTAGAGATGTTTGGAACCTATGTCAAATGAATCATCACATTTTTAAAAATATATACTTGAATAGTATATTTTAAACCTCGAAGAAAATATATGTTTTCATCTATGAAGGTGTGCAATCTTTAAGGGTACCCAAAACTATTGGAAATATAAGAGAAGCAACTAAGAGGGGAGGGGTGAATCAAGTACTAAAAAAATAAATCCCAAATCCCTTAGATTTCAGTAAAAAATAATCTATAAAACTTGCACTTGGTTGATGCTTTGTATATACACTGAAAATGTTGTAACTTGGTAAATACTAAGATTTCTTTGGAAAACAATTAACATGAAAAATAATAATATGTTATCTATGATTAATAATTACTTTAACTTATTTTAAAACACATAAAATAAATAGTGCAAACATATTTGACATGAAGATTTAACATGGAACACCAATTTGAGAAAAAAACACCAATTGCAACTAGTTACTATTTTTCACTCTTCTAAAGTGACTCATGTTAGGAACTAACCCTATGAAAGTTATAAAAAACACTGTTAGGTGTGACCCTATTAGAGGATTTAATCACCTTTTTAGGAGTGGCCTTGTAAGAGGTCTTTAGACACTTCAATCAAAATGCCACCTTGTTAGAGGATTTACAAACCACTATTAAGCCAACTCTATTAAGAGATTTGGATCACTACTAGAATGGCTAGAGAGTAACAATGACATGACCTAATTCTTGATGCAATTGAATTACTAATTACAGATCTCCAATCTAGTTTGTATACTTTATCCTTCTTGATTGAATATATCTATTCAATTTCTCATGGATATTCTACTTATCCTTCTAATTCACTTCCTCTTAGCATCATTAAATCTTCAATTATCTTCCATGCCTTTACACTTTCCAAACCTCAACTTGATTTTATTTTTATACCTTTCATATCATCAAGTTGGCTAGAATACAACTTAGAGTAATTAATATTCATCTTCTTAGTTGGCTAGAACCAATAGATAAATTAATTGAATTCATTATGCCAAAACAAGAAAATCCTTTTTTAGCCAACCATGCTCGGTAGATACTATCTCAGAAAAAAATTTTCTAGGTTAACCAAGTGAGCTCAGTTAACATTTTATGTTCATATAGTTCCATTTGTAACCAAGTGAGCTTGATTAACACTAGTTCCATCAAACATTTCCTTCATTAACTGAGTGAGCTTGGTTAACACTCATCTTCTACAAACTTTCCTTTTGCACCTAAGTGAACTCAATATATACTACCCGTTGAACTAAAAAAACTTTGGAATGCTTAGTAGCCATAGAAAATTATCTTCAATGCCTAAGTGAGTTTAGTATACACTGACTAGAAATGATATGACATCTTGTGTAACATCAAATACAATACACAATTAGTCAATTATTTCAACAATCTTCCTCTTTGGCATTGATGGCAACACAACATGTCATAACACAATTACATTTTGGAAAAAGAATGAAGTAAGGAACATATCCTTAGTTTCATTCTAATTCTCATCCATTAGAACTCTTTCTATTAGTTTGAACTCTTTCTATCTTCAGTTTCTTCCTTTGTTATAAAGCTTTTGTCCACTAGAACTCCTTCCAAGTTCATTCTTCCTCTTTGACAACTCTTTTAATGAGATATGACAACAAAATTCTCCACAAAAATTACTATGAGATATGAAAACAAAGTTCACCCTCTTTTACATCTCATGTCAAAGACAATAATTGGTTAATATCAATGTATCTTAAGTACTGATTCGTTTGCAATATGCCCTTGTCAATATTGCACCAACTAAATGATCTTCAATAATGCTCTGCTCGGTGCATCACTATACTTCATTTAATGAGCTTTAGATAGGGGAATGACTCTTAGTTTACCTCTTAGATACAAAAATGCATCTTTAGGTAATGGTTTGGTGAATATGTTTACAATCTGTTCTTTTGTATTGACATAGTCCAATCTAACTTCTTTATCTTGTACCAATTTTCTTAAGAAATGATATTTTATAACAATGTGCTTTATTTTTGTATGAATCACTAAATTCTTTGATATATTGATTGCACTGGTGTTATCACAATATATAATTGGATCCTTGATTTCTATCTTCATACCTGCCATCAGTTGTTTGAACCAAACAATATTAGAACAATTAACTACTACTGTCATATATTCTACCTCTACTGTGGAATAAAAGATACAATTCTATTTCTTGCTTTTCCAAGACACTAGTCTTTTATGAAGAAAGAATGCTCCACTACGAGTGCTTTTTTATCATCAATACTTCCTACCTAATTAGCATCTGTAAATACTTTTAAATCCAAATTGCCTCCTATTTTGTACCATAAACCATACTCTTTAGTACCTTTCAGATATCTCATGATTTTTTTGACTACTATCATGTTATTTTCTTTGGGCTTTGTTGAGAATCTTTCCATCATATTGACTGCTAATGTAATATGAAGCCTTGTTTGGGCTACATATTAAAAATTTCCAATCATTTATTTGTATGTGGTCTAATCTACCTCTTTGAAATCATCATTCTTAGAAAGCTATTGTTCAATAGACATAGGGGTTTCAACTAGTCTTAGTCGAGTTGATTCCAAATTTCTAGTATCACCTTGATATATTTAGATTGAGTAATGTAGATACCATATTTATTCTATTGAATTTTTAATCCAAAAAAGAATTTTATCTCTACAAACATAGACATCTCAAATTCTTTACTCATTTCTTATGAAAATCCTTTGCACAATCCATCATTTCCTGTGAATAACGTATCACCCACAAATATTATTGTGAACACGATCTTTTTCTCTAGTACTTCTTTGATATACAAACTATTATCATCATTAGTTCTTTGAAAACCAATACGTATCAAGTAGTTATGAAGTATTTCATACCAAGCTCTAGGAGCTTTCTTGAGACCATATAATGCCTTGTGTAATTTAAAAACCATGTCCTTTTTCCTAGGATCTACAAAACCTTCAAGCTATTTAATGTAGACTTCCTCACCAAAAATTCTATTAAAGAATATAATTTTTACATCAATTTGATAAACTTTAAATCCTCAATGAGTTTTATATGCTAATAAAATGCACACACATTCTAATCTTGCAACAGGAGCAAATTTTTTAGCATAATCAATACCTTCTTCTTGGGAATCGCCTTTACATACCAACCTTGTTTTATTTCTAGAAACTTTTCCATCTTCATTGATCTTGTTTCTGCATACCCACTTTGTGCCAATTACATTTTTATCCTTAGATCTGGGGTCCAAGTTTTATTCTTCTCTATTTTTTCTATTACTTCAATCATTGCTTTAATCCAAATTTCATTATCCAAAGCATCTTTAACATTTCTAGGTTCAAATTCAACAAGTAAACATGTACCATTCAATTTTCTTCTTTTCATTGTTCCATCTAATTTCTCTCCAATGATTTGGTCAGGTGCATAATGCCTTTTGACATATTTTGCTAACACAGATTCTTTGGATTTGGAATGATTCTCACTAATTTCATTATGAACTTTAGTATCAAGCTCAAGCCCCATTTTCTATGAGTCAAGTCCATTAGACTCAATTTTCTCTAGCTTAGTAGCTTCTAACTTGGGTCCTTCACACTGTGACTCAGGTTGCACTATCTACAACTCATTATCTATTGGAGATTTTGGGGACTCAAGAGGTGAAGCCTTCTTTCTTTGAGATAGATTTGGTATGGTATCAGGTTTTTCATAAAAAAAATCTCATGTAATCCTCATGCTCTTTGATGCTTTCTTCTTCACTCTTTTCTCAAAACTCATCAATTCTCACATGTGCATTTTCTATGATTTTATGAGTAGAGAAATTCAAACATTTGTATGCTTTAATTCTATAGAAATATCCTAGAAATATTCCTTCATTTCCTTTGATATCAAATTTTCCTTTCCTAGATTCCTTCAAGATGTAACATTTTCTATGAAATACTTTAAATTAACTTACATTAGGTTTGTAGTCATACCATAGTTCATAAGGAGTTTGATTTGAATCTTTATTTAGATACACTTTGTTCAAGGTATGAAAAATAATGTTGATTACTTCCTTCCAGTACTTGATTGCAACATTCTTTTCTAACATCAATGTTCTTGTACAATCCATGATGGATCTATTCTTTCTTTCGATTATACCATTCTATTAAGGTGTATTAAGAGTTGATACTTATCTTTTAATTCCTTTTTTAATATAGAATTCATTGAATTCATTTGAGATGAATTTACCACCTCTATTTTATCTCAAATATGTTATCTTCTTTCTAGTTTATTTTTCTACTTTTTTTGAATACCAGTTGAAGTTTTGAAAAGCTTCTAATATTTTTTTAGCTTCATTACAGTCATCATTCTAGAATAGTCATCAACAAAAGGAATGAAAAACTTTTGTCCACTATATCTCTCTATTAAAATAGGTCCACATAAGTTTGTATTCACAAGCTCTAATACTTCTTTTGAATGATAGTTCTTGCTTTTGAAACTAGTCTTTCCCATCTGACCAGTTTGACAATTTTTTCATAGACCCATAATAGGTTTCCTCAGGCTAGGAATACCTCTTGCTTTTCTATGTTTTCTTATCTTACCCATACTATCAAAGTTTTTATGACGTAATCTTTTGTGTCATAACCATTTTTCTTCTACTCGAGAAATAAAACATGAGCATTCACTAAGAGAAAGATAGAAAAGGTTACATTTTGCATGTTTGCCAAATCCAACAAGATTTTCTTTTCCATCCAGTGGTTTGTCCTTCCCATTTAAACACTCTACCTTGAATCCAATGTTATTCAACTGTGCTAGACTTAGTAGATTATTCTTTAGTCCTTTAACCGAATAAGAATTATCACATATAAGTTCATTGGTTAGTGAAATACATCCTTTTCTTTTTATGCAACAAGGTTCATTATTAACAAATCTCACATTACAAATAGCATAATATTCCATGTGCTCAAACTTTGATTTATCTCCAGTCATATGATGTGAGAAGCCACTGTCAATCATCCATGTATCATTTCATCTCTTTCATCATTAGATTCATCTTTTATAGAAATATATACCATTTCATCTGAGTTGTTATTAGAATATTTACCCATCAAACAAGATTTCCTACTTTTTTCCTTTTAGTTCTTGAATTGCTTCTTGCCTTTGTACTTATTGCTTTTCTTCTCATCCTTGTTTTCTCTTTCTGGACACCTAGCAGCAATGTGACCAATTGCATCATAAGAAAAAAAAATTAGAGGGATTTTACCTTTGTCAGTTTGTGGTGACTGATCAGGAAAGTATCGCACATCATAAATTCTTTGGGCCAACATGTAATTATTAATTATAACCCTAAAGTAGTAAAATACTTGTATAAAAGGGCTTAGGGTTAGGGATTATTTTATAAGATGATGCAAAAATTGGTTCTTGCGACATTATTGAGCTATAAGGGATTACGAATTGTAATTAGTTTGTAATCACTAGATCATAATAATATCAAACTTATTGTTTAATGGATGTAGCCCAGGGATTGGGTGAACCACATTAAATCTTAGTGTCTTTTTTTCTTTTCTATGTGATCTATTATTTTAGATATTAGTTATATTTGCATGTAATTATTATTTCTGTCTGTGGCTTAATCCTAACAAGTGGTATCAGAGCCAAGTTGTTTTTTAGTTATCCTCTATAGAAAAGTCTTATGGTTGAGTGGGAGTAATGCTAGATGAGGGTAAGCTGAGGCTTGACAGGTTTAATGGGCAAAAATTCCAGTTATGAAAAATGAAAATGGAAGACTATCTTTATCATAAGGATTTATGGAAGCTATTGAAAGGCAAATCCAAGAATCAAGGATCTATGTCAAATGATGAATGGGATCTTTTGGATAGAAAGGCACTTGGAAGCATTCCATTATGCATGGCACAATCGATGACATTTATTATTACAAAAGTGAAGATAATAGAAGAGCTGATAAAAACCCTAGTGATACTATATGAAAAGCCCTCTGCTTCAAACAAGGTATTTCTCATGAAGCATTTATTTAATATGAAAATGGTAGAAGGTGGATTTGTTGTAGATCATCTAAATGAGTTTAGTACTATTACTAATCAATTATCTTCTATGGGTATCAATTTTGAAGAAGAAATTAGGGATCTCTTGATTTTGTGTTCTTTACCTAAAAGTTGGAATCGCTTGGTAATGGCTTTGAGCAATTCTGTTCCTGGATCTAGTACCCTAGAATATGATGATGTGATTAGTGTTGTTTTGAGTGAGGAAACTCGTAGGAAAACCTTAGGTGGATCTACATCAGGAAGTTCTTTGAATGCACAAAGAAGGGGCAGAACGACTAAGAGAGGAAATAATTCTAGAAATCATGGGAAATCAAGAAGAATGTCAAATTAGAGGAGATCTCAATTGAGAGGATCGAACAATTGTTGGTAATGTGGGAAAATGGGGCACAAAAAGAAAGATTGTTGGAATTGAAAGAAAAATGAAGGAGATAAACTAGATGGAGATAAGGAGGCAAATGTGGTAAGTAAAAATCCAAAGACGATGTTTTGCTTCTATCTTTAGAAAGTGTTGATGATTCATGGGTTTTAGATTCTAGTGTTTCATTTCATGCTACACCTTATAGAGGTTATTTCATTGATTATGTCCAAGGGGGTTTTGGACTTCTTTATTTGGAGGATAATGAATCCTATTAGATTGTTGGAAAGGGTAAAGTTAAGATTAAGTTGTAGAATGGGAATCATTATCTACTACATGAGGTAAGACATGTTCCAAGGCTAAGTAGGAATTTAATTTTAGTAGGGTAACTCAGTGATGAGGGTTGTGTAGTTATTTTTAATGATAAAAATTGGAAGATTTCAAAAGGATTCCTTGTAGTAGAAAAAGGTGTGAGAGTAGGCACCTTATATCTTTGTACAGGTCATATTGTCCCTTCTACTTTAATTGTTCTAGAGAAAAATAAATGTTTAGGAACAATTGCTATGGTTGAGTAGGGAGAAAAAATACCTACTATAAATTCTGATACAACACTATGGCATAATAGATTTGGGTACATGAGTGAGAAAGGTATGAAAGTAATTCATTCCATGAAAGTTCTACTAGGTTTGAAATGTGTTAGTGTGGATTTTTGTGAAAGTTGTGTGTATATAAAATGAAGGAGAGTGAATTTTGTGAAGATTGGGAAGGAAAATGAAAAGGAGAAATTATAGCTAGTGCATATTGATGTATGGGGACTGGCAAGAAATGTAAATGCTTGGTTGAAAATGAGACTGGTAAGAAAATAAAATGTCTCAGATTTGATAATGGTGGTGAGTATTGTAGTCATGAGTTTGAATATTATTGCTCCACTAATGGTATTCATAGACAAAAAATGGTTCCATGGACTCCACAAGAAAATGGAGTAGTTGAACGCATGAACAAGACTATAATGGAGCATGTAAGGAGCATGAGCTTGCATGTTGGGTTTCCCTTACACATGTGGGTAGAAGCTATCAATACTGTTGTATATTTGGTTAATAGAGGTCCCTTTACTCCTTTGGGTTGTGGTATTCCAAAGGTAGCATGGACTATTAAGAAGGCGAGTTATTCTTTTCTCAAAACCTTTGGTTGTGAAGCTTTTGTTCACATAGATTATGAAAATAGAACCAAGCTGGAAGCTAAGTCAAAGAAATGTGAATTTTTTGGAAATGAAATTAATAAATTTGGTTATAGGCTTTGGGATTTTGAAAATCATAAAATTTTAAAAATTAGGGATGTCATATTCAATGAGAAAGTGGTGTACAAAGATCTATTGCAAAAAGATTAGAAGAAAGAAGATGATTATGTAGTGCTAGATGATAATCCAAAAGATGATATTCCATCCATTCCTCATGATGTACAACAACTGCAACAAAAAATACCACACAAACCAGTGAATGTTAAATGATCAACAAGGAAAATTAGACCTCTAGAAAGATTTTTTGCCTCTTTGTATTCTATTTTACTTACTAATTTTGGTGAACTTGAATGTTATGATGAAGCTATGCACTTGGATACTAAGATTTAGTAGGACTCTACATGAAAGATGAAATGGACTCTTTGCTAAAGAATAAGACATGAGATTTGTGCAAGTTGCTTGCAAGTAAAAGAGCTTTATAGAATAAGTGGGTTTACAACTTAAAAGAAGAGGATGGAGGTAAGAAAATATTTAAAGCCAAGCTAGTTGTGAAAGGATTTGCACAAAAAAAAGGTATCAATTATGATGAGATATTTTCTCCTGTTGTTAAGATGACTTTTATCCGTACTGTTCTAAGTATTGTGGCTACTAAATATTTTCATTTAGAGTAGCTTGATGTTAAAAAATCCTTCCTTCATGGTGATTTCGATGAAGAGATATATATGGATCAGCCACAAGGATTTGAGGTCAAAGGTTGGAGAACTCAGTGTGCAAATTAAAAAAAAAATTTATATGGCTTGAAGCAAGCACCTTGGCAATGGTATTCAATATTACTAGTTTTATGCATGAGAATGGATACAATAGGTGTCATTTAGACCATTGTTTTTATTTTAAGAGGTTGGATGATGACAACTACATTATTTTATGTTTATATGTTAATGATATGCTTGTAGCTGGGTCTAACATGGATCACATTAAAGGGCTGAAATTCTAGTTAGCACATGAATTTTCTATGAAGGATTTGGGGGTAGAAAAATAAATTGAAGATTTTTAGAGATTGGAAGAATAGGAAATTGACGCTATTTTGTAACATTTCTCTATGGTGAATACTAAAGTTGTCAGCATACATTTACCTAGTTATTTGAAGTTGACTAAGGAGATGTGTCCCAAGAAATAAGAAGAGGAGGATAAGATGTACAAGGTACCCTATGATTAAGCTATAAGAAGCTTGATGTATGCTATGGTATGTAGCACGCTAGATATTGCATATGTAGTGGGAGTTGTCAGCAGGTATATGAGTCATCTAGAAATTGAACATTGGAATGCGATCAAATGGATTCTCAGATATTTGAGAGGAACATCCAATAAGTGTTTCCACTTTGGGAGCTCTACGATGAATTTATAGGATTATGTTGACTTAGATTTGGCAGGTGATATTGATACTAGGTGGAGTACTACAAGTTATGTCTTTACTATTGCTGGGGTAGCTATGAGTTGGGTTTCTAGGTTATAGAAGGTTAATTTTTTATCCACTACAAAATACAGAGGAAAACAAGGAGATGATATGGCTTTAGTTCTACTTGGAAGAATTGGGACACCCTTAGAGGGATGATTATTTTTTTATAGATAGTCAAAGTGCCATTCATCTTGCAAAGAATTCAGCTCTATACTCCAAGACAAAACACATACAATTACGGTACCATTTCATTTGGTCAGTTTTGGAGGATGGACAAGATACATACAAATGAAAATCTAGGAGATATGTTTACAAAGGTAGTAACAAGGGATAAGTTGAACTCCTTTTCAACTTTAGTTGGTCTTCTAGACTGAACATGAATAAAAGAACAACAACATCCAGGGTGTTTTGATCTAGTGGGAGCCTTATGGAGTAGTAACATAGCTACAGGATCAGTCTCCAAGTGGGAGATTGTTGTTTAGTATGGAGCCTGATTAGTTCCTAAGTGGGATATTATTAGTTTTTGGTGAGTGATCAGGAAAGTATTGTACATAAAAAAAAATTCGGCCCTATTTTATCAGGATTTTGGGCTGACATGTAATTATTAATTATAACCCTAAAGCAATAAAATACTTGTATAAAAGGGCTTAGGGTTAGGGATTATTTTATAAGGTGATACAAAAATTGATTCTTGCAATGGTATTGAGCTGTAAGAGATTACAAATTGTAATTAGGTTGTAATTACTGGATCGTAATAATATCAAACTTGTTGTTTGGTGGACATAGCCAAGGGATTCGGTGAACCACATTAAATCTTGGTGTCCTCTTTTATTTTTTGTGTGATCTATTATTTTCTAATATTGGCTATATTTGCATTTAATTATTATTTCTATTTATGGTTTAATACTAACAAACTTTGTACTTTTCTCTACCTTTGGGATATTTTCTTGCAAGTAGAGCTTCAAAAAATTCAAAATCACTTTCTAAACATTCTTCCTCTTCTTCTTCTTCACTTCTTGATTGATTGGCCTTTGATTTCTTACTCCTTTTCTTGAGTGAGAATTTGGCTTCAAATTTTGACTCAATACCTTTGAAACTAGGAACATAGCTATCATAGTTATCCAACTCAAAAGCTATCAATCTTCCAACTAGAACATCCAAAGTTATATTGCTATTTCAGTCACATCTCATCTCTTGAATAGTAGACACTCTAAATACATAGATATGAAGAATAATTTTTAGTACCTTGTTTACAACTATTTTTTCATCAATGTCTATTCTAGATGCTTTGATTGCACTCACACTTGCTTTGATTCTCTTAACATATTTTACAATGTTTTCATCTTCATTTGATCAAATTGACCTCTAAGACTTTCTTCTTTAGCTCTTCTTACATTGTCATCTCCTCCATAAATGTCTTTTAGTTTGATCCACATTACATGAGCTAATTTGCAATCTTTTAATTCATCAAATTCATCATAACTAAGAGTAGATGCAATATCAATCATCATCATGTTATGATTTTCCTTTTCAACAATATCTTCAACTAATAGTGTTCAAGGAGTCTTTTATTTGGTATCAAGATACTTACAACCTGAATCATTGATAGTTTCTAGATGTAATCTCATAAGTCCTTGCCATGCTACAAAGCTATCTCTATTCAACTTGCGAATCTCTTTTCTCTAAGACATCTTGATCTTTAGCTTAGGTACTTGAAACCTTCTTTGCAACCACCAAGCAAGCTCTAATACCAATTATTGGAAATATAAGAGGAGTAAATAAGAGGGGAGGGGTGAATTAGTTATTACAAAAATAAATCACAAATCCCTTAGATGTCAGTACAAAAATTTCTAAAAATTGAATTTTGTTGATTCTTGGTAAATATACTAAAATTTGTGTAACTCAAAAAATACTGAGAATTCTTTGACAAACACTTAACATAAAAATCTAAAGATGTTATCTATGATTAATTAATACTTTAACTTAGTTTCAAACACATAAAATAAATCACATGAACACACTTGAAACCAAGATTTAACATGGAAACCTAGTTTGGGAAAAACTACCAATTGCAACTAGTTACTATTTTTCACTCTTTTGAAGTGAGCCCTATTAGGAGCCAACCCTATTGAAGATTACAAAAAAAAGTTTTAGGTGTGACCCTATTAGAGGATTTAATCACCTTGCTAGGAGTGGCCTTATTAGTAGCCTTTAGACACTTCAATTGAAATGCCACCTTGTTAGAGGATTTATAAATAGTTATTAAGCCAACTCTGTTAAGAGATTTAGATCACTAGTACAATGGTTAGAGAGTAATAGTAACATGAGTTGATTCTTCATGCAACTAAATTGGTGATTACAGATCTCAATTTTGGCTTTTATACTTGATCCTTCCTAATTGAATATATCTTTTTAGCTTCTCAAGGATATTTTTCTTATCCTTCTAATTCATTTCCTCGTAGCATTATTAAATCTTCAATTATCTTACATGCATTCACACTTTCTAAAACTCAACTTGACCTTATTTTTATATCTTTCATATTATCAAGTTAGTTAGAACATAACTTAGAATAATTAGCATTCATTTTCTCATTTGGCTAGAACAAACAAATTAATTAATTGAACTGAATATACCGAAACAAGAATATCCTTTGTTAGCTGACCCTAATCGGTAGATACTAACTCAAAAATGATTTTCCTATGTTAACCAAGTGAGCTTAGTTAACACTACATATTTTCATAGTTTCTTTAGTAACCAAGTGAGCTTGATTAACACTAATTCCATCAAACAATTCCTTAATTAACTAAGTGTGCTTGATTAAAAATCATCTATCATTGACTTTCCTTTGGCAATTGAGTCAACTCAGTAGATACTACCTTCTAAACTAAATAAACTTTGGAATGCTCAATAGCCATAGAATATTGTCTTCAACGCTCAAGTGAGCTTGGTATACACTGACTTGAAATGATATGGCATTTTGTGTAACATCAAAGAGAATACATAATTACCAATTGTTTTAACCCTTCAACACTCGATTGAAATTTACTGAGATACCTGTTGCTTTCTTGAGCAAGTTTTTGCAAGAAGTTAGGTGACACTTTTCTAGTGCAATACTTTTCTAGTATCTCACAATACTTCTCACTACTACCAGGTTACACTTTCAAGGACTAGGTGATAAATTTTATTATTATCATGTGATATTTTACCAATATCACATAGTAGAACTTATAAATGTCTTATGATACTTTCCAATATCAAATGATATTTATCCTTAAGGCATGCAATAATTTACCAATATTGTGCAATGTTGAACCACTATCACGCATGATCATAAGAACAAGAAGATCTAACAGGCTAATCAAACAAAGAATAGATACTCCAACTAGAAGTGATTACATCATCTAGTAACATGCTATAACATCATAATAAATGAATGTGTCAAATGAAAAATAATATCACCTTAACATGATATTTAAGAATTCCAATTAAAGCATAAATCACAAGGAAACATAGTTAGGAAAATTTAGAATACCAAGTGAACATCAAGCATCAGTCTCAACTACAAATAAACCATCACTGTATATCGATCTCTAATAGTGGTATCAGTAGCTATTCATCCCAACCATGTGGAATCCATAGGCCCACTCCCATCATTCTTATGGAGATAATGATCCAACCACAAACATATATAAAGAAAACATCCTTGGCTAATACTCATTCCAAACAAGACAAAGGATTGAAACCAAGATCATGAGAAAATAAAAATACAATAGGTCTTGGTTAGATACTCTATGAATCTACTATGTAGGGACTTGATGAAGGGTAAGTCACTTGGCATCATGAAGTAGAAGCTAAATATCATGCAAAATGTGCTCCCTAGGAAGACCATCATAGTATGTCCTCAAGTGAACTCCAAGTGCTCACATTTTTAAGTATCCTCAGATCAACTCTAGGTGCTCACAATTTTTATTATATTAGATTTATTACCTAGTAATTTATTTAGCTATCACTTATTTAGAAAATTCTTCATGCCAACCCTCTAGGAAATAGTCACCAAGGTTACTAGAGAAGCCCCTCCATAGTCTACCCTACATACATATGCTTATAACATGATGAGTGTCCATATGAAATATACATTCCCAACCCAACTCCAATGAACAAAACTTTTCTGATGACAACTGGGAGATTGAGCCTCGTAAGAACTTGATAGCTCATGTGTCATCATACCAACAACATGAAGATCATGAATAACAAGGGCTAGATGAGAAACAAAGGAAACAAGTAAATAAATCAATCAACCAGGCTATATTCAAGAGAAAAAATTATACAAAAACCTTAATGATCAATAAAACCAAACATCATGAGTCACTCAACTGACCTAAATCTAGGTTTATGGATTCTATGCAAATCCTAGCATCCATGTAATAATAAGAAGGGTTCAATCAAAAAATACAACACCAGTACAAAATCACTCATCTAAACACATAGTCAAGAGTGTAGATTTGGGAAAAATGCCAATGCAAACATAAAGATGCAACACTAGTTAAATTGAAATCCTATGGATAATCTAAATCCATGACCAACACCCTGTCAAAAAAATTTGAGAAAACTAGGTAACATGCAATCGAAGTGAAAACCTCAAAAAAACAACATTGAAAAAATCAATGAAAATAAAATTCATTCTACCCTCAAGTAAATGAGCCATATAAATCCAATAAAAGATGGGTTTGGATCTCGTATGCAAAAATGGACAGTATAATGGTGTAAAACCCCAAATGCCCATCCCAAAAAATAAGGAAATGATCATACCTGCTGAACTAAGTAGAGCTAGCAATCAAAAACAAAGAGAAACACTAGTTCTCTACCTCCAACCAAAAGGATGCAAAATGTAGACGAAGAAACATAGCTCAAATAGTAAAATAGGAGAGCCCTACCTGATCTCCAAAAGGGGAAATAAGGGAACCTAAATAGTAAAACAAAAATCTTACATAAATTATTGAAAGTCAAAGCAATCCATGGTCTCCCTAAGCTAGATCCAATAAGATGAGCCTCATTGTAATCCCATGCCCATAGCTCCCACATAAAATAGAAAAATCTTTCATCTTGAAGAGGATTTAGAAATTTCTCTCAAATTTCTATTTCAAAAAGTGAGAAGTGAGGAATAAAATTCCTTTTCGGATATATTTTCAATTTTTGTGTAACTAATGAATTAGTGTTATTAACCAAATCATCTAGTTAAACCCTAAATGCAACCAAATAAAAATGTGATATTCCAAGTAATTGGAATTCAACTATGAAAAGGCTACTAGGAATTAAATAAAATAAGATCAAGCCAAAAATTCCATTATACCAAAAATCACACAATTCCTTAATAACTTATACGATAATCATGAACCTCTAAATGTATGGATATTCTTAGGGGTCTAATCACATAATTCAAATGAGTCTAGATTTATTAAATCATTAGAGGGTTTAATTAAAACCATTAGTTATGATAAAATGACCATACAAGGATGACATTGGCTAAATATGAACAACTGAATCACTAACTCCATGTGCCACTATCAAGGAGATAAATCCCGCACCCTAAATAGCATGATCAAGTGAAATTACATATAATAATATAAATGAAGCAATAAATTCATTAAATCATGTTAGATAACCATGTACTTTAAAATCACATTGAAATCATCTACTTAAATAGCCCATTTTGCATAAATTATTGAAATGAACAAGGTAAATATCTTTAGCACATAAAAAATCAATCCAACATGAGAAATTCAATTCTAATTATTGAAGAATTTAATAATGGTTGTTTAAAAAACATAAAAATGTACTTAAAACACATAAGGTAACATGGTCAAATAGATGACTAACCACTACTACAAGAACCTACTAAAATACAATAGGATAATAATAGATAGTGCAAGCTCTACACATATCTTAGGGTAATCATGAAACAACATCATGATACCACATCAATCTTGGTAAGAACTAGCAAAAACCTTAGTGAAAACATCTAACACATCATCATATCATATATCAGTGATAATCATAATCAAAGAAATTATCATAGTAACATAAATCTAATCACCTCAAGGGTGTAGATGACTCGTGGTCCCACTCATGATCACTTCACAAAGAAGGATCAACAAGGTTTCATCTATCAAGATTACTTATAGAAATCAAATGGGAGAGGTACTGCATCATCCCCCCCCCCCCCCCAAAAAAAAAAACTATGCTTACTCCTAAGAGCCTACAATCCAAGAATAGAGAGCAAAAATACTAAGAGGAAAATCTATCCAACATTCATAAATCTTCTCATCAACCCCAATATAGGTTAACCACAAGAAAATAGGTTTCACACTATCAGTAGGTCCTTCAAAAATGAACTTCCTATGTGCTACAATAACCCATCTAGCTATAAAGTCAAAGCTACAAGGCCAGAAAAAATCCACTCTGCCTTGTGAACACATACCTAACTACAACATGCATGGTTCAAGGGCATGTAGGTAGGATTTTTGAAGACCTCTGGCTCCTATGGTATTTTTCTTGTAGTGGTCCTAGCCACATCACTAGGTGAATAATAGGGCCCAAATTACTCATAGTTGCTTAATTAGATCAAATGGAGAATCTTTGTGTTTTGAGATGTAGGATGGCCAAATAAGGGTTTTCTGCACCTTTCAACATATCTTTTATCCATTTAAGGCTCTTGGTAACCCTTGGTAACCTTTGGAGTGAGTTTGATGGTTAAACATGAAATGATGTAAAAGTTGGAGTTGGCAAAAATTTGTCAATGTTGTCATTGACAACTTTTGTTGCATTCGAACAAGTTTTTAGTTGGAGCATGGTAATTGTCTAAAATAGTTAGGATAGGATTTATAATTTTTTTATAAGTCCATCCTCAACCTTTTGAAATGGTTAGATGTTTGAGTCATTTTGATGCATGTATGGTCTATTAGCAAGTTAAAAGTTATCATTTTGTGTTTTTGAGGATCTTGGCACTTTAATGGATTTGATTTGGATCTGTAGAGTTTGGAAGTGTTAGATGAGTTTTTTTAAAAAAAAATTTACAACTTTATTTCATTCTTTTTAGAGTTTAAGGTTGCTTGAATAAATTATCTTGTTTCTTGATTGCTTATTATTTTGAACTAGGCCACTAGGCTAAATGCAGTCATAAATTGTCTTCCGACCATATGATCTATACAGTCTCTTTAGAATAGGAAAATTACTCCTTGTACATACTATATAGTGAAGTAAGGGCCCTAGGAAGCAATGAAAGAATTTTTTTTGTGATTCCCAAGGCGAGCCAAAGATGCATAGCTAGTTATCATAGTCTAGTGCAAAGCTAATAAGAGCAATTGAATGCTCAAATTTCTTCAATCAAAACCTATGGAAAGATATTACCATATGTGTAGAAGACCTAATCTCAATTGGAGGCATTTGTGAAGGTTTTATGGTGGGTAACATTTCATTCTTGGTAGACTATTTTAAGGTCTTGTGAATCCTAATTTTTAGGCTTAATTTGTGGTCAGATTGTACAGATTGGTTGGAAAACCAAGACCACCATAATCCTTGACATCTCTAAAAAGGATGTTTGCATAAAGGCTTAGTTCACCCCCTTATTAAGGAATTTAATGAGTTTTTTGGAATTTTCTTCATTAGGAGGGATAATTTCTTGTAGCCCTATTACAAGCATATTTGTGTAATTTTGCATGACATTTGCAACTCAGTTAGAGTTTTAAGTTCAATTGTGGTTGTAGGTCTTGAATGGAGTCAAAATGCCTTCCTAGATTACCATTCCATTCATTTGGATTTTCAAATGATTTTATGGGTTTATTATGGAATTGGCATGAAGAAGACAAGGAAGCTAAATCAAGCTTTTGGAAATGTGGTTGAGAGTGGTTGTTCTTGTTAAATCATGTGCACTAGTTGAAGGAGCTAGGACCTCATAGTCAAGATCCTAATGAGAGTGGGGTAAGAAGAAACTCTATTAGGTCAAGAGAAAGACCTAATGAGACCCAAGAGGAAACTAGAGTAGGAGCAAGACTAGTTGTCACAACAAAGTGGTATCAGATCAAGTTAAAGATTTGGGAAGGAAGTGTATGTTTTTAGCTACTGGAGAGTCATTGGGTGAGTCAATTATGGCAAAAAATGCAGCGATAGCTAAGGAATTTGATGAAAAAAAGGATAAGAATAGACTCCTTGAAGATGCCTTAGTAGAGGTGAAGGTAATGTTGGATGCAGTTTCTGATGTAGGCCTAAACAAAAGAAGAAAAAAATGTCAATGGTAAGGAGATAGCAGAAGAAGATGGTTTCCCTAATCTATACCCTATCTTAAATGAAGAACCTTTCTTTAAGGCCATAAAATCCCTTCAAGGAAAGGCCTTAGAAGGTATCCCACTATTTAGTGGGAAGATAGACTTAGATGTAATGATGGATTGGATAAATGGGAGAGAGAACCATTTGTAATGTGAAGGGGTGATAGAGGCATAAATGATCAAATTATCCAAGTCAAGACTTAGAGGATTAATGTTGACTTAGTGGAAATATGTCCAAGAACATAGGATTAGGATAGGAAAGAATCCTATAGCCAACTGGAATTCCATGGTGACTAAACTAAGGGAAAATTTTCTACCAAAGGACTATGAGATTCAATTTCACAAAAGGGAGATAGGAGCTCAAACATAAAGATTTGGATGTGGCCTCTTATATAGAGGAGTTTCAAATATTATGCCTTAGATCTAATAAGTAAGAGGAAGAATCAATAAATCTGGCTAGGTACTTAGGTTGTTTAAAATGGAACATCCAAGAGGAGCTAAGATTATGTAGACATTCTACTATTCAAAGGAGCCATTAACTAGCCCTAATGGTGGATGAGAAAACTAGAAAGAAAGGGGAATCAAAATTCAAGGATAGAGGGAAGGCCAAAAATAAGATAGGACAAAGAGGAGAATTTTGAGGTAGAGGTAATGAGAAGAGGAACCAAGGGGAGAGAAAGCTCAGTAAGAAACCTAATGAAAGCATTGCTAAAGGAGGTCACATTAGAGGAAGAGGTAACCTAGAAGGATCTATAAAAGGTAGAGGATCAAGTAGAAGTAACTTATACTTTTATATTATGAAGTGATACAATTGCACGGTCAACTAGTCCATCCAACATATAGATGCCCTAAAAAGCCCTCTTCTTCAAACCATGACAAGAGAGTGGCCTATGCTCAATAAGATAGCTCTAGTGGAAAGTAGAATGAAGTGGACTACATAGAGCTTGAAAAAGGTGAAAACCTTATATGTAGAAGGGTACTGATCTAGCTCCTAATGTACCTAAGAATACGAGGGCTTTGTTTATAATTAGATGTAAGATTGTTTGAAAGGACTATAAGGTGGTGGTGGATTTAGGCTCTACTAATAACATCACATCAGAGAAGGAAGCTCAAAAGCTTAAACTAACTAAGATACCCCATGTGAATCCATACATAGGGACTAGGATCAACATGGGTCAAAGTATCCTAGTGAATGAATAGACTTGGGTTAATTTCTCCATAATAAGGTACAAGGACACATTATTGTACAATGTCTTACCCATAGGTGCTTGCCATATGCTATTAGGTAGACCCTAGAAGTATATAGATAGGTAGTATATGATGGGAAGGAAAACTCCATATCATTTAGGAAAGGAGGTAGAAATTTTGAAATCCAAACTTTGTTAGAAGGAGAACCATAGTCCAAGGTTCCTAGTGTCTTTCATTGTAGTGGAATGGAATTTTTCAATGATCTCAAGGATGATTAGAGCCAAGGGTTTGTAGTTGTGTTGAAGTTTAAAGGAGAGGAGTAGATAGTCAAAGAGCCACTACCATTAGAGGTACAAGCATTTCTTAAGAGATATAAACACATTGTAAGTGATGGTACTCCTCCAACTTACTTCCTAGAAGGGTCCTAAGACATCAAATAGATGTTGTTCCTAGTGCATCTTTTCCAAACAAGGAAGCATACAAGATCACTCTAGAACAAAACATGCAAGTGGCAAGACAAGTGCAAGAAGTATTAGATCAAGGTCTGATCAAGAAAAGAATAAGCCTATCTGTAGTTCTTGCTATACTAGCATCCAAGAAGGGAGGAAAATGAAGACAATGTATAGACTCAAGGGCTATAAATACAATCACAATCAGGTGAACTTTCCCCATACCTAGGATTAAATATCTCTTGGATTATCCTAGAGAGGCAATGTATGTCACAAAGTTGGACTTGAAGAGTGGAAACCATAAAATCTAGTTTGAGGTAGATAAATGGAAGACAACATTCAAGAAAATAGATTGTCTATATGAATGGCTTGTGATGCCATCTGGTCTCTCTAATGGTCCTAGCACATTCACGAGTCTCATGAATGAAGTTCTCAAAGAATTCATTGGAAGGTTTTTGGGTGTATATCTAGATGATATAATCATCTTTAGCAAGACAAAGGAGGATCACATCAAACATGTTGAAGCAATGTTGTAGAGACTTAATGTGGAGAAGCTTTCTATAGACATAGAGAAGTGTAACTTCTTCAAGAAAGAAATTGTGTACTTGGGCTTTGTGGTGTAAAAAAGGTTCATGAAGATGGATCAAGATAATTTTTCTTCCATCCTCAACTTGACACCACCTACTACATCTAATGAGGTAAGAAATTTTCATGGTCAAGCTCAATTTTATAGGAAATTTATTGGGAATTTTAGTGTTATATGTGCACCTTGGCTAGAAACCATAAAGGGTGGGTTCAAGTCTAAGTTCAAATGGACCTTATCAATGAAGAAATCCTTTGAGATGTTAAAGAAGCGAGTATCTTCTCAACCTATTTCACAATTGCCTAGTTTTGAGAAACTTTTCACCATAGAGTGTGATGCAAGTGGCCTAGCATTAGGGGGAGTGTTGAATCAAGAAGGTTGGCCAGTAGCCTTCTTTAATGAAAACATAAATGAAGCCAAAAGGAACTATTCTTTCTATGATTTAGAACTCTCTACCCTAATTCATTCTCTTAGGAGGTTGAGGCATTACCCATTGCACCAGGATTTTTTTGTGTTTACTGATAATCAAGCTCTCAGCTACATCAATACTAAAGAAAATTTGAGTAATATGCATTCAAAATGAATGGAGTATCTACAATCCTTCACCTTCACAATCAAGCACAAGAAGGTATAGATGAACAAGGTGGTGGATGCATTGAGTAGGAGGGTATTAATGGTCTAAGAAGTTTGGTTGCATAGAATTGGGATAGAGAGGTTCAAGAGTCTTTATAAGGAGGATGAAGAATTTGCAAAGGCATATAAGGTATGTTTTGATTTTGAGAACCATTTCCATAGAAAGTTCTCTTAATTTACCTTGCAAAATAGATTGTTATTTAAGGGAAATCAGTTATGTGTACCAAGGGGATCCATCAAGAAGAACCTAATTGAGTAAAAACATAATAGGAGTCTAAGTGGACACTTTTCTATGAGAAAATCTCTTGAACTAGTTCAAAGGTTCTATTATTGGCCTCAACTAGTCAGATATGTGACTATAGATGTTGAGAAATGCATGGTATGTATGAAAGCTAAGGGTGGAATGAGTAATGTAGGACTTTATCACCCCTTACTAGTCCCAAATTGGCCATGGGAGTGTGTGAGTATGGATTTCATAGTAGGTCTTCCTAACACAGAATAGGGCTATAACAATATTTGTTGGAATTTACAAGTGGGAAGATTTACTTCTAAGGGGGGGGGGGGGTGAATCAGAAGTAACTAACATTAATCATTTTAAAGCCTTTTAGCTGAAATCATTCACATGCATCTAATTCATCTAATAAACATACAAGTAAATGCATGCATGAAAATAGATAACACAAGAATTTTTTAACCTAGAAACCCTACAAAATGAGAAGGTAAAACTAGGGTGGGGATGACACTCACAAAGTATCACTACAACAATATGTAATTGTTTAATGTTAAAAAGTTTGATCACTTCCAATGGTCTACCTTGTGAAAGGCCTATCCTATTAAAAACTTTATGCCCTATTAAAAGTGACTTACTTAAAGCATTTACAAACATTCACTTCGAATGTTACCCTATTAAAGGATCCAACACCTTGTCTAAAGGCTTACACCATGGCTATTAAACCAACCTATCATCATAGGATTTTCATTCCTAATACAGATGCTTGAGAATATTAGAAAGCCTTGACCTAATGACTTTCAATTCTTAATTTCTGATTTTAGATCTTCATTCTATTCTAACTACTTTAATCCTTGCTTGATCTAGTATATCTCTTCTCCTTGAAATTATGATACTTTGTTCTTGATCAACTGGATTCTGCAATGCTACTCAGTTCTTCTCTAAGTATATACACCCATCTAAAATTCACTATAATTCACCCATACACTTCTCACATGTGCACATACAATTGGGTTCCATCCTCCTTTTAAAGGCTTCGAAGACTTAGGGTTAGGTATGAATCTATGATCAATATTTACTCTTTATTTCCTGCTCAATTCTTGCACATTCCCTATTCATTGCATGCCTTCTCTATTTTTCTTATTTTCTACATGCTGATTACATAGGTAATGCAAAATATTTGATCTTATATTCAAGATCCTTTGAGATTCATCCTAAGTTAGCTAAAAAATGGTTTACATTTGAGTTTGTGAAGGTGCAAACTCATATGTTGAATCTATGTTACTTGAAGTGTACTAGTTGCTAATGCTCAACACACATAGAAATTTTGTCTCATTTAGATCCTATAGAAATTTTTCCTCACTCAGCATCTATCTTCTACTCAACATATATAGTGACTTGGCACTTGAACTTAACTCGGCACCTAAACATCACTTAGCACCTAAAGTTCACTTGGCACCTAAAGTTCACTCGACACTTAAAGTTCACTCAACACTTATTGAATTCTTTGGCTTGGCACACACTATAGCTCAGCTTTTGTATTATACTTGGCATCATCTTGAGAATTGGTTAAGTGTGTTGACACTCAATTTTCAAAACCAATCTGAGACTTACAATCTCCCCCTTCACATGAATGAAAAAACACTTAAGTAAACATTATGAATCTAATCTCTATGAGTATACTATAAATTATGTTTGTCATATGTACAAAAGTTCAAAAACTTGTTCAAAATTTTGTATACCTCAAAAAAATTCTAACTCCCCCTAAGCTGACTTGCCATGTTTGTAACTAGAACTCTTGTGCTGAATTTGTCTCATGTTGATATATCTAATACTCTTTGCCATGTCTAACTTATCATTCTTTTGCCTCTATTTCTATATACCATATTTCTTCTTTGTTTGTACTCTATATCTACTCCCCCTTTCACATCTTCTTGTAGTTTTTGCATCCTTTTGGCTTTTATTCCCTTTATTGCTTCCTCAAAATTTGAATTTGAATATCTCCCCCTTTGGATATTATTTTATTACTTCAATCAAAGAATGTAGAATCTCCCCATTCTTATTAAATGATCTCCCCCATGCAATAATGAATATCTCCCCCTTTTTGACACTTATGTTAAAGGGTTCTAAGAATGAATAGAATATTTTGCCAAAAATGTTTTGTTTACCTCCATGATCATTTTTTAGAGAAGCATTCCAATTTTCTAAAGAAATATCTAGTGATTTTTGTTGGATGGTTGTCTCTGCTACAAGATGTATAAGGCCTTCTAAGGTAGAAATATTAGGATCTTTCTTTAGAAAATTTTCTCCATAGGTCATTTTCTTATGTAAAACTTCAAGATGTGGGGTAATGGCAGATTGAATCTATATCAATTTGGCCTTGAAATTGGCCTCTTCTACTATTAATATAGCTAGATTTTTGGGTAGCTATGTGCCAGAAATCTTTAGATTTTGTTCCAAGCTCAGAATCCTTTAGCTAGTTTCTTGTGTGAAGAATGATGAGTCACACAATTTGGAGTACAATGAGAAAATATTCTCAAGTATTGCTTTCACTTTTTCAATCTTCTTAGCCAATTCAACTTGTGAAAGTGATATTTCACTAGATATTTTCTCATTGACTTTCATTTGAAACTTCTTTTTAGACCATTCTAATAAATTAACATTAGTATCAAGGTCTTCATTTTGTACCTGGTCCACTATGTTGTAAAATTTCTCCATGATGGGCTTGGTTTCATTAGGTATAGGCAAGTTGAATGAATTAGGGAATATGTCTTTGATTTATACAAGTGCTTGCTTTTGTCTATACTCATTTATGACTATCTCCTACTTCTTCCTTCTCTCCAATGGCTCTTGCACTTCATTTATCTATGCTAGGTTCATTGTCCTAGAGTCATAACTAGGTATGATTATTTCTTCATCAAGTGTAGGGTCTCCATAGTGAAGTACCCTTGGAACCTTGGTGTAGCTCGAGCTTGGTGCTAAGATTTGCAATGGTACTACATCAATGCTTGGCTTTTTCATAGGAGTCCGTGAGGTAGGCAAGTTCACCAGTGTCTACACTGCCTCTTGCTCTCTTTCTTTAGGAGTTTTCTCCTCTTCCTTCTCTTCTTCTCTACTACCTTGATCAATAATGATTATTTGAGGAGGTGCACCTTGGATTTTCATTGGAGGAATATCCTATCCTATTTGTTCCTTTGCTAGCTCCTTGGCAGTTGTTGTTGTTGTTGTGACTATATGATCAATCTTAGCAATTGTATCATGTTCTTCTTGCTTTTTAAGTTAATTTTTTGTAGCTGTGGGAGGTTGTGAAGGTGGTTCTTGTGTGTTCACCTTCTCCCTAGTGATCTCTGCTACAACCTCTTGTAATTCTTTAACACACATTAAAATAGGATTTGTGCATAGTTGTGATTGCAGTGTGGTTTGGTGAAGGATCCTTTGAGATCCTTTGCATTGAGTGGATTGATGTTCTAAACTAAGGTGTTAATAACATCCTTTACAAATATTGTTTCTGCAGGTGTTTTATGTGGAGGACTTGGTGGTGGTATTTGGGTGTCTTGGACACTCTTTTCTAGCTGTCAATCTTCAATTTTTTCCTCTTCACCTTGTGTCTTCTCCACTATTGCCTTTTCTTTTGCTTTCTCTCCTTCCTCATCTTTTTCATTCTCCTCCTCTTCTTCATCATTTCTTCTTTCAAAGGGGTCTTGCTGCCATTCCTTTACTATAGTCAATCCATAAATTAATTTCCACATCTGTGTGGACTTTTGCACAATATCTTCAATTTGATTTTGCAAAATTTTGAAGGCTTTATATTTAGGTGCAAATTTTCTCCCATGTTTCTTGTTAGCCTTACTTATTTGACCTTTTTTAAGGTCTAGCATTACATGCACCAATGTAGACTCCCTTATTTCTTTCTCCATTTTAAGGTAGTAATGTCATTTATTCTCTACAATGGAGCTTAGCTCCTTAGGCATTGAATTTTCTAGTTCAAGTGGGGTGGTCTTGAACTTAGCCATCATAGTGTAGATGGACTCTTCCACTATGTGTTATTGTTCCTTGGACAACTTATTAAATTCTATGGTCTTTAAACTGGTTAGATCTACATTATCTCTAACATTATTACAAATAGTTTTTCAATTTAGACTTAGTATAATGCCTTACCATTCTGAATTGATCTTCATCAGACTCTATCTTTTCTTCGTCTGATTCTAGAGGTGCAACATATTTTCTTCTTTTATTTGGTTCTATAGGCCCTCCTTTCTTTGTTTCTTTTTGTTTCCCCTATTCTTTTGCCACTTGGGTTGTTGCCCTGGTATCTACCCTTGTAGTTACCTTGGCTAGGTTTGGCGCAACTGCTTGCTTTTGTATTTTCCTTTTCTTTGGCTCTGGATTTGGTGCTTCTTTCTTGAAACTTTCCTCCTCTTTTGTATCCTCCCCCATTCCTTAGGTTAATGCAAGTGTTTCCTAACCTTGTTCCTCTTCATCGTCTTCAACTTCTTTAGCTTCTTCTTCTTCTTCTTCTACTTCTATAGTTCCTTCACCAAATTTGACCTTTAACTTCTTTACAAGTTTTTCTTTCTTTTTTAGTGTGGAGGTAGTCTTTAACTCTATATCCACCTTTGACTTGATGACCTCATAGGTTCCAACTCTTGTCCACTTCTTCTGCTAGTTGTGCAATTATAGCTACTGATGCCTCATCTACATTTATTTCATAGCCAAGAGGTCTTAACCATCTAGCTATTGGTATGACATATTGAATGCATGTATAATCAATATCTACAAGAAAACATACATCATTTACATGTTTCTCTACTAAGGAAACTATAATTCTTATCCTTTGCTTCATGGTTTTCTTGAAGTCTTCAAAATAGCTCATCATAAGGGTCTCAAAATTAGCTCCCATTTGCTCTATGTATTCATTAACATGAGCTATGATTGACCTATTTTCTTTCCACAAAACTTTACCAAAAGAAGGAAACTCATTCTGCACATAAAAGAATATAAAAATCAAAATACCACCAAACTTGCATTGGGCTCCCTTACTTCTTCTTATTGCTACTAAATTCTCATTAATCTGTTGTAGTTGTAGTTTTGCAAGATCATAAGTATGATCCATTTTCATGAATTTGTAGCCTACATCAACTGTAATGCAAGGCACACTATTAAGTTTGCTAGATTGGTAGAATTTATGTGCAATAACCCTAATAGAAAATTCAAAAAGAGGGTCTTGAAGGGTGTCAATTGTCATTCCTCTCTTGTTCCACTTAGCACTAGTGTTCTTCTTAGTTGCCTCCTTAGAATCACTCCTAAGGTTCTTTGGCTGATCTAAGGTTGGGTACCTTGTCACTCTATGCACAACCCTTGTTGTAATTTTCATTCGGCCATCCTCCAACCATAAGCTTCCATCATGTATTTTGCTAAGCACTAGCCTAATCCTTTCACTCTTGAAAATGGTGGGGAATTCTAGGGCTTGTGTGAAACCCTTCTTTTCAACAATTTGATATTTTTCCTTCAACACTCCATTTCCACACAACCTCTCATAGGCTTCCCTCATTTCCATGTCTCCTATGGCTCCAATCTTATAATTGTAACATCTTCTTACATCCTAAACAATAACTACTTTGGGGGGTATGATAGATAGGGCTTTGGCTAAGTCTTTTTTATATGCTACCTCTAGAATTGGATAGAAATCTAGTTGTTTCACTTCATTGGACACTAGCTAGACCTCAAATAGTTCCTTCTCCTATATTTTCCTAGAGCTAGAAGCCATTTGTGCAATCTAGGGTTTGTACACCAAGAACAAATGAAACTACATAGCTCGACACAAATGCAAATACTTTGAAATTGATAAAACTATGTTGAAATGTTGTTGAAATCTACTCAATCATTGGATTATTTCCTTTGAAATCATTTTGCACTCTTCTTCATCTTTTCTCTTCATTTGTGATGAAGAAAAATGATTGAAAACATGATAATATACCCTATTATCATTGCATTTAATGCTTAGTACATTTACAACTGTCCACTTAGCTTCTTAAGGATTTCTACATTACTCAGCTTCCATTGGCTTTTCATCACTTTGCACCCATAGAAGTATCCTTTACTTGGCTTCAACTAAAATTTCTCTTCACTTAGCTTCCACTACCAACTTTGCTACTACTGATCATTCAGCTTCTACTAATTTTGACAATCAACTCAGCTTGTACTGGAGTTTTGCTTGGCATTTGAGAGCAACTCGACAACACTTGTGAAATCTTGAAATTTCATCTTTACATCTCTATTCATGTTGATCTCTTCTTTTCAGTACTTTTTTAGGAACTGATGCATGATAGAACTTTATAAATCAGTTCCTCATGTCTTGTTGTACTTGGTTTGGTGAAGTGTGACCACTTGACCTTTTAGGTGAAGTGATCCATCCATTTGATGTGTTACGTCCATTTGATGTGTTCAAAATCTACCTTCTCTTTACCTTTGTTGTTCTTTTAGTTGGGTTCTTTTGACCTTGTTGGGAAATTCCTGCTGATATGACCAGTCTTCAAACAATTGAAACATGTGGTTTGGCTCAACCATCTACTATAGTTTCCACTAAATTTTTTTCTTATGCATTTTTTTAGGAATGTGTCCATATTACTGATAGTAATGATAGCTATACTTGGTGTTATAGTCCCAATTATAGTGATGTCCATGGTTATTTCCCCTTGTTGGTTAATTAGGTGTCCACATAGACTTTGATTTGCACTCAAAAGCTCTATGTCCATACTTCTTGCAATTGTAGCAGTGACTTTCAAATCTTGGTGTTTTAATAGCCCTAGTCATGTAGTTATGTGCTTGATGTCCTTACTTGTTACACTTATGAGCGTGACACACATTCTTAGGTTTGTCATGTTGATCAGCATTCTTGCTCCTACACACATTAGATGTATCTCCTTTTTTACCATAGAAATGACAAGTAGGATTAGAATTCTTACATATGTTACTCCTTTCTTCTACAATCTTGGAAGACTCTCCTTGTTCAGTGCTAGTGTATCCTAGTCTTAAGGTATCATTGCTAGCCCTTGGTTATTTTAGTAGCTGCTCAAAGTACTTGATGGCCTCATTAGGTTTGTTGAAGCTCTTTGCATCTACTTCTCTCTTTTTAGGTCATTTTGCAGTTGTTCATTTTTCATCTTCAGTGTAGAGATCTCAATGTCTTTGACATTTAGTTCATGATGAGCATTCATCATCTGACTTAAGGTATCTAGCTACATGTTTGAAATTCTTGCAAGCTCAATTGACTTTTCTTCCAATCTATTGGCTAGATTTCTCTTTTCTTCTTCTAGCATAGCCTTATCTTTAATGGCTCTTTTCTTCTATTCATTTACTTCACAAAGCATCATGGCTTGTGATTCTTGTTCAAGCTTGACTATTCTAATTTCTTCTGCTTGAACTCTATTATTCTCCATTAGGTCTATTATTGCTGCATCAAACTCTTTGGAATCTATCATGCCCAAATTTTCTTGAACAAGACACACACATACAGACAAACAATAATAATAATATTTAATTTAATTTCTTGGAAACAATTTAAGAAATAATTAAACTAAAATATATTCATAGTATTGAAAAGTCCTTTCAAATGTTAAAATCATAATTATTTACAAATTACAAGAAGATCTACTCTTCATCTTTTACAAAACATAACTTTGACAAATATTCATAATAAAACATATTCAAATCTCCAAAAAAAAGTGAAAATCTTCCAAGCTTTGGTTCAACACATATCCATTTAGGACACCTACACAAGACAACCCTGTAAACCATGGAGAGCTCACCTCCCAACCTAGGTCTCTAAGAGACCACCCACCAAGCTTGGAGAACCAAGATCAGTTGGTTAACAATCAAACACAAACATATAAATCAACAATACAAGATACATCATTTAACACCCTTTTTGAGATTATATAGTAGGTTACTAGAGGAACCAATAGAATGGGTGAAGGTGTGCCTAAAGCACTGAGTAGAAGCCATGTACAAAAAACCAAATCTACGTTCACAAGGCATACAAAATAAATACCAACTCTCACAAATTTCTCCCCTTATCAGCCCCAATGTGCATAACAAAATATTGGCATATGTAACCCATACTACATGCTTATCCTTCTTCCTTCTAGGGAAGAGACTTTGCACTCAAGGGATAGGCCCAACTATCCCCTTCACTTGAAGGCCACTTCTTCCCTCTCAAGGTGAGTGATTTCCTTCCACACCCATAACATCACACTCTCAAAATCAAATAAAAATAAGGCAATAGAAATTCATCCACACCCAACAATACCACAAGGACAATGAACCACACAAATATGCATCTGTAGCAAAATTTAGACATCTTTTATTTAGAAAAGCAATACAACACATTATGTCCAAAACATGACAAAAGCTCCAACCTTTCTCCAATCCATGGTATATGACCCGATTTAAGAAGTGTGCTCTATCCTTCCTTAATCTAATCTCCAAAACTAAAAAGTCTCTAAAACTGGAGAGTGGGTGAATGCCAACTCTATTTTCAAAATTCACTCTAAAAGAAAAACATTCCTAATTTTTCTCCATCATGAAAGAGAACAAACACTTTAACTCAACCTAAGGGTATGCGCAAGATCATGGTCAACCAAACTATGCTCTTAAGTGGCAATAACAAATCAGAAAATCAGGGTCATATCAACTTGACATGTAATTTTCTACTTGTTATTAGCTTTATATCAAAAAGTTGAGAGAAAAGAATCTAGTTTCTAAACTACTAGGACTTATCTCAAAAAAGTAAAAATTGATTGGTTAAACTTTTGAATTTTAATGCAATATTACAAAAATTCTAGAACAAAAATAAGAAGTAGATGTATGTCTAACCACCTTAATCAAAATCAAATGATAATACTTTTTAATAATATTCTAAATATAAGTAGTAGAGTCATGCCTAGATGTGACACATATTTTTGGGTATTTTTATGCTAAATAAATAATAAATAATTAATTTTTGACTTTAGTATTTTTGGAATAAAAAAATTGTCATGTCTGACCACCTTAATTAATTCAAAACTTTGCAAAATTTAATTTTTCATTTTTTTTTCGTTATAGTGGAAGAAACATAGAATGTGATGCATCTTTTGGATTTAATTTTTTTTCACCATTTGAAAGTTATAGTTGTTTTTCAAGTAGTATGTTAGTCAACGCTTTATACATAACTCCATTAGAAAATAAGTAATAATTACTTACTAAACTCATAATTTGACAAACCTTACATTTATGGAAAGATAAGAACATTCTTAAGAAACTCTTTTCATTTCATCAAATTTTGGGAGGAAAAAATTTGTTAGCTAAATGTTTGAAGTAAAAATCACATATAAACAGGCCAAAAACACATTTTAAGGATGTTTTTAAAGTTGACCATTTAGAGTTGGTATCAAAAGATAAATTAGAACTTATAAAGATATTAATTGTTTTCATTTCCTATTAGGGTGGGTGGGAAAAAAGTTGGAATAGATTTTGAAATGGTTTAAGGCATTTCAGAACTACATATTTTTCAAATTGCCAATTTTTGGCATGCCATGATCCTGCACATACCCCTAAGTTTCCCTATATGGTTGGAATTATCAACTCAATGGGGATAAGGTGATAATTTTGGGTAAAACTTCTTCTAGTTTTGCAATACTTAAGAAATGGGATTTTACAAGAGTTAGAAAAGAGATTTTAACTCCAATGAAGTCAAAATTGAAACCCTAAGATATAATACTAACATGTAGGTAACTTAATTTTACTAAAAGAATACTCCAAGACACAAAAAAAGCCCTCTAAAGTCACCCTAAAATTGGAATCCAAAATTTAATTTAATTAAAACCTTCATAAGATATTTTATGCAAGGTGAAAACTTAAACATTTATAACTGGTTAGGAATAAGGTTGGGTGTCTTTTGCCAATGACTCAACCTAACTTTCCATTTAAACACATAACAACACAGGTGTCAAGTGACACTATAAAATATACATTTAACATTACGAGTAGAAAATCAATTTTCACAAAAAAGAAATCTAATGTAAAACATCCATTCACATTACGTCTACAAAGTAAAATACTTAACAACAAGGTTAAGATATCTTCATTAGATCTAACCTTGGAAATCTTAATTAATACAAAGGTATAGTCTTGGTTCTCAGCTTTACCATGGTTACTTCCTGCACACTCAAATTGCATATCAGTAGTCCAAGATAAATAAATCACATGCATATCCTAAATAAGTTTTATATTCTTAATTGAATCAAAACATAAATATTTTCTCAATCAAATTTCAAATAACATTTTTTCTTTCATTTACAAACCATTGTTCATATATAATACTTGCATAATCAAACTAAACATGATATGGCCATTTGCAGCATTTCATAATTTTGAAATATATAATCCGTCTAACCTTTGCATTCAAACATAATTCTGTACTGGTCAATAAAATAATCAACCAAATACATGAATACAAATAATCATCAAGCATCATCAACAAGTTCTAATATCATAATAATCACTATAAAAATAAGGTGTCCCATAGTATTGAGTAGTCTAAATAATAGTAAAAAATAAGTCCAACATATAACAAGGTTTCAAGATATAGAGTATTTGAAATGTAAATAAAGTGCTATACTATATTATGATGGCTAGGCTGAGGCCTCACATCCTCCCCCCTAGGCATGAACCTCCTCTGGAGTTCATCAAAATGATAAGGGTACCATCAATTGATCACTTGAATTGATAAACATTAACACATGTGCAATAGGTCCTTACATGATTCTAAAATTCTAGTTTTATCAGTTATAGTATATACATATATAGACACAGTGTATACAAAGGTGCCTCTAAAAGAGGCAGTGCTAATGAGGAGGGATCCTACCTCCTCCCCCTCTTGCCTTTGACTTCCTCTTCAAAGTCACCCAAAATAAATGAGGGATACTCCTCATGCTAAACCCATTATCACTTGATAAAAGTCCTTTATTTATAACATACTAGGTTAACTTGTAATCCTACACTAATCTTATGTGGTGATTTGACTCTAATAGTATCTCCATTTGGAAATAGTTTTGAGGTTTCAATCTCTTTGTATTGTGTATTATTCTTAGCTATACCAATTTCTCTTCCTCTCTTTAAGGATTTTCTCAGTTCCTCTCTAGCTTCTTCCAAAGCATGTAAAGCAAGTTGAATACCAATTTCCTGATTCTATATGATCTTCCCAAGTTTGTAGACTTCCATTTCCAGATCTTTTATCCAAGTTGTAAGGCTGCTCCCTATAAGAACATGGCTCTGATACCAATTATTGGAATTTACAAGTGGGAAAATTTACTTCTGAGAGGGGGGGGGGGTGAATCAAGAGTAACTAACTTTAACTATTTCAAAACCTTTTAGCTGAAATCATTCACATACATCTAATTCATTTAATAAATATAACAGTAAAGACATGCATGGAAATAGACAACACAAGAATTTAGTAACCCAGAAACCCTCCAAAATGACAAGATTAAACTAGGGTGGGGATGAAACCCACAAAGTATCACTATAACAATATGTAACTACTTAAGGTTACAAAATTTGACCACTTCCAATGGTTTGCCCTATGAAAGGCCTATCTTATTAAAGACTTTACAACCTATTAAAAGTGACATGGTTAAAGGATTTATAAACATTCACTTGGAATATTACCCTGTTAAAGGATTTAGCACCTTGTCTAAGCCTTACAACATGGCCATTAAACCAACCTATTATCATAGGATTTTCATTCCTAAATGAATTTCTTGGGAGTATTAGAAAGTCTTGACCTGATGAATTGAAATAATTAATTGTTTCTTCTAGATCCTTTTTCTACTCTAACTACTTTGAGTCTTGCTTGATCTAATATATCTCTTCTCCTTGAAATTTTGACATACTTTTCTTGATCAACTGGATTCTACAATGTTGCTCTATTCTTCTCTAAGTCTTTACACCTTTTTTCCACTTTGCTATAATTCACTCATACACTTCTCACATGAGCACATACAATGAGGTTTTGTCCTCCTTTTAAAGGCTTTGAAGACTTAGGGTTAGGTATGAATCTATGATCAATATTTACTCTTCTTTTCCCACTCAGTTCTTCCACATTTCCTATTGGTTGCATGCCTTCTCCATTTTTCTTATTTGCTACATGCTAATTACATACGTAATGAAAAATATTTGATCTTATCTTTGAGATCCTTTCAGATTCATCCTAAGTAAACTAAATTTTTTTCTATATCTGAGTTTGTGAAGGCATAAACTCATATGTTGATTCTGTGTTAATCAGCGCTTACTAGTTGCTGATGCTCAACACATATAGAAATTCTATCTCACTCGGCTCCTATAGCAATTCTATCTTTCTTAGTATCTATACTCTACTTGAAATCTAAAGTGACTCAGCACTTAAACTTCACTCAGCACCTAAATATCACTTAGCACCTGAAGTTCTCTCAGCACCTAAAGTTCACTCAACACCTGAAATTCACTCTGCACCTATTTAATTCTCTAGCTTGGCACACATGATAGCTCAAATTTTGTATTATACTTGGCATCATCTTGAGAATTGGTTAAGTGTGTTGACACTCAATTGTCAAAACCAATCTGAGACTAACAATATCTATATAGTTTTTGATAGATTCAAGAAGAGGGTATGTGCAGGATCATGGTGTACAAAAAAGTGGCGATTTGAAAAATCTGTAGTTCTGAAATATCTCAAACCGTTTCAAAATGTATTCCAACTTTTTTCCCACCCACCCTGATACTAAATAAAAATAATTAATATCTTTATAAGGCCTAATATATCTTTTGATACCAAACCTATATGGTCAACTTTAAAAACATTCTAGAAATGTGCTTTTAGCCTATTTTTATGTGACTTTTACTTCAAACATGTAGCTAACGACTTTTTTTTCACCAAAATTTGATGAAATAAAAAGGGTTTCTTAAGAATGTTCTTATCTTTCCATAACTATACGGTTTGTCAAATTATGAGTTTAGAAGGTAATTATTACTTATTTTCTAATGGAGTTATGTATAAGGTGCTGACTGCCACACTACTTGAAAAATAACTATAAATTTCAAATGGTACAATATTTTTTAAATCCAAAAGATGCACCACATTCTATGTTTCTTCTACTATAAGGAAAAAAAATGGAAATTTGAATTTCACAAAGTTTTGAATTAGTTAAGGTGGTCAGACACAAGATTTTTTTATTCCAAAAATAATAAAGTAAAAAATTAATTATTAATTATTTATTTATAATGAAAATACCCAAAAATATGTGTCACATCCAGGCATGAGTCTAATACTTATATCTAGAATATTATTAAAAAATATTATAATTTTATTTTGATTAAGGTGGTTAGACATACGTCTACTTCTTATTTTTGTTCTAATTTTTTTAAATATTGCTTTAAAATTCAAAATTTTGACCAATCAAATTTTTTTTTATAGATAAATCCTAGTTGTTTAGAAACTAGATTCAATTTACTAGATATTCCTTTCTCTCAACTTTTTGATATAAAGTTAATAACAAGTAGAAAATTGCATGTCAAGTTGACATAACCCTAATTTTTTGATTTTTTATTTCCACTTAAGAGCATAGTTTGGTTGAATATGATCTTGAATAGACCCAAGATGGGGCACTTCATTCCATGTAAGAATAACAATGATGCTAGCCACATTACACACCTATTCTTTAAGGAGGTTATTCATTGAGTTCCATTAAGAATTGTTTCAGATAGAGATGTTAAGTTCATGACCCACTTTTGGAAGACTTTATGGAGAAGACTTGGTATAAACCTCTCATTTGATTTAGCACACCATCCTCAAACTAATGGCCAGACTGAGGTGTTGAACAAAGTGCTAGGTAATCTCTTGAGGTCCCTAAATAAAGAGTATGGGAAAACATGGGATGCCATCATTTTGCAAGAAGATTATGCTTAAAATGATAGTAGGAATAGGACCATTGGAAGATTCCCTTTTGAAATTGTGTATGGGATGTATCCGAGGGGTGTATGTGATTTGAGGAATCTTGAAGAATGGAACACAAAAGTGGACATGCTAAAGATTTTTTTTCCAAACAATGAAATAAATCAAAGAGCAATTCAAGAAGACTATCCAAGATAATACACATAAATCAAAAGCCAAGGTGGATGAAAGTAAGGAAAGACAATTAGTTCTCTATTGGTGATTATGTTATGGTGCATTTGAACAAGTCCAGATTCAAAATGGGAGTGCCAACTAAGCTACAAATGAAAAGAGTTGGGCCTTGAAAAATGATAGCCAAATATGGAGCTAATGCTTATAAACATTACTTACCATCAGATTTGGGCATCTCTCTTGTTTACAATGTCCAAGATTTTATTGAATTCAAGGTTACACTACCTCAGAGTAGTCAAGGGATTAGTGATGATCTGGAACCTAAAATCATACCTTCATCAAGATAATTTTAAGATGAAAAAATAGTTGGACTCAAGAGTTAATAAGGCCACCAAACACAAGGTGTACATGGATCACTTCATCAAGTGGAAAGACAAGCCAACTTTAGAATCAACTTGGGTTGTTGAGGCTAATTTCAACAAGGCAGACATCCCCCAAGACCTATTCTCCAGAAGAGTGGCATAGCTTTCTTTTCTGCGGGACTGATGTAGGGGCACCTAGGTAGGCTTATGGAAGACCTAGGGCTAATAGGGTATTTTTTCTTGTAGTGGTTCTAGCCACACCACTAGGTTAATAATAGGGTGAACCTAGCCCTAGGTTGAGGTAAGTTAAAGTTAGAAAGCCTCATTAGGCCTTAATTTATCATAGTTTCTTAATTATGTCAAATGGAGAATCTTTGTATTTTTCATGAAAGTATAGCCAAATAAGGATTTTTAAGATCTTTTTAAAATTTCTTGTATCCAATTAAGGCTCTTGGTAAGGTTTGACAAACTTTGGAGCAAGTTTGACAACTTTTGTTGCATTCGAGAAACTTTTAAGTTGGAGCTTGGTAAATATACAAAATAGTTGGGTTAAGAGCTAGAATTTGTTTATAAGGCCATCCTCAACCTTTTGAAAGGGTCAGAAGTTTGAGTCATTTTGGTGTGTATG
The DNA here is from genome assembly GCA_028749045.1 of Cupressus sempervirens. Classification (NCBI taxonomy): domain Eukaryota; kingdom Viridiplantae; phylum Streptophyta; class Pinopsida; order Cupressales; family Cupressaceae; genus Cupressus; species Cupressus sempervirens. The sequence continues at coordinate 425,147,311 of CM053789.1, read as the reverse complement.
GAATATCAACAAGTTAATAGTTACAATTTTGTGTTTTTGAGGAACTTGACACATTAATTTATTGAATTTGGATCTATAGAGTTTGAAAGTGTTAGAGGAGTTTTATTTATGATTCTTAACAACACTAATTTTTGTTTTAGTAGTGTTTAAGTTGAATGAAAATATTTTTTTTGTTTCTTGATTGCATGTTGTTCTTAACTAGGCCATTGGGAAAAATGGAGTCATAAATCCTCTTCACACCATAGGATCTATATGGTATCTTTGGAATAGGAAGATTATTCCTTGTACATATTTTATAGTGAAGGAAGGGCCCTAGGAAGCAAGAAAATCATTTTTGTGGTGATGGCCTAGGTGAGTTAGAGATGCATGACTACATAGTCTAGTACAAAGCTGATAAGTGGGATTGAATGCTCAAATTTCTTTGATAAAAGTATGTGGAAAGATAGTAGTATGTGTGGTGAACCCCCAATCTCAATGAGATGCATTAGTGAAGGTTATATGGTGGGTAACATTTCATTATTGTAATATTGGTTTAAGGTCTTGTGAATCCTAATATTTAGGCTTAATTTGTGGGCATACAATAAGGACTGGTTTGAAACCCATTACCACCTTAATCCTTCAGATATCTAAAAAGGTTTTTTTAATTCAAGGCTTAGTTCAACCCCTTATTAAGGAAATTTACAAGTTATATGGAATTTTCTTCATTAAGAGGGACAATTGCTTGTAGCTCTATTACAAGCATATTTGTGCAATTTTGCATGACCTTTGGAACTTTATTAGGGTTTTAATTTCAATTATGGTCCCAAGTCTTGAAGGAACTCAAAATTCCTTTCTAGATGACCATTCCTACATTTAGAGTGTTAGATGATATTTTTGGTTTATTGTGGAATTGGTGGGAAAAATATGAGGATTTTAAATCAAGAATAGTGAATGGTGGTTAAGAGTGTTTTTTCTTGTTAAATGGTGTGTACTAGTTGAAGGATCTAGGAAATTATAGTCAAGATCCTAAGGAGAGTATGATAAGAAGAAACATTATTAGGCCAAGAGAAAGAGCTAAGGAGACCCTAGAAGAAACTAGAGTAGGAGCAAGACTAGTTGTCACATCAATGCACCTATCAAGTGACCACAAAATAATGTCAAAACACTACACACTTACAAATAGATTAAGAATAATGGGGAATAGCCATCCCAAAGTTCCTAAGTATACTATCATGCCACACATGAGGTTCTTGAGTCCATGTAAACTCACCCTTTGAACACAAAGGATGCCAATTTACTAAGAAAATTGCACACTCCAAAGGATATTTCCCATAACTAACCACCAAACATAGAAGCACATAGTCTTTATGGTAAAAAACCTCAAATATCACTAGAAATTAGGGTTACATACTAAATTAGACAAGATATCATAATAATTTTGTCAATGGACAAAATCATGTTATATGTTCATACTAACTCATAAGATGGTAACATGTGTCCGACAATACCATATCACTCTAGCAACATGTTGGGAATACTACACCCAACCTACTACTAAACCCAATTTCCAACCTCAAGTCAACTATAAATGAGAAAATTGACTAAGAAAATCCTCTTGATGATACAAGATTAGGAAGGTACAAAATACAAAGTATTAGGACTAAGAAGGAGTCTCTCTCAACCTCTGCACTGAATCAGCCCAATATGCATTAGTTAAACTCACAAGTCCACCAACCAATAAAAATACTCATCCAAAACTAATTGGACTAGTGGCATAACCATGATAGCCTACTTTCTCAAGAGAGAAAAGGATTAAGAGATGCACCAAATTCAACATCCAAAAGGAGGATCTAGACTCACCAAAAGTACTGGTTCATTCCCAAATAACAAGGGCAATATCTACTCAAGCAAGGAACACTCACAATCTACACTTCACCTCACAGAGGTGGATTGGTGTTATAGGTAACATTCAAACCCAAGCACAAATCCAAACTAAGTACCTAGTAGATTATGAAGGCTATTAATTCCCACATTAAGAATAACATGAAGGGTTAAACTTCTCCAATAGCCATAAATATGACATGTCATGATTGAATTGGCCTCTACTTGATAGAGGGTACTTGAAACATCAATCTGCATCTTGTAACGTGCAAAAAAGATGTTGGTTGTTCCCCAACTAAAATTTTTGCAATTAGCACACTCTTGCATGAAGTTCTCACATAACTATGTGAGATAATGAAATTTTCAATCTAAGAAAATGGATGACAACTTGTTTACTCAGATGAAATTTCACATCAACACAAAAAATTCCTTCACTTTGAAGGCCATAACTTGCACATTTGGACTCTGATTGACTCCATTCTAAATGCATTTAAAAGACATCAATAAGGCCTAAAACATGATGGATTTTAGAGGTTCCAAATACCAATTTTTTTTTTATCACCACTCATAATAAAACATCATAGAAAATATTAGATAGTCTTAGTTAACAAGACAAGCAATAAACACAATGTCTAAAACAACCAAAGTGAAGACATGTCCATATTGACATAAGACATGAAATGGGACATAATTCTGAAATGTCCCTTTTCAGATTTTGTATGATATTTCAAGCCTATAATCAGATCTTTAAGATCAAACAACCAATCTTTTAAAGATTCACCAATTTCTCAATAAACCCCAAATCGGGTATGCCAGAAATAGTCCCAAAAACTTCATAGCTTCACATATTATTAGTAAATCTGAAAGTGGAAATTTTTATAGAAATTTCAGCAGCATAACAGCCTAAAAAATGAGATTTTCAGATCTATATAACATTTACAAAACAGCTCCCAAACAAAGGATAAAAACAATGCTCATCGGGCTCCCGAAAACAACATAGAATAGTTTGAAAAAACCACAAAAACACTAATAATCTATCACAAAAGTATAATAATGAAAAAATAAATATATTTAGCTCTATTTTAATATCTAAAAGTATGAAATACAGTAGCAACCCAAACTGATATGAAATACTCAACCGGAAACACCAAACTCTTACAAAAAACACACCAGAAAAACCACAAATCTGCACTGTTCAGCACAAAGGAAAACTCTGCATGAGCATGCACATGGAATGGCTTCAAAATCCCATCCTTAGTCTTCCTATAAACTTGAAAACTCCCTTTCTTGGGTCTCCTTCCTTACAGGTTTGGCAGCCTCTAAAGAATAACAAAGAAATGAGCAAAAATCAAGTTCTGGAATGAGCCCAAAATGCCTCCAAACTCCTTAAAAGAGAGCATAACCCTAACTCACATCCAAGAGGGGTTAATAAAACATATTTAAATAATAATTTTCATTTATTAGTCCATTAGCTTCCAAATATTATCCCCTTTTTCTAAAACTTCACTTTTTTGGGCCTGCCTGCCTTAGAAAAGATTATTATTTTTAATTATTTGAAAAGGGGACATGAAAAGTCCTCCTCCCCTTCAAAATATTGTTTTTCCTCAAGAAATGGCTGAAAAATAAACCAATCAATCCACCTAGATCCCAAATTTAGTCATGAACTATACTATTGTCAATTAACACAGGCTCTTGCAATATCCTCTGCAATATAACCAAGAGGAATCCATAATCAAACTGACAATTACTGCTCAACCAAACTCCAAATTCACAAATTCCATAGTTAGAAACCCATGAGACACAAACTCTTAGAACATAAAAACCCAAGTAATGTGGACAAATCAAACTACAAACATAGTAAATACCATCAACACATCCCACTGGCCTATATAGAATGTACAATCCAACTCTGCAACAATGGTGAATGCTGCCAAATGAAATTGTACCAAGTATGGAGAATCCACACACTGTACAACTCCTGCGGTCAACACAACTTTGCAAATCACCTGTCACTGTCTCATAACCATAACCCCCATGCACCCCTGATGGTGAAAAGCCATCACAAGATAAATAGTAAGGAATGGAACCCAAACCAAATTTTCCTGCCATCAACTCCTCAACATAAGGATCAAATGCTAACTAATGTCCATACCCTGCAATATAATGTTGATAAAGAAAACCAACCTCAGTCAAAAGCTCACCATGAACAAGTGATACAAACCACTATGACTGATCACCGGCTAAGTTAGGAGATGTCATAGCCAAAGGAGTAGAATCAATAACAACACTCGATGAAGCATCACTCCAAAACTCCTACTCTAACTCATGTATTGTTAAGCTATAAACTGTAGAACCTATCACCATTTCGTGCCCATCATGACTCTCATCTCGAGGTGTCAAACTATCCCATAACTGATGATAAGCACTAGGAACCAAAGTACATCTCTGTATCATCATCTCATCAACATTGTCATCAAAGGTAAATTGATGAACATACCTCACAATGTAATGCTGATAGAATGCGCCAATCTCAGTCAGTGGCTCAGACTGCAATCCAAATGTAACTAATTGCAATTGATCACTAACAAAGTTGGAACTGACTACTAACTCTGAAGACATCACCAAGGGAGTAGTATTACTAGTAGGAACCATGCCAACTGATAGCTCACCAACATCACACATGGTCTTTGATACAACATCTCTAGTCTTCGTGCCATTAGTACTAGAGGTCACCACCATGTCAGGCATACCACAACAATCTGCTGTAGCACCCAACTCAATTGAACCTAACTCTAGTGGGGATGAACCCGATAGGCCAATGTTAGTATCAAGCATGGATGCATCCCCATCTCCACTATCTTTGACAATCTCGACCATGGACATCCTCGAATCACCAGACACCATAGCTTATAATTGTACAAAATCTAGTAAAGATGGTAGTTTCTATAACTCCATGGTCACTTTAGCCAAATGAAACTGTGACTTCTTGAAAGCCAACTATGTACTCTCAAGAATCTCAGAAGTCACCTCAAGCTACTGAGTTAGCTCACTCACCTCATCTTCCTTGGCCAAAAATGTGTCATATGTTGTACTGCACCACTCCATAAGATAATCTTTTTTTGCTACCAACTGCATATAATCCTATCTCAAAATCCGAATAGCCTCCCATAAAGAGTGGAACTCTATCAAGGAAAGAAAACTGCCTCTCTACTCATCACTAGTAGGAGAACCCCATCCACAAACTGCTAACAATTGACGAGCAACATCAAAATGTTGGTAAGCGATAGCAATGTCTCGTTCACTAACTCTCAACTGACTAGACACATGATGGCACTAGCTAGACTGTATCTTACAAACCTCCTCCGACGCACTATCTAAAGGAGCATCCTAAAGGTTACTGGTCTCTAGAGAATTACCATCCATATCATGCAAATCAACTCCAAAGCTCATATCAACATACAGAGTATCAAAAACTATAGCACTACTATCCAACTCCTCTGTACCAAAAGAACCCACCAAGGAAACTAAGTCTTCAAAATTGCCCACTGCATCATCCTGGATGTCATCAATGCCAATATGATCCTAGGACTCATCTGTACACACTGCCAAATATGAAAGATCATCAAAACATTCCAACAAGTATGGTCGACTAGATATATGAACAAAGCCCAACACCGCTATATAAAAACTAATACCAGCATCAGACAAGCTGTTGGCACAAAAAAAGACAACACCATGCAATCTACTGATCAAATCCATGATAACACCCAAACAACCACTGCTACCAAACAGTGTTAAATATTTCCAGTCAACTGAATCCCAAACGCCAATATAACAATCTCGAGTCCATATTCGTAAACTATAATCAGCTGGTAACTCAAGCAAACTCCTCACCTAAGTAATATGACCAATACCAACTAACTCCACATACATGTTTGACATTGTCCCTATATCCTAGATGTGAATGTAAGATGAAATCACAACATTATCAAAGACTACATATGATATACCATTCACAGAAAGCTGAGTATTAGGAGTGCAAGATGAAACTAAACTCAACTCCATGCCATGCTTATCCCCATGTCTCTCCCAGTCTTGTAATGCCAATGGGGTATTCACCCAAGAAACTCAAGTTTCCTCAAGCTCGTGAGAAAGCCTATCAACTTCCTCCTCCTTCCTCCTCAAGGCATCTGAATAGTCTCTGAAAAGGCTAAGAAGATGGTCAGGATCTGATAGAAGATGTAAATAACTCAACTTCATCGTTCCCATTCATTCCCTAATCGCTTGTAAATCAACACAAGAAGACTTTGCTTGAACTCCCTTATGTCTACCCTGTAACTGAATCATTCAAATGTGATCCTCTATCATATCTCTCATGTTGTCATGATGAGATAATGAAGTCACAACACTATCTTTGTTCAACTTCAGCTAGTTGGACAAATCATGTGAAGTACTACCTGCTTCAACCTCAAGTGACAAAGCATCTAACTATGCCTGGTACTCTTTCTCAACAAAGTCATGAATGCTCAATGTTTGCTCATATCTACTAGGTATCTCACCATCATGCACAACAACATCCTCATAATCATCATCTAAACCCACTACCTCCTATGGCAGAGTAGAATCTGAGACCTCTGCTTGGCTATAAGCTAGTTTCTCAAACTCCTCATGCAAGTTCTTAGTAATTGTGTCATCTGCCTTGTGAGAAAATTTGCCAAATAGAAATCCAATCAACTTATCCACCTTAGCTGGGTCTGACAACATGTCATTCATCATACGATGGTGCTCAACCAACTATTCAGACATGTCATGGCTTATTTTCCTAAGTTTATCTCGAATGTCTAAATTACCATCCTTTCTACTGTTCTGACTCTAGATATCAATTATCCAAGATCGTGTCCTCTGAGACTCTGTACTATACCTGTCCATTCTAGATAAAGTAAAGTGTAACCCCAATAGGTTATAACTTATTCAAACACCAAGAACTAACATGCAATTGATTAGAGGTAGCATGCAACCATAGATTTTGACAGGTAGCTAATTAGAAGCAACATGCAACCACCAAATTCACCAAGAACTAACATGCAAATGATTAGAAGTAGAATGCAACCATAGATTTTGAGATGTAGCTGATTAGAAGCAACATGAAACCACAAAATTCACCAAGAACTAACATGCAAATGATTAGAAGTAGCATGCAACCATAAATTTTGACATGCAAGATTTGGGTAGTTGTCAAAACTGACATGCAAACTTCTACAAATCCTCAGGCTGGCAAGATCATAGCTCTGATACCACTGAAATGTTCCTTTTCTGATTTTATATGATATTTCAAGCCTCTAGTCATATCTTTAAGATCAAACAACCAATCTTTCAAAGATCCACCAATTTCTCAATAAACCCCAAATCGGGTATGTCGGAAATAGTGCCAAAAACTTCACAGCTTCACATATTATTAGTAAATCTGAAAGTGGAAATTTTTATATAAATTTAATCAGCATAAAATCCTACAAAATTACATTTTAAGATCTGTATAACATTTACACAACAGCTCCCAAACAGAGGATAAAAACAATGCTCCTCGGGCTCCCGAAAACAACATAGAATAGCTCGAAAACACCACAAAAACACTAATAATCTATCATAGAAGTATAGTCATGAAAAAATACATATATTGAGCTCTATTCTAACATCTAAAAGTCTAAAATACAGCAGCAACCCAAACTGATATGAAATACTCAACCAGAAACACCAAACTCTTACAAAAAACACACTCGAAAAATTACAAATTTGCACTGTTCAGCACAAAGGAAAAATCTGCATGAGCATGCACATGGAATGGCTTCAAAATACCATCCTTAGCCTTCTTGAAAACCTACAAACTCCCATTCTTGGGTCTCCTTCTCCACAGGTTTGGCAGCCTTTGAAGAATAAGAAAGAAATGAGCAAAAATCAAGTTCTGGAATGAGCCCAAAATGCCTCCAAACTCCTTAAAAGAGAGAATAACCCTAACTCACGTCCAAGAGGGGTTAATCAAAAATATTTTAATAATAATTTTCATTTATTAGTCCATTAGCTTCCAAATATTATCCCCTTTTTCTGAAACTTCACCTTTTTGGGCTTGCCTACCTTAGAAAAGATTATTATTTTTAATTATTTGAAAAGGGGACATGAAAAATTCACACATTGAAACCAATATTACTTATCTTTCATAATTTCATTAGTTAATCATAGCAAAATCATTAATGCACAATGAAACTAAAAGGTTTTCAAAGCAAGGGTTCAAGAGTCACTTACCATAAAACAAGTGGATATCTTTTGAAATTTCTCTCAAGAATAACATAACGTTTAATTATAATTCAAAGTACTCAATTATACTAACAAACCTACCTCCATGAAAAAAAAGACTAGTATGTTTTCTAAGGATATTATCCCTTCTATGTACTACTAGAGGTTTGAGATAAACATGATAGAGTCATAACACATGATTGGGCAACAATAAAATACATGTAGAATAGTCATCGAGAGACATAATAAAAAATTCCAAATCGGGGAATTGTCAACTCAAATAGTAAATCATGAAAGATCTCATTTCAGCAATAAGTTAAGTGTGAAAATAACCACAAAGAGAGTGATAGAGAAATTTGATGACTATTCCAAGGAAGGAAAATACTAAAAGCCAATGCTAGCCCAACAACATGAGGAAAGTACCTCCTGCCAAATAAAATAATCCATCAATCAAATCACATTACATGTGATGACTAAGAGCAATCAAACATGAGGGATAAATTGCTACACAATTCTACGGAATACATCATCCTAGAAGCATTAGAGAACACAGTCACACACATCAACCAATATAACATCAATAACATCATGCATATATAGACTACAATAATTTCCTTAATTATTTTCCTTGCAATGCAACATTTATATGTCTATCAATTTTAATACAATTTCCTTAAGATTAAGAAGAAATTAGTTTGGGGGATGAAGTCATTAGCCCAAAGGATATACTGCAAAAACTACTCCTTTGTAATGATCAATAATAAACACTCATTTCCCAATGAAAGGAAACCATTCATTACTATATTGATAGAACATATAATCAAAAATAAGATTCATTTATTTACTTGCAAGTAGGATAAAATAGGGAAAACAATGCACCTTAATCCACAAGAAGAAACAAAAAAATCACTAAAGGCCAACACATGGACACCAATTTGTGGCTTCATCCAATAGGATCACAAAAGAAACCAACCAAACTAAGGCACATTGATTCTATCTATGAAACTATCAAGACTTACTTCCTTCTCCTGACATTGCTCTACTTGCATCCACTAGACAAGCAAGTCCATCACAAGTTGATACCAAAGAAAAAATACTCATGAGCTCTCAAAGAGGCACTCACATTCACACAATTGTAGCATTAACCATATGGACAACATATACACAAAGATCCCAATTTTTGAACATGGGATTTGACACCAAATGTAATGCCCCAATTAGAGATCCTTGGAGCACAAGGATAAAACATGCACTAAACATTTTTATTCTTTAGATAAGTTACTTAACAACAACATAAAGTAACCAAGTTGAAGAGTGAATCATCAAAGCAACGTGATAAGAATAGGAAACATGGAAAGACTTACATATTCACCTACACCAATGGAAGTCTTACAACTAATTCAAAATATTTCCAAGCTCTAAACTAGTACTCACAAACTAAAACCACATGAATCATGAGAATATACAAAGCAGATGTTCTCTTTCAAATACAAAGTAAAAGCTCCAAGCATGGTGAGACATACAAGTCCATATCCACTAAACATATAATAACCAAGAATTGCAACCAGACACCAATAACAGTCATGCAGAAGGTGAGGCTCAAAGTTAAAATTGCTCATCTACTACACACCATGCTGAAAGATAAATGTTGACTCCTAAAAATTTGGCTAAATCTGAAATCCTAAAGCCCTAAAATTTGACTAAGTCTAAATTTCTAAAGATCTAAAATTTTGTAGAATATTTATCTTAACTCGAAGATATCTAGAACCTATCTCAAATGTATCGTAGCTTATATTAAAATATATCTTAATTATAAGGAATTAAATATGCATCAAATTATACTTCAACAATATATTGTACACACCAAATAATGTCTATTTTCATCTAGGAAGGTGTGCAACCATAAAAGGTACCCAAAACACCCTTCAACACTCAACCAAAAAGTCTAGAGATACCTATTGTTTTCTTGAGTTGATATTTCCAAGAAATTAGGTGACACTTTTCTAGTGTGATATGGTATTTCATAACTACTAGGTGATACTTTTCTAGTATTGTGTGATACTTCTTACTAATACCATATGATACTTTTAGAAACCACACAATAAAGGTTTTTATTACCATGTGATACTTTACCAATGTCACATAATAGAACATATAACTGTCATGTGATACTTTCTAGTATTGTCTGATATTTCTCATTAAGGCATGCAATACTTTTCTAGTATTACATAATGCTGGACCATTATTACCCAAGATTCTAAAGAAACAACCTAATGAACAATCAGGAGGGAAAAATATTTAGAAGCTCCACATCGAAGACTATCGGATCTAAAATAATCAAGGTGTGGACACTCAAATGCATGAAATATAAGACACCATGCAATGAGAAAGAGAAAACATCTATCCAACTATTAGATAACAACATATGAAAGATGATGGGAACACAACCCAAGAACAGAATGGACACAACAGAAAAGGGAAATTGTATTAACTGAGAAAATAAGCTAGTACAAATAGTATAGAGAAAATAAACTTCAAGACATGCCCTAAGGGCTTACAATAGCAAAAATTTGGAGATAATTTCTCCTTTCAGTACCTCCTCTCAAACTCCACTCCGAACTACCTTTTACAATGCCAAAAATTTCCTTAAATAGACCCTGAAGGGTTAAGGACTAGGAGTACATTCTAGAAAGTGCCAGAAGGCATCCACTAACCAAATAGAAGGTTCTAGAAGCTGTGTTAGAAGTCGGTGCAAATCTAGAAGAATCCAAAAATGGTAACCGGACTTCTGGGAGGTATAACTTTTGAACCGTAGCTCCGATTGACGAACCGTTTACATTTTCAGAAAGCTCTCAAAGTGCTCTATAGCCCTATGGACTAGCTTCACTCATCCCCCATTTTTCAGCCCTTTTTGAGGTCATTTAATGCCCCTAACCTAACTTTGAAGCATTCTTAGGAGGTCTCCAAAACTCAAAAAACTACAATAACTTTCAAACCCTAGGGCCTTTTGACCTGATTCTTTTTCTAGAATGCTCTAAATCATAATTACATTCATCTGGCCAATTCACACCATCTAGGTCACCAAAATGATGGCCAAATTGCACGCTCCTATTTTTTCAGGATTTTCTAGCACACTGATAGTTGAACTGTGAGAGTTGGAACCTTTATTTGTCCCAAATGGGTATCCAAAAATAAAAAGACATGAAACAAAAACTAAGTCTAAGTACATTTTTTTTTGGTGACACAGGATTGCCCTTATACCTCTGGATGCTCTTGCATTAGACACCCAGGGTAGATTGCAAAGTGACCCTGTTACTTTATGAATGGTAGAGGAAATCCCAAATGGGAAACCTTAGCTGTTGAAATCCAAGATATGTCCTCGATCAACCGTCCTTTCCACTTCACCAAATACTCTTCATACTACCTATTTTTGGTACTCCTACCTACACGATGATCTAGAATGTCGTCTATCTCCTCCTTCTTAGAAGCAGGAATCAGACATGGTTCTAACACCTGCTCCTCATCTGCACCATCATCATGATACTTTGTTAAATCTACACTGTTGAAAATGGGAGAAATTTGAATACCATCTGGCAGCTCCACTTCATATGCATTTCCTGAGTCATGTTTTTTCAAAATTTTGCAGGGGCCAAATTTCTTCATTTTCAGCTTGTTGTAAGTACCGGCTGGAAATATTTATTTTCGTAAGTGCACCATGACTAAATCCCCTACTTGGAATTCTTTATGTCTTCTCCTTTGATCATCCCTAGCTTTATACTCTTGATTCATCTTGGTAATGTGTGCTTGAACCTCCTCATGTAGATGCTTGATATGTTCAGCAAATTCTTTAGCTTCAACACTTGTCCTCTCCGCTTGTTCTATCTTCCTCAGCTCTGGTGTAGTCCGTGGGCTATTCCCATATACAATTTGGAATGGTGATTTTCTAGTACTCCTATTTATAGAGTTATTGTAAGCAAATTCTGCTTGTGGTAGAATCAAATCCCACCCCTTGGGCTTATCCCCAACTAAACATCTCAGCAAATTTCCCAGACTTCTGTTTACCACTTCTGTTTGGCCGTCAGTTTGTGGGTGATGGGTGGAACTGAATTTTAAGTTTGTTCTCAAATTTTTCCACAATGTCCTCTAGAAATACCCCACAAATTTAGTATCTCTGTCAAAAACTATGCTCCTTGGAAGACCATGTAGTCTTACCACCTCTTTGAAAAACAAGTCTGCAATATGGATAGCATCATGAGTTTTGTGGCATGGAATGAAATGTGCCATTTTGGGGAACCTATCAACCACCACGAATACTGAGTCATTACCCCTTTGTGTCCTTGGCAATCCAAGAACAAAATCCATACTTATGTCCTCCCATGGCCTTGATGGAATAGGCAATGGCTGATATAGGCCAGTATTGTGACTAAACCCCTTGGCAACTTGACAAACCTGGCAACTATGTACAAACTTCTTCACATCCTGTGAAATTTGAGGCCAAAAATAATGTTCTCTAAGAATGGCAATGGTCTTATCTTGACCAAAATGTCCTGCCATCACTCCACTGTGTTTCTCCTTAGTTAGATTTTCCCTCATGGAACTCCTTGGAATGCACAATTGACTACCCTTGATCCTGAATCAAATAGTCTAACCACTTGGTCCTATCTACAGCAACAGGTTCTTTACAAGCTTTCCATGCTTCAAAAAAATCAGGATCCTCGGGGTACAAATTCTTGAGTTCATCAAACCCAACTACTTCAACCTGCATTACTATAAGCAATAATTGTCTCCTACTTAGTGCATCTGCAACCCTATTAGATTTTCCACTTCTATTCTTTTAACACAAATGTATAGCTCTGCAAGAACTCTACCCACTTCATATGCCTTTGATTTAATTTACCTTGGCTATTCAGGTACTATAATGCCTGATGATTAGTATACAAAACAAATTCCTTTGGAAATAAATAATGCCTCCATTTCTTTAAGGCCTGCACTATTGCATAGAACTCTTCATCATAAACAGAATACTTCTTCTTTGCATCATTCAATTTTTCACTAAAATATGCAATAGGCTTACCTTCTTGGCTTAATACAGCCCCAATAGCGCTACCACTGGCATCACAATCTACCTAGAAAACCTTTCTAAAATCTAGAAGTGCCAACACTGACTATTCTGTTGCCTTCTTCTTCAGCAATTCAAAACTTCTCGTAGCTACTGCAGTCCATTTGAACTCTTTTCTATCCCCTCTTATTGTATCAGTTAGGGGTGAACATATGCCACTGAAATTCTTAATAAAATTCTTGTAAAAACTAACCAGACCATGAAATTATCTTACCTCAGTAGCAGACCTTGGAGTAGGCCATTCCAAGATGGCTTTTACCTTCTTTGGATCTATTTTGAGACCTTTAGGTGATATAACAAACCCCAAATAGACTAACTCCCTTTTTGCAAAGATACACTTCTTCAGATTAATTAATAGTTTCTCTTCCCTTAGCCTTTTAAGGACACTACGAATATGCAGTAAATGTTCTTCCAAAATCTTGCTGAAAATTAAAATATCATCCAAATAGACAATAACAAATTTTCCCAAGAACTTCTTAAGTACCTCATTCATGAGCCGCATGAAGGTGCTTGGGGCGTTCGTCAATCCAAAAGGCATGACTAACCACTCATAAAGACCCTCCTTGGTCTTGAAGGCTGTTTTCCACTCATCTCCTTCTCAAATCGGTATCTGATGATAACCACTCTTCAGATCTATCTTTGTGAAGTACTGAGGTCCACTCAAGTAGTCCATAAGGTCATCCATCCTTGGCAAAGGAAACTGGTACTTGATGGTTATCCTATTTATAGCTCGAGAATCTGTACACATCCTCCACTCTCCATCCTTCTTTGGTACAATTACTGTAGGTACTACACATGGACTCAGGCTCTCTCAAATAAAGCCCTTCCTCAACAGCTCTTGAACCTGTCTATTTAGCTGCTTTGTTTCAGTAGGAGTCATCCTGTGGGCAGCCTTGTTAGGAAAACAAGCTCTTGGAATCAGATCTATCTAATGACTAATTTTCCTTATTGGTGGCAATCCATCTAGAAAATTACCAGAGATAATATCTCCAAACTCCCCTAGTAAATCTGAAACTTCAAGTGGTATTTCACTACTACCTTCTTTATCTTTCCTAGGAATCAAAGCATAGCACATATGCTGATGTTTCATGCCATCTAAAAACTTCCTTCCATCAACAAGAAAAATCCTAGCACTGCTACATACCTTTTCACCTTCTTTTTTCATGGGCTTCAATTTGTGGCGAACTCCATCCTTTGTCTAGAGTATGTGTTTGCATGTCCATCATGCATTGCATGTCTATCAAACTTCCATGGTCTACCCAACAATAGATGGCAAACATCCATCGAAATAACATCACAGAGAACTTCATCATGGTAACTCCCAATTTTGAATTTTACTAAACATTGTTGACTTACCAAGACCTTATGATCATCTTTTACCCAAGAAATCTGATAGGGCTAGGGATGTTTCTCCCTCTTGAGCTTCAGCTTAGAGACCATCTCTTCTGATACCAAGTTATCAGTGCTACCACCATCAATGATCACGTCACAACATTTATCCTCACACTTGCATCTAGTACAGAACAAACTCCTCCATTGTCCTAGTTCAATCTCACCACTTAGTAGGACTCTTTCATTTTCCAAGGTCTCTCCTCTTTTTGCATCCTCTGAATGTGATGATTGTGCATCCTCATCCACATGAGCAACCCTAGCTTGGCCCTCAGCTCTCCTATCTATCCTTCCTTGTTGTTGAGGGCATTCAAAGGCATGATGACCTTCTTCATTGCAATGGAAATAGGTACCATGGAAGCCTCCTCTTCCTTATCCACATCCTCTACCTCTTCCTCTTTGATTTCCAAAATCTTGGTCACAGGAGTTGTTGAAACCTTCATTCCTTTGGTTCCTGCTAGTACCCTCATCTTCATTTTTCTTTTGGGTTTCATTGCGGCCTCCAAATGACCTACCGCTTCCCATTCCTCCTTGACCATGCCCTCTTTGTCTTCCTTCAAACCTCTTATTTAGCTTCTCTTCAACTCGTAAAGCAAGCTGGTATGCCTCTTCAACGCTGGTCATTCTTACCAGACTTAATTCCTCCTAGATGCTAGGTCTCAACCCACTAATATAACGAGCAACCTTCTCCTTATTTGCTTCTACATGCCTCACTCTAATCAAGAGTTGATAAAATTCCTCTATATATTCTTGGACTGATTTTCCTGCTTGCTTCAACCCATGCATCTTCTTAAATAAATCAAGCTCGTAGTCCACAGGAATGAACTGCTTCTTCAATTTGTCCACCATGCGATCCCATCTTGTGATCTTCTCCTTTCCTCTTCTATTTCTTTCCAATTGAACCTCTTGCCACCAGATTTTGGCATGGCCTTTCAGTTTGGCCTTTGTAAACTTAACCCTATCTGGGTCCCTTATATCCTCATACTCAATGTATTCTTCCAGTTCATTGATCCAATCGATCAACTTATCTAGTTTCAAATTTCCTGAAAATACACCCACTTCAATCGTAGTTCTTTTCCCAAACATAGTAATGGCCCTAAATGGCCTTTCCTCTGCATGATTCAGAAATTCCCCGTCAAATTCCCCTTCTGGTTCCATTACTTCTTCTTCATTGTCATCCTCACTGTCGTCACCTGTGGTAACATTTTCTCCTCTACGGAGCTCCTCTTGCAATGCCTGCACCTGCCTTTGGAGGGCTCTAACCTCCTTAGGATTAATAGCTCTAGCCCTTTTTCCATGCTCTCTTCATGGAGGCATCTTCTAACTCGATCCCACAACCACATAGTCCTAGTGCAAACTGCCTCACAGTCGGCGCTCTGTCTACACACTCAGGAAAACCTGGCTCTAATACCACTTGATGGGAACACAACCCAAGAACAAAATGGACACAATAGAAAAGGGAAATTGTATTAACTGAGAAAATAAGCTAGTACAAACATTACAGAGAAAATAAACTTCAAGACATGCCCTAAGGGCTTACAATAACAAAAATTTGGAAATAATTTCTCCTTTCAGTACCTCCTCTCAAACTCCACTCCGAACTGCCTTTTACAATGTCGAAAATTTCCTTAAATAGACCCTGAAGGGTTAAGGACTAGGAGTGCATTCTAGAAAGTGCTAGAAGGAATCCACCGACCAAATAGAAGGTTCCAAAAGTTGTGTTAGAAGCTGGTGCAAATCTAGAAGAATCCAAAAACGGTAATCGAACTTCCAAGAGGCATGACTTTTGAACCGTAGCTCCGATGAATGAACCGTTTACATTTTCAGAAAGCTCTCGAAGCGCTCTATAGCCCTATGGACCAGCTTCACTCATACCCCAATTTTTGGCCCTTTTCAAGGTCATTTAATGCCCCTAACCTGACTTTGAAGCATTCTTAGGAGGTCTCCAAAACTTGAAAAACTACAATAACTTTCAAACCATGGGGCCTTTTGACCTGATTCTTTTTTTGGAATGCTCTAAATCACAATTACATTCATCTGGCCAATTCACACCTTCTAGGTCACCAAAATGATGGCCAAATTGCATGCTCCTATTTTTTCAGGATTTTCTAGCACACTGATAGTTGAACTGTGAGAGTTGGAACCTTTGTTTGACCCAAATGGGTATCCAAAAATAAAAAGACATGAAACAAAAACTAAGTCTAAGTACATTTTTTTTGGGTGACACAAGATTGCCCTTATACCTCTAGATGCTCCTGCATCAAAAGAACACATGGAAAGAAACATCTCAATGTACATACATGGTTCATAAACCAAACATCATATGAAGGAAAACATAAACATCTGTGCACCAAGACAAGTAAAACTCATGATCACTTCCTTCCAACCATAATAGCAACATAAGTCACTGAAGACCCTAGCCATACCTTGAGCATAACATCCCAACTACCAACTACATAGTCAGAGCTATTTTATAAGGGTGTTAGTACTACAAATGTAAGTAGCATCATAAGAACAAGAAGATCTAGCATGCTAACCCAACAAAGCATATATACTCCAACTAGAAGTGAATCACATAATCTAACCATATGCTATAACATTATAATAAATGAATGTTTCAAATGAAAACTAACATCATCAAAACATTATATCCAAGAATTCAAATTAAAGCATAAATCACAAGGAAACATACTCTAGAATACTCAAAATACCAAGTAAACATCAACAATTCGTCTCAACTAGAAATATACAATCTTTGTACACTGGTCCCTAGCAATGGTATAGGTAGCTATGTATCCCAACCACATGGAACCCATAGGCTGACTTACACCATGCTAATTTGGAGATAATGATCCAACTAGAAACACACATAAAGAAAATGTCTATGGCTAATAGTCACACCACACAATAAAGAGGATTAAAACCAAAATCATGAGACAATGCAAATGCAACATGTAATGGTCCAAAACCTTATGGGACTAATATGTATGGATGTGATGGAAGGTTATTCACTTGGGATCATGAAGCCCAAGTTAAATATCATCTAGAATCAACTCTCCATGGAGACTATCACACTATGTCCTCGAGACAACTCTAGGTACTTACATTTTTAAGTATCCTTAGATCAACTCTAGGTGCTCACACAATTTTATTGTCTTAGATTTATTATGAGTAATTTATTTATTTATCCCTTATTTAGAAATTTCTTTGTGCAAATGCTCTAGTAAATCATGACCAAGATTACAATAGAAGCCCTCCATAGTCTACCCTACATATCCATGCTCATCATGTGATTAATGCCCATACACAATGCATATTATTAACCTAACCCCAAAGAACATAACTCTACCAATGAAAATTAGGATATTAGGCCTCATAATCATGCAAAAAATTCATGTGCATGTGTTTATGTGTGGAAACACAAACAACAAAATGATCATGAATAACAAGGATTGGATGAGAAACAAAAGATAGAAGTAATTAATAAATCACTCAACTGACCTATATTCGGGAATGCAGATTCTACACAAAATCCAACTATCAATAAAACCAATCATAATGACTCTCTCCACCACCCTAAATTTGGGAGTATGGATTCTACATGAATCATAGCATCCATGGAATAACAACAAGGGTTCAATCAAAAATAGTAACACTAGATATAAAAATCACCTAACTAAAGACATAGTTGAGAGTGTAGATTCAACATGAATCCAAATGCAAACATAAAGATGCAATAATGGTAAATTAAAATCTTATTGATAATCTAAATCCACAACCGACATCATACCTAGAAAACTTAAGAATATTGAGCAGGACACAAATCAAGGCAAAAACATCAAAAACCCAATGTTGATGAAAATCAACAAAAATAAATCCCAGTTTAACATCAGGTAAATGATCCACAAAAATCTAATAAAAATTGGGTTTGAAACCTGTATCTAAAATAAACCATCATAATGGTGCAAAGTCCCAAATTCCCATCTTGAAAAAATATCAAAATGCTCATACCTATCCAATCGAGTAGTTCTAGCTATTAGAAATAGAGGGGAACACTAGTTCTAAACCTCCAACCAAATGAGTAACAAAAAGAAATCTCAATTAGAGCTAAAATAGTAAACTAGGAGAGCCCTACCTAATAGCCAAAAGGGAAAATATAGGAACATGGATGGTAAACTAAGAACCCTGTAGAAACTCTTGAAAGTCACAACAATCCAAGGCATCCCCAAGCTAGATCTAATGAGACCAACCTCATGAAGATCTCATGCCCATAGCTTCCACAATGAACATAATAGTATTTCCCCATGAAGAGGATTTGGAATTATCTCTCAAATTTCTATTTAAAAAAGTAAGAAGTGAGTAATAAAATTATTTTTTGAATATTTATTCACCTTTTGAGTGACTAATGGATTAGGGTTATTAACCAGATCACCTAGTTAAACCCTAGATCCAACCAAATAAAAAATAGTTTTTTTCCAAGTAATTGGAATTCAACTACAAAAAAAGTTGTCATGAATTAAAGAAGATAAGATAAAGCCAAAAATTCACTTAAAGAAAAAATCACAAAATTCCTTAAAAAATTTCATGACAATCATGAACCTCTAAATGCACAAATATGTTCATGGGTATAACCACATAATTAAAATGAGTCCATATTTATTAAATCTCTAGAGGGTTTAATTTAAACAATTAATTAGGATACACTAACCACATAGGGATGGAATTGCCTAAACATGAACAACTGAATCACTAATGCCATGTGCCACTACTACGGACAAAAATCTTGCACACTAAAGAACATGATTAACTACAATTGCATATAATAATATAGCCAAAGTAGTAAATGCATTAAATCACATTAAATAACCATTTATTTAATCACATTAAAATCATATATATTTAAATAGCCCATTTTGCATCAAATAATGAAATGAATAAGGTAGATATGTATAGCACATAACCAATGAATTGGACATGGAAAATTCATTTCTAATTATTTAAGAATTTAATAATGGTTTTTTAAACAACACAAAAAGGTACTTAAAACAAATAAGTGAACATGATCAAATACATGATCAACCATTACTACAAGGACCTAGTCAAATACAATAGGATAATAATACACAATACAATCTTTGCAAACATCTTAGGGCAATCATAGAACAACATTGTGATACCACATCAATCCTCGTAAGCACTGGCACAAACCTCAATGAAACCATCTAACACATCATAATATCATAAATCAACTATAAGAATAATCAAAATAGTAACATAAATTGGATCACCTCAAGGGTGTAGACACTTCATGGTCCTACTTACAATTACTTCATAAAGAACAATCAACAAGGTTGCATCCACCAAGATGACTTACAGAAATCAAATGGGAGAGGCACTAAAATTTATGATGTCATGTAGAAGCAAGAGTCTTCTTTGACAATGACTAGCTGCCCATCCAAGTTATTAGTTCAATCAATAGACATCTTAGCAATTCTTATGGTTTCAATGAAATGAACCATCCATGTTTGAAGGTGTCCTTGTTTAGGAAGACCCATAACTCTTCTTAGGAGGACAATCACATCTCTAATGTCATCTTTTATGCATGCATTGGTCACATGAAGCTTACCTACTCTTTGGCCTAGAGGTGTCCTATCAATCAAGAATGAGGATTGCACTTGCTCCTTAGCACCTTTCTCAATATCTTTATACAATTTGTCTGCTCCATCATATGAAATGTGTAGGTATTTATCCTCGCTTGGAAGGTAAAACACTTTTTCTATGTTTTGGGGTCAGAGGTCCAAAACTATCTCTCCAATTTTGCTCTTTACAAACTTTTCCTTAGTCACATAATGTTGTGATAGTGTCATTTTTAGTTCAAAAGCTTACAGTAATGTTGAATGAGATGTTCTATTCACTAACCATGATTGGATCAATATAGATACCATAGAAGATCTTTCCCTTGTTTTATTGTAGCTTATAAGGAAGGAATTCAAGTCAATGTGTCCCAGGTCTATGTGTTTGATTTTTGCATGCCTGTCCTTGAAGCATGAATTCTTTGGGGCTCCTTGATACTTGAAAGCAACAGGCTTTGGTGCTAGCTTCTCCACCATAGAAGATGATAAATATGCCATGTGATCTACACAAAAGAGGCAAACATTAGTCTTACATTATCAAAATGCATAAGTTAGACTCTACAGGACTTTGACTGTCATCAAAATGAATCAAAACAAGGTCAAAATAGATCAAAATGAAAATTCTCCCCCATAAAATCCTAATGTGTAACTTAGTGCACCTAACACACCCTTATAGGTGGTGCACTTTAGTAGCCTTGAAATGGCTTATTTTGTGTAGGTGCATAGCTTAGGAAGATGATGACATCCACATGTTCATAGCCATAGACATGCACGTTGCCTTTGTACAATTGGGGGAGGGGTAAAACCTTATATTATTTAGTCTTGTGTGAAGGTGCACATATTAGTGGGATGTGCATGTGTGCACCTCTAACGAACTTAGTATTTTTGGTTAATTTTTTTTGGATGTACAGAGATGTACACATGTGCACCTCAAAGGGGTGCACATGTGCACAACTCTATAGTGTCGGCCTTGTGTTTTATATTTGTAGGGTGACTCAAGGTAGAGTTACACACTATAGCTAGGTGTGAAGGTGTGGTCTTCAACTAGGAGCAAGAGTGGAGTGAGAGAGTGAGAGGGGTTGGGGTCTTATATTGACCCTAAGTTCCTAATTTGCACCTCCACAAGTGTACACCTATGAAGGTACACACCCTCTAAGGAAGCACACATGTGCATGTTTGCATTCCCATAGTGGGGGTATACTACACATTTTCACACTTAGCGCACATGCACACTTGAAGCAAATAAGATCCCAAAACTTGATTTTTTATCTCATCAGTTACCAAAATATTCCTAGCTAGAGACCAAAGCTTGAACCACCCCAAGGGTATGATCAAAAATGACCAATACTATCGACTAGGAGCCTGGTAGGGGATTTTAAAACTAGGGGGTCCCCATTTTTTGTGTGAAAATGGGACCTACACTATGAAACCACAACATAAAGTTAACATATTTTGTGTTATTTTTCATGAGTATCTTGTTGTGGTTTCTTATTTTACTACGCATATTTTTAAGGTTTAATAAGGTTTATAATTTTTTTAATAGTTGGATAACTAGTTCACAAGTCCCCACCTCTCTCAATTATACTAGTGGACTATATATTCTAGCAATTACTATTAGAGCTTTTAGTCCTTCAAAAGAAATATTAAAACCCTTTGGTATTCAATGGAAAGTCACTTTACAATAGATAGTCCTAAGTCATATAGAGGAATTTTTGACACCTAGAAGATGAAGCTTCATGGTGAGATATCAAAATTGTACACAAAACTAAGCATTGAGTTTTCAAACCAAAAATGCTTTTGTTGCATACAAAAGAATAGAAGCACAAGGAAAGAAGTTATAGATAAAAAAAAAAACAAGAAGATTCAGGAAGGTATTGACTTTCTTAAGAAAAAAGGGCCAGAAGGTATGATTTTTTTTTCTTTTTGGACATGTAAAGAGTTTGGTCATTTTTTCTTCTAGATTTCCTAAGAGAATAAGTAAATCTAGAAATAATTCTCTATTAGATGAAGACAAAGAATTTAAATTAATTATGGAAATATTGTTAAAAAATAATGATGATAAAAATAATGAATATGAATTGGTTAAGAAAGAGGAAATGATTTGAAATATGACTTTAGTAACTCTTGTTGATAATGAAGAGCAAGATAATATAGGAATTGTTAGGCAGAATGTACAAGTTTTCTTTGAAACTAATGATGAGAATAGAGATTAAAACCAAGAGAAGAGAGAAGATTTAAGTTACCCACTCCTACCTCTAACACAAGTCTGACAAAGAATCATCCTCTAGAGCAGATAATTGAAAGAAAAGACAAAGGAGTGATGAAAAGAAATAGAGAGAATAAGGAATTATTTTTTATTCCTAAAGTTGAACCTAAGAGTATAGATGAGGCATGCAAAGATTATCATTAGATTCAAGAAATAAAGTAAGAATTAGATTAGATATCGAATAATGAGACATGGGAAGTAGTTCCTAGGCCTAAAGAGAAAAATGTTATAGGATCCAAGTGGATATTTAGAAACAAAATAAATGAACAAGGTAATTTTTTATGAAAAAAGCCTACATTAGCATGCAAAGGATATTCATAGTAGGAAGGAACAGATCGTGAGAGGACATATGCCCCTATAGCTAGACTGGAAGCAGTGAGACTGTTCTTGGCCTGTGTAGAAGTAAGAAGTTCAAAGTGTATCAGATAGATGTCAAATCAGCCTTTGCAAATAGAGAAATTGAAGAAGAGGTTTATACATAGCATCCTAAGGGTTTCCCTTTGATAGAAGACAAAGATATATTGTGTAGATTGAAGAAAGCACCTACAACCTAGTATGTGAGGTTGGACAAATATTTGAAAAAGCCTAGATTTCTAAAAGTATGGTAGATAGTAACTTGTACTTGAAAGAAAATGGGAACTGTTTATTGATAATAGTAATATTTGTTGATGAAATAATTCTTAGAGGCAATGATGAAGCAAGTGATAAGTTTTTGGAAGAAATTGAGAATGACATTAATATGAGTGTTATTGGAGAAATGAATTTTTTCCTAGGTTTGCAAATTGTGCAAAATAGTGTTGTCAATTTTATTTCACAAGCTAATTATCTGAAAGACTTTTCAAAAATATTTGGCTTGGAAAGTTGCAAGCCTATTGGTACACCAATGATAACTGGTCATGAATTATCTAGCAAGGATCAGACCCCTACTATTGAGCAAAAGAAGTATAGATCCATGATTGGAGGTTTCCAATATCTAACTCACACTAGACCAGATATAATAAATGTAGTTAGGATTGAAGCTATATTTCAGTATGCAGCAATAAAGATGATATTTAGATATTTTGAAGGAACACTTGAGTATGGAATATTTTATGATAGATCAAATTATTTCACTTTATGTGCCTATATGGATGTGGATTGGGTAGGCAATATGGATGATAGAAAAAGTGCCAGTGATGGAGAGTTTTTTCTTGGAGGAAGACTGGTTTCTTGGCTAAGAAAAAACAAGATTATATTTTAGAGAGTATAGTTGATGTAGAGCATGTAGCAGCAGCAAATAATTGTAATTGAATCATGTGGATGAACCAAATGTCAAAAGATATTGGGATAGGATTTTCAAAACTTGTTATCATATATTGTGATAAGGAAAGTACAATAATTATGTATAGTAATCTTGTATTTCATTCTAAGACTAACCATATATCTATTACCTATCATGTTTTAAGAGAAAAGGTAGCAGTGAAAGAGATGTGTTTGGAATATATTAGTACTAAAGATCATATTGTAGATATCTTTACAAATCCTTGGCATAAATATACATTTGAGTACTTGAGAGGTATGCATGGGGTTATGCCCCTTACTACTTCAGAGTAGATGATGCAAAGATTGCATCAGTCAAGTAGTACAGAGTATTATTGTTTGATTGGACTGAATGTTGATGCTTCCTGTATGGGGTTATATCTGTGATGAGAAAAATCACTAAGGACTCTTGGTAATTAGTCTTGAATATTGTCTTTGGACACTTGAGTTTTTTGAAGAATTGGAGAAAATAATTGGCATAATGAGGCTGTTGTCATTGATGTTAATAGGTGAGATGTGCACATGAAAAAATTCTCTACTTTATTAAGGAGAATTATAAAGATTCCTGTTAGTAAGGAGAAGGAATATTTCTAGGGAAGAGATATACAATACGAAGGGTTATGATATATGGGGGAGAATATGAGACTTGGTTCATGTATGAACAAATGATGCCAATCCTAAGAGATGTAGAACTGAGTAGTATTCCAGAGGATTTGAAAAGATCAAAACATCAACAACAATAGAGTATTATTTGGTATTCTTGGAATCTAGATGTTTTTCATCTATGTTTCCATCAGTACCAAGGGGGAGATTGTTAGCATGAATTTCAATGGTATTACTTTGAGGGAGTATCCTAAGAATTGGAGAACATGTAGCATAACCAATATGCTACATTCATGGTTATATTTTTCATTGATGACAACATAGTATATTTTATGTGAAGATAGGAATAGTAGCAGATAGATATCGTGGTCATATGGATAGGGTTTTGATATTCTAATGACATGCGATTAAGGACATGTTCTAGACTATATTCTAGTCATGAGGTTAAGTCTACATAACATAAGTAAAAGAAATATGGAAGATATATGTGATCTACAGTAAGTAGTACAGAGATAGACTACCTGAAAAATAGTTTGTGATGTTTGTATTGTATCTCCTAAGAGAAATATAGTCAGGGAACACAAAGTTAAATAGTAGTAGAGGATAGTCCAATGATAGCTTCAATAAATGGGAAAGTCCTAAAGTCACACATGTGAGAAGATGTTAATACTGTGAGATGACAATGATATGTGATTGTGAAATAATTAGGATAGCCTCAAGGATGACTCAAAGAATTTTTTGAGGACTTTGTATAAAAAATAGTATTTTCCTTGATTGTAAAGTGTGTGTGAGATGTGAAGTAATTTAGGAAGTGAAAAAAAGGTCCGAAGAGTATTTGGAAAATGTAAGGGATCCAAGGGATTATTGGATGTGATTTTGTGATTTGGTATCAAGATTAGAAGGAGCAGAGGTATAGTTGATAGGATGAAGAAAGAGCAAGGATAAGTATGATTTGTTTGTATTATTCTAAAAGGAATAATATAGAGAGCATTTAGAAAGTTAGTTCACTAATCTTGGCCTTGAAGTTGTTTGGATAGTGGATCCATTTGCATTCTACAACTCCTAACAATGTTGGCACAACTCCTAATAGGGTTGGAATCTACTAATATGGATTCAAAGTCTCCTCATAGGGACTGATATGCACTTAATGTTTTCAAAGACTCCTAACAATGTTCATCCTCTAATAAGGAATATTTAAATTAGTAGATCATCTTGTGGGCACGATCCCCACTAGGGTTTTCCCCTTAAACAAAGGTTTCCCTAGCTAACATATTTGGTGTTATTATCCATGAGTATCTTGTTATGATTTATAATTATATTGTTCATATGGTTAAGTTTTAATAAAGTTGATAATTGTTTTAATTGTTGGATATTTGATTCAATCCCCCTCCCCTCTTAGTTATAGTGATGGACTATATATTCTAACACTTGTTTCTCTCTGATATCTACCTTAAGAGGGTTTAAGCAAGTAGATATACAATATATAAATAATAAATATAAAGATATGATGAGATGATATAGTGTATTGAAATAGAAAAAAGAAAAATGGTATAACTTGTTAAATTAAAACCTATAAATGCGTTTTTGAATCACCTATGAATGTGTTGAAGCTCATACACTAGGCGTAAAATGGAAATATCTAGAAAACCTAGAAATTTTTAATCAATCTGACAAGATCAACCTTCACATGTAAAGGGTGACCTATATGACCTTGAGTTCAAGGGTGACTTCTGTGACCCTAAGAAAATGAATTGAATGTTGAATCCAATTTCATGTTTGTAAATAAGAACTAGGAGGGTACCCAAATCTGTATCTCTATTTCCAATCCAAGATCCTAAATCAAAAAATTAGGCAATTTTTTTTGTATTTGGGGGGTAGAGTTGCTACAAGAATACCCTAATGTAGGAATTATCCTTTAATTAAAATAAATATATAATGCTAGCAAGTAGTTGTGTAAGGTCTAATATAAAATAATGTACATCTATACATATTCTCCTGAATATGGAGTGTAATCTAGTGTGTAGATGCAATAGCCTTAAATTGATTTCAAAAATCCTAGAAAGGAAATGAAAGTGAAACCTAAACCATCATCAATAAATGTACCTAAAATCCACCTTATTAATGAATATAAAATGTGGAAAAAATGATATTGAAGCATAAGAAGGGAGAACTGTATTGTTGAAACTGCTATAGAAGATTTAGCATAAACTTCTTTAATAGCTTGAATCTACAAATCCTTGATCTTTACTGGAGATATTGCTTAAATTCCTAAAATGCTTAAAGAATTCTTTAGTTTTTGAGAACTTGAGTATTTGAATGTTTGAATACTTGGTAACTTTTCTAGATTAAATGTATTGTGGATATTTGAAATGGAAAAAATTGATAGGTTTATAAAGGGCTCTAAATTGACTAACTCTCATAGGTTGAAGAACTTAGAAGTTAACACCCTAGGACAATCTATATATGTCATGCATTGCATACCTTATTGTTCCATCAAGGGCACACTATATTCCTAAATTATAGGGGTGCATTATGTCCCTATCAACTAGTTTCTAGACCCTTTGGGATCACTCAAGGTCTCAAAATAGGCCTCAAATCTTGCAAATTAGGTTTATAATCCAAAAGAAAAAGGTTTTAGCATAGATAAGATATTCCAACTTATTGCATGAAGAAAAGGGAAGACCTAGGTTGTTATATCATACCTCAGGCTTTATGCCATGAAAATAGGTTCTTTAAAGAGGATTAATAAGGTATTATCCTAATTCAACTTAGAATAAAGGAAAAGAATTAAACTAATGATGACCTTGCACTAAATGAGTGACTAATCATCATTACATTAAGGTTCTTCAAATATAAGATGGTACAAAATCAAATTAGAAAAATCCACAAAGAATAATAATCAATAAGCATATTCTAGTTTTGAATCGGATTTCCACAAGGTAGAAAACCTTTACAATATTTTACTCCAGTAATAATAGTAACTAAATCTGGATCATTCAAAAATATTTTTATTTGTAACTAGTTTTTCCCATAACAAAAAGTTAAATAAATTTTTTTAACACCATCTCCATTTCTTAAGCATTGGGTTTAATTTTTTAAGCATCACTCATTGTGTTTTTTTGTGGGATCATATTTTTTGGCAAAAGTGGAAAGATATAAGTGCTTTATTGACAAAATACAATACTAGTTGAAAGACTCATGGAGGAAACATTGATAAACAAAATCTCTAATCATTACCAAATATAAAAAGTTGCAAGATTAGAGCCTTTAAATCTTACAAACATTAGAATTATTTGCCTCCTAAAGTGGATTTAAAATGTATTGCTTATGTAAATAAGTAATTACTATTTAGACTTACTTAAGTTTACTTAGGTTAATGAATATTTTATTATTTATTTATTACTCACCTAGGACTATGTGTACTCTTGTGAGTTGTCATGTTGACAACACATAACTTTGCACTCTAATTATGCACATGTTGTCTACACTTAGGAGTTAGCGCATTATTTGAGCACATGGTGTCTACAATACTCTAGACACCTCATCGTGCTTATCTTCTTATTGTGGAATATATGTGCTTAGTTGTCATGTTTATCTCCTAGTTCTTTCTAGATACATTCTAGATGCATCTTAGAGGCCTTTATATATAGGCTCTCCTAGTGTGTATGTGCATGCTTCTACATGCTTCATTTAATAGTAAGCATTCTCATATTGATCATACTCTTTGTTCCATTGTGTGCTTTTGATTGTGCTCCTTGATCTTGGGTGAATTTTTCTCCAAGAAAAATTCTTACATGGTTTCAAAGCTATACCAAATTATTACATGGTATCAGAGCTAGGGGAGATTCTCTACATACAGCCATGCAAGACTATTCATGCTTCATCACCTTGACCCGAATCTAGAGAATCCACAAAAATTGGGAGCATCTAGAGCCAACGTAGACCTTGCCATTGCATTTGTCAATTTGGTGAATTGACTATAAATTTTCCTATGTTGGGTAATAGTCAAAATTGAGGCAAAAAAAAAAAATATATATATATATATATTTGTAAACCAGCAACCTGAAGGCCCGATTAGCAAAATTGGTATGATCATTTCAGATCTATACATTTAATTGTTAGATCTACATTTTTTTCATCTACCTCTCAACAAAAAAAAAAAGGATTTGCATTTTTTTTTTGAAAAAATTGGCTATCAGGCCTATAGGAGAGATATTTTGTAGGTGAATATTGAAGCTTAGTGGTGCAAATTAAATATTTGCATCATATTTAGAAGGTCAAAAAAACCCCCAAACCAAATTTTTTTTCATCCAAATAAGACATCTGAGGCAAAATCTAGAGCCTTTTGATTTTTGGAAGTGTGACGGTGATTCAGAAAAATAATAACATCATCGATTTTCAAACAGTCACATCTTCCTCATACAGATTCCTTTTTGCAAGCAATTTTTTTTTGTTTTGGGGTAGAATTTCATGATCTACATATTGATGTAGGTGGTTTGAGATCTCTATTCTTGAATTTTTTTGCAAGTCACAAATCCCAATTTTTGCCATTTCAAATGCTTGGTACAGGCTCATCTGGACTTCAAACTAAGGTTCTATTTTTTTGGAAGTGCAAATATTTTTGTCTAGTTTCTAGATCTACAAATAGATTATAGTTTCTATGGACATAAATATTGCTTTCAAAAATAGACCCTAAATTGGCATGTGGCTATTGCACTAAGTGTCAAATCATACATTAGAGGGGGTTGATTGATTATTTTGTATTTTGGGGGGTGCATACATTCATTAATCTCATGGAGGCTTGTCACATATGTCAGTCTAGTATAAGACCAAATTTGACACCAAGGAACTATAAAAAATGGAGTACTTTAATGCTTGATCATCTAAGAGAACATCAAGAAGTGATTCCTTCTCTTTGCTCGAAGATACCACCTTTGTTGAAATATCTTTCTAAACTTCTTAGCTTTATGTATAATAGTATAAGTACAAAATATTTTCTTCTCTTCTTATGGCAAGATTTCCATATCATATTTTTATGGCTCTTTGGGAAGCATATGGAGATCCATGTGTTCCTCCATTTCTAGTGGACATTCTATATCTAGTCACTCCAGTTATGGTACCTTCAACTCTAGTTGAGATCTCACCTCTTGATTCTCTTGTTGATTCTACTAACCTAGTTCCAACCATAGATGCTTCATATTCAGTGCAGTAGTAAATTCCATGTCTTCTTACTTCAACTTCATGGGATGACTTCCTTCTAGACATGGTAGAGTTGTTCATAGAGTCTCATAGTGAAGATGTACAAGACATCATTGATTACATTTATCTTCTCTTTGTTGAGGAGACTACTTTATACATTGTGGAAATTGATAGTGACACCAATGATAGCACTTCAACAGATTCAAACATGTGGGGTTCTATCGATAGTTGCAATGAGAGGTCATGAAATCAACATATTCCACATGCACACATTGCCATAGCGATAGATCTAGCACAGCAAGGTACACTTTGTCTTCTAGTTCTAGCCTCAAGTGATGACTTCTTGACTGACATTTTAGGTTTGTTCATAGAGTCACACACATAAGATTTGAAGGAATTCTTCGATGATATCAACTTCTCTTTGATGAGGATGATCCTTCTATAGTTGTTGTGAGGGCTCACTATGAACCTCATGTCCATTCTCTGCATGATCAATCTTCACAAGTTGGCATGATTGTGGATACTTATGTACAAAAGTTGTAGGAGGTCGCTTTATCATTTGAGGAGACTGCTGGTTGTTTGAAATAGGTTCTACAATCATCCTTGCTTGATTTGCACATGTTCTTTTCAACATTCTTGGAGGGAGCAACCATCAATATCAACATAGGGACACTTGAATAGGTTTTAGAGATACCTTTCATCATCTACGTTATTTCCATACATAGGGGAAGCATGTTATATACCTTTTCCATTGTTTCTTCCAAAGGGGAGGAACATTATATAGTGGTGATGGATCGACTTGTACATTGGAGCATTTCTCATTAATTGGCATACTACCTTTAGGGGGAGGGGACTACCTTGTCTCCTTCTCCTTTTCTAGGTGGGACTTTTTCCTCTTTGGGGTTTTGTCCTTCTCCATTTTCCTCTTGTATATACTTAATGCATGTCATAATGGGGGGGTCTTGATTACTCCATCCATCCATACATCGTATGTGTTTTTCATCTCTCTTTTTGGGGGAGGGTTTTTCCAATGAGGTTTTCCCTCTTTCTCCACTTTATGAGAGATTGATTTTTCATTATGTACATGGGTAACTAACATGGCCTAGTAGCCAAGACCCATCATGCATTTCATCCTAGATTATGTAAGCTTAAGGGCATTCCCCTAAGTTTCACTGAAGGCGGGGTGTTGGTGTAAATAAGTAATTGCTATTTACACTTAATTAAGTTTACTTAGGTTAATGCATATTTTATTATTTATTTATTACTCACCTAGGAGTATGCATACTCTTATGAGTTGTCATGTTGACAACACATAAGTTTGCACTCTAATTATGCACATGTTGTCTACACTTAGGTGTTAGCACATTATTTGAGCCCATGGTGTCAAAAAAATTCTAGACACCTCATCAAGCTTATCTTCTTTTTGTGGAAGATATGTGCTTAGTTGTCATGTTTATCTCCTAGTTCTTTCTAGACACATTCTAGATGCATCTTAGAGGCCTTTATATACAAGCTCTCCTAGTATGTATGTACATGCTTCTACATACTTCTGATAATAGTAAGCATTATCATATTGATCATAATCATTGGTCTACTATGTGCTTGTGATTGTGCTCCTTGATCTTGGGTGAATTTTGCTCTAAGGAAAATTATTACATATATGCTTATAAAATGGGGTACATTTAAACATGCTTCCATGACACAATATATCCCCACAAAAAATTCTTCTAATATCAAATTCCAATATCAAAATGAGCATGAAAAAGTAAGTTATAAATTGGGTTATAATTCATCATAACTCAAATTAAAAAATATTAATCATATTATCACATATAAAACATTTTAATATCATAAAATAATATGATTAATGTATTTATCATCATTAAAAGTGTCATGACCTATAGAAGAACTGCTAGCTAAAATACAAATACATCAAAAAAGAGGACCATGTGTACCCATGAAAGGAGCATATGTTGAGGTTGGACCTGCAAGTCGATAATGGCTGAACCTGAACAATGAGTGATGTTACGGATGAGAAGCATCATATTAAAAAATTAGGAGGGAGTTGGTAATGGAGTTTACTTTAATCAAATAAAAGTTTTGAAATCTCCCAATTATAGTGTCCATATTTGATATTGTAGACATAGAATTAGGGAGCCCACAATAATAGTTATGTAGAATTAAACCTCAAAACTAATAACAAGTCCAAACAAACATAAACAAAAAATTGTAATTCTTTCTTTTGACCTCTACATTTTTATCAACAGTTTGGAGTATCATTGTGTATCCACTAGAGACTTTTTTTTGTAATGTAAACATCTTCTTGGCACTATATTTGTTTCTTATATAGACTTTTTTTTTTTATAGAATTAAGATCTATAAAAATTGTTTTATTGTATTTTTCGGAGGCACATACTATTGCAATCAATTCTACATAACAAGTGATTAATTTTTCCTACTTCAACCAATGAAATGTAAGCATTTTTATAATTAATTTAATCCTTTGATTTTTTCTAATGTTTATATGTCAATCTTAATTTCTAAAATAATTAAAAATATTTTACTTTAGTTTGTTTGGCTTATATTATTTGAGTCATATAGGAGCGGATTTCTAGGAAACCCTACCCTATATATATATATATATATATATATATATATATATATATATATATATATATATAACACATAAGATTAATATCAAACTCATAAAACATATTAAATTATTTTTTTACCTATAATAGTTAAATATTATAAGTTCAAAAATATTTTTATGTTAGAAATATATATAGTTTGAATGATAATTATTTTTAATCTTAATAATTGAAGGAGAATAAGTGAATTCTAACATTGCACTCATATGATAATTTTCAAAATATGTATGAAGATAGTTTTTTTAATCTAAAATAAACATTGATTAAATTATATTAAATTAGCATCATTATAGTTGACTATTAAATTTTTATTCTTAAACTATTATAACTTAGCTCAACTCACTATTTTCTAACTATTAAATTTTTAATCTTAAACTATTACAACTTCCAGCAAATACAAGCCACTATGTGGCACTTGTTTTTCATGTACTCTACATTGTTGTGTCTCAAACTCTACTTGAACATATATTCACATGAATTGTCAATTAAAATATCAAATACATCAAGGATATTGGATTTTATTAATTTTTTAAACTATAATGTTTTTTTTTCAACCCATATTTTGATACTACTGTTCGTAAACCACATATTAATAAATTTATTAAGTTTGAAGAATGTTACACAATCCTTAGACCTTAATATGTGTGACCAAAATCAATTTACCATTGAATAGTAAAAGACCAAAAAAATGTTCTACTTTATTGGTAAATATTAATTATATCAAAACACATAAAATAAAAGGTATGCATATTTCTCACATAGTAGGATTCCAAAAATATATCTTTATTGTAGCCCTAAAGAAATAAATTCAAGAGGGATGAATATAAAGAATTTACGTCCTTTTAAAAAATAAGAAATTAAAGTAGATTCAAATCATCTAAAAAATTAAGAATTAAAAATAGATACACATGTACATAGACATCATTAATTGAAAAGGGAACAAAAGTAGAAAAAATTAGAAGCTAAACCCAAAAGATATGTGCAAATTGAAGGTCACCTTTTTATTTTCACAAAAAATTATGTCTAACTAAGAATATATCCCAAACAATTTTTATTTTATTTTTGCAGTAGAATCAATTATCCATGTACAAAGTGGGCACACAATCTAATCACAAAGAGCAAAAAAATGTTTTTTTGCAACTACCTTAGTGAAGATATCCATTAGCTAATCTTGAGTGTTTATGTGTTTCAATTCAAAATCTTCTTTCTATAAAAATTCCTAAATGAAATGACACTTGTAATAAAAATGTGTTTTCTTGCTACAATGAGATGGCTTATTTGCTAACTTAATAGCACTTGCATTATCACAATAAATCTTTATTGGCTGAATTTTATTCTCCCAAATTTCTTATCAAAATGTTCTAAGAGAAAAGGATTGTGTACTAGCTAACATGACTGCAACATACTGTAATTCTATGGATGAGAGATATAATTCCTACCTTATTTGACCTCCATGTGATCAAACTAGAACTAAAGGATAATACTTTTTGATATGTGACTTACAATCATCCACACAACCTCCCTAATCTAAATCACTAAATCCAACAAGATTGAATCTTTTAGAAGAGTACTACTGAATACAAAAAAATTTATTTTCTTTCACATACATTGAAATCCTCTTGATTTCCTTCATATGCATCTCTAATGGTTTTCTTCTATAACTTCAAATAAGATAAATTGAATAAGCAATATCAGGCCTTATATGGGTTAGAAAAATTGAACTCCCAAGAATAGTTCTATAATTTATCTTGTAAACTAGTTTGGCACCATATTCTCTACACAAAAAAACATTATGAGATCTTGGAATGAAGGATGTATCACTATAAACCATTTTAAATTTATATAAAATATGCTTTGCATTCTCTTTTTTGAAAAATAATTTATTTATCTTCACCTTGATAAATGTTCATTCCAAGATGATATCTGATTTCACCTAGATCTTCCGAATCAAATTTACCCTTTATAGTAGCTTTAAATGTATCTTTCATTTAAGAATTACTATCCAAATACAAAAGATCCTCAATTACAAAGTTATGATGATAATATAATTGTTACCTTTTTTCTTGTAGTAAAAGGAAGGTTCTCTCTTGCTTCTCTTGAAGTTATTCTCTTGAAAGTATTCATAAATTAATACATACCATTCCCTTGGTACATGGATGAGGAAATAAAAATCCCCATTCAAATTTTAGGCATGATCATATTTTCCTTCCACTTCAATTCAACACCTTGTGGTTGCTCACATATACTTCTTCTCCTAGGTACCCATTCAAGAAATCACTTTTCACATCCATATTATATATGCTCCAATTATTTTTGAGATGGCAATAAAATTAGCATTCTAATAGTCTCTTTCCTTTTTACTTGTGCAAATTCCTCTTCATAATTAATTTCATATTTATGTGTGAATCCTTTCGGAAGAAGTCTTTCTTTATGTCATTCAACACTTCCATGACTATTGCACTTTGTTTTGAAAACACAATTAGTGACAATCTTCTTATTCTAATCTGGAAGCTCTACAATATTTCAATTCTCATTCCTACATGAACTAGATCTACATCTTCTTTTATCTCTTGTATCAAACCTCATTAGCACATGTGTCTTCAAAACATGATGATTCTAAATCAGCCTTAGTAAGTAAATAATTTTTTTTTATCTCGCCTCTTGGATTTTCTTCATGTTATTGATCTAAAAATCTTTGGTAAATATCACTCAATCTTGTCATATTATTTTGTGTACATGGTGTTGATTTTTGATTTGTGCTTGTAGTTGAATTTAGACCTATTCTTGAACTTGAATAGATAGACAAAGGGCTTCTCATTAGATTTGAATAAAAATAAATCATAAACATTAGTTGGCAAGATGGATTTTCAACATGGCATCTTTTATGACCATAAACTTCCCCTTCATCAAAAGTTGCATCTTGTGACACAATACTAATGTTATTAAGAATTGTATACAATATATAAGCTTTTGTCTCCTCACTATAACCCAAAAAGAATTATGGTTCATATTTAGTATTAAAAAATTATCTTTTTGATGTAGGAAGATTTACATAGAAAAGATAACCAAAAATATTGAAGTGATTTACATGAATGTATATCTCATACCATTATTCTTATGGATTCATCATATACAGGGCACTTATAGGACCCACGTTTAAAAATATAAATAGCTATAGAAATTGCATCTCCCTAATACAAAGTTTTCAACTCCTTGGTTTGCAAAATACTCATTTTCATCTATACCATAGTAGGTTGCTTCCTTTTTCCCATTCTATTATGCTGAGATATATATTTAGTTGTGAGTTTCCAATTTTAGCCATTCATCTTAAGATTTTTTTGAAAATCCTCTGAGAAATACTCTTCTCCACTATTCATTCTCAATCATTTTATTCTGCTCACTTTTTTGTTATGTACATGGTCTATAAACCTCTTGAAAATATTAAAGGATTCATCGTTAGTTGTAAACATGTACACCAAACATATTCATGAGTAATCGTAAAAGAATTGATATAATATGATCACTTGCCTAAGCTTTGTGTTTGCATCAGATGCATATATTTGAATGAATAAGATTAAGAAGGTGGTAGGTACTACATGCATTGACCTTTGTAAAGGATACCATTGTGTGCTTCTCTATTATACATCCTTTACAAATCCTTTTATTATGTTTAACCTTAGCATATCAAAGAACAAAAGCATTTGATGCAAGAATCTTAAAAGTATTAAAATTTAAATAACCATACTTGAAATGCCACAACCAAAATTTATCCTCATAAGACATATTGTTGATTACTATTTTCATCAAACTTGAAAGTCAACATCCTATTCTTTTTCATAGGAACAATTCTGACACCTATGTTTCTCTAATTATTATCACAGATAGTGCATTTCATATTCTTAGATACCACTATAGTTTTTCTCACATTGCTTCCCAATATTTAATAAATTATGCTTCAAATTTGGACTAGAATAAATATATTGAACTCTTTTCATACCTTTATTTGTTTGGAAAAGGATGGCTTATTTTGATGTAACCTCCATTATGTTGTTATTAACAAGTGTAATAATGGATATAAAACCATCATCAAATTTTGAAAATATCTCCTTATTACAATACATATGATTGTGCACCTTAAATCCAAATATGAAACATCATTTACATGAATTTAAGCTATGTCAAAACACATAAAAAAATTACTTGAGGAAGGATCTTCATTCTTTTAAGCATTGTTAGCATTATTATTACCTAGTTATAATCAAGACTCTTTCTCAAAACAAACATACCTAATTCAATAATAGAATTGTATGTTTTCTCTATCAAATATATCTTTGTCTCTTCCTTAGTAACTACCTTTTCTTCCTTTGTTTCATCTTGAATAGTTCAAATTTTGACCCCTATCTTGGCCTTTACTATTTTCAAACATACTCCTCACACTACTATTGTTATAGATTTGCGAGTATAAAGAAAAAGCCTTTTTAGTAACAACTTTAGAGGAATTTGTCAATCTATCCTTATGTGACATGAGAGATACAACTAACTAATAATACTCCAAGGTAGAAAAATATATTCTCTCTTACATATCAAGTGCAACATTATTCAATATCATAGTCAAATATCTCAAAGCCTTCTATATCAAAATCTCTTAGCTCATACTTTCACATAAAGTATATATTTTATTAACCACATCATTGACTCTGACATAAAACTCTACCACATTCTTAATTTCTTTAATTTTCAAATTATTAAATTCCCTATTTATGTTTTATATGTCAGCATGCTTAATCTAATAATTACCCTAGTAAGTATCATTTAGAGTCTTTGAAGTCTCATTAGTTTTCTTCATATTAGAAATTAAAGGAAATAAGTTGTTATTAGAAGCTATTTTAATATGAAATAGAATCTTTCCATTTTACTTCCTAGCTTCCTTCTTAAGTATTTCTTGATCAAATTAAAAATTATCACATTTTTGGGCTCCTTATACCTTGATTCAACAATGTCCCAAATGTATTTCCTTGTTAAACATCTCTTCATCTTTATTGGTTGACTTTTATAATCATTCCCATTAAATTTCAAAAGTGATAGAGTCTTTACCATTATGAATCATTAAAATAGTTGAAAACCTAATAAAAATTGTAGACATGTAAATTAATAAAAAAATAAAATATATATTTACTTTAGCTCTAAAGAAAAATATTATAGAGAGTTGAATATAAATAATTTATTGGAAAAGCAAGAAAAAAACTAGATACACATGTACAATGACACATTTTACTGGAAAAGTAGCGAAACTTTTTATTTAAGAATAAATTAAAAAATGAAAAATAAAATAAAACAAACCTGGAGCTAAATCCTAAGGATTGGTATGTACAAGATCATGGTCAACCAATCTATACGATTAAGTGGCAACAAAAAATCAGCAAATCAGGGTTATTTCAACTTGATGTACAATTTTCTACTTGTTATAAACTTTATATCAAAAAGTTGAGAGAAAAGAAATTTTAGGAAATTGAATTTAGTTTCTAAGTTGCTAGGTCTTATTAGAAAAAAATTAATTAATGTATTGGTCGAAATTTTGAATTTTAATGCAATAGTACAAAAATTTCAGGACAAAAATAAAAAGTAAATGTATACCTAACAAGCTTAATCAAAATCAAATTATAATATTTTTAAATAATATTTTAAATATAAGAAGTAGAATCATGTTTGTGTGTGACACATACATACATACATACATACATATATATAATGTCTGTGTGTGGGGGGGTGTGTACAAGATTAAAAGTGACAATCTTCCTATTATTATTCATTTTGTTTCTCTAACATAAAATTTTCAAAAACCCTATCAATAAGAAAAGTTCATTTGTAAGAAATTGTTTTTTAATCCAAGAGAAAAGCTAAATCACAATAATAGAATTCATAGAATCTTAAAACAATAAGACTATTTAAGAGAAAAGTTAAAATAATGTGGAAAAATAAATTTATAATATTAATTTTAGCCTTTAATTTTCACACAAAAATCACTTTCCCAAAATCCTATAAATAAAAAATTCTCATTCAAAAGAATAAATTATTTAGTAAGATAACATATATAAATGATCAAAGTCCCCAAATTTATAGAATCTAAAAGCACAATATTTGAAATTTTCACAAATAATTTAACAGAAATTAATTAATATCACTAGTTTAATGACTCATCCATGGAAGAACTAGTAAGAAACCCCAGAGTCATAATCATATAAATGCTAGTAACTAGCAATAATTACATTTGGTTTTATGCATGAAAACCACATATCCATATTTAATGGATGTAAAATACACAGTCCCACTAAATGGGAAGATACAAAGCAGTTTAACATTTCAAACCCAAAACCCATTCACCACCATGAACTGAAATCTAATGCTCATTCATTGGAGATAAGGGACGGGGTACAAAATTTGAAGCTTGTTCCTAGCCTGCAGGTAGCCCTGGGGCAGATACAACATCCCACCCATCCATTAAAGGTTGAGTAGTCGAAGGAATAGTAGAAGAATGCACTGGAGATAAAGACGCATTCAGATCAGGCATTACGCTTGAGGAGCCATAAAGTCTCTTCGAAGTAGGGAACACAGACAGAGGTTGAACCAAAGGAAGTGGAGAGAGGAGTGGGTCAAGATCAACATGTGTTGTTTGTCAAATTTTATCTATGATTTCCTGCCTAAGAACTGGAGATACCATATGCATGTTGTTACTAATGATACGATAACTCCTCTACTCCATTGCCCATTTAAAGCTATCGTATGCCATGAAGTGCTTGTGACTAACCATGATATCATGATAACAGAACAAGTGCTTTGCTTGACCAAAACTAATACTTGTGAAGGGCAACCATAAGTCGAGCATATGAAATGGACTAGGGATGGACTACTTTGTTGGAAATGAGGAACACAAGGTCAGTCGATTGAAGAAGATTGACTAAGTTGGATAGGAAGATTGAGATGAGTTATGAAGGGAAGACCACCCATTTTGTCATTGGTAGAAGCACCTGCTCACCAATTACCCATTGAATAGCTCGCTACTCAAGCATGGAGTTATGAATGAACACTTTCTTGATTTGAGGACCATCAATCCTAGGTTGAAATGAGAGCTTGGAGGGGAGTGGCTCTCCATTGGTGACTCTCTCATTCCTTCCATTGAGCTTTGCCAAGCCCCCCATCTACATATAGAAAATTAGTTGGCCCTCCAATTCAACAACACTTGGAATCAAATTGTACATCCCCTTCTGTATGTAGAATACTGCACGTATCACAATAAGGAATAAGATACGCGACAAGGCAGGAACATGTTAGTTTGGCCACACATAGTTTTGATGAAAATTATGTAAATCTTAATATGCCAATTATGTTTGAACTGATATGTATGTAAATGTTGACGGTCAATGACTGGAGGGAGATGTTGGCAAGCATACTCCTATGATAGCATATTCATTAGTGCATCATCCCACTACACAAGCATATTGATGCAACACTAAAATCATATGTACAACTGATGCGTTATCCTAAAGGCTTGAGATAACAAATTTAAATGCCAAGGAAAATATTGAAAGCATCCTTGTTGAGGATGTCTTGAATTCTAGCATCCTCTTTGATGATGCCATCTAGGTTGAAGGACATAACATTTTGTCCATCACAACCTTTATTAGGAAGTTGATTAGCCAATCCATTTCCTTCTTATATTGTGTGTGAAATCTAGACAACTCAGAATGATTCTAGTAATTTCCAAATCTATTGTAAAATATAATTGAGTGTCCAATTATGCGATACCTACCTAATACATGCTTTGATGATTATCCACGAGTTGCCTTCAATATGAATTTGTTGGAAATTTCTAATTTTAGCCAAAACCAAACCTTCAAAGAGTACCTAGGCTTCTGCTATATTATTTGTTCCAAAGGGGAGAGGGAAAAAATTTAAAGCTAATAAGGATCCCAGATGATCACAAATACAAATACCTACACCTAAAATTCCTGGGTTTCCTATTGATGAGTCATCAAAGTTAATTTTTAAAAACTCTTTAGTTGGTGGCACCATTTTAAGTAATGTTTGATTGTTTAACTTAGCATCTGCTAGTTGATGACACCAACCAAAAGGTACATGTATACTTTTCCATTAATGCAAAATATAAGAATCCCAAGGTGTCATGTGAAGGTTAAACCTAAGCTTATTGTGACTAGCATTTACTATTGAGATTGATCTTTCTAGTCCTGCTATGATTTCTTGGATTGGCGAAGAAATACTATGAAAGATTCTTTTGTTTCTCTCCCACCATATTGCACATACAACAAAGTGTTGGAATACACTTACATATAGCGCATAAAAATGATGAAGGATATAGATCTAGCCAAGATTCAAATAGATCCCATAATTCACATGGAAGTGGTGTATAGTAATGTAGTTTGTTGATGACAAAAAGCCAACAATATTGTCCAAATTGGCAATTTAGAAATAAATGATCTTCAATCCTATCCAAGAAAAGCATCCATTTTTAGGAAGAGTAAGGTGATCCCAACAAAATGAGTAAGCACACAAAGGAATGGTAGAGTCCCTCTATTGGATAAGTTTATATCCTACTTTAATGGAGAAATTCAATTCTTTCCTAGGAGCCCAAATCAATTTATCCTTCAACATTGAAAAGTAGACTATTTTTCCTAAGAAAATGATTTCCAACATCTAATCTCCTTGGAAGGATAATGGTAGAATGTAAGGATCTTTCCATGTCACTTTTATTTAAAATATGCATAATGTTGATACATAGTCATGTAGAGGTGAAGGCCCCATACATTTTAAAATGCAATAATGATGTCATCTATATCATTCCTTTGGGCTAAAGTTGGTGTACCATTCCATGAATCACTCCAAAATTTCACTGCTAACCCATTATTAACCTCCCATGATAAAAGTTCACATATAATTTCTCTAGATGATATCATGAAATCCCAAATGACTAAACCTTTTGGGGGGTCTGAACCCATGAGAATTCTTGTTAGATTGGGCTCATCTGAATACCTTTTTTGCATAATTTGGCACCAAGTGTTATGGGGTTTGCTATACATCTACCATATTAGCTTCCCCCCCAAAAGCTTGGTTTCATTTTTTAAGGTCATGGATCCTTGTTCCACCTAGCTTCTTAACCTGAGACATATTTTTAAGGGATATCAAAGGGATTTCATCATACCACTCATGTTTCATAACTAGAGAAAATTTCTAATCAACTTTTGTATGATCTTAATGATCGATTGAGGCACTTTTAGACTAATAAATAATAGTTTGGGGTCACTAAAAGAACTATTTTGATTAATTAAATTTTTCCTAAAAGAGATAACCACTGAGCTTTCCATGTCACTAGTTTAGCTTTTATCCTTTCAATAATGGGTGTCCAATCACTAGCTTTGTTTGCCTTGATGAAGAATGGAATACCAAGGTAAACAGATGGTAGGAAGTCAATTGAAAAACCAAGTAATTTAACAATTTTATTCGATATAAACTTATTAGTATTGAATAGATATATTTTAGACTTATGAGGGTTAATGTTTTGATTTAATGATGCTAAATAAAGGTCCAATTGATTTTTAATCTTCGTAGCATCTAACATGCTAAACACCCCAAAGAGTAAAATGTCATCAGCAAAGAGGAAATGTGTCACTAAGATATCAGTTTATACAATCTAAACTCCTTTCCAACAACCTAGAGCATGTTTATTCTGAATTATCCTACTAAATGATTCTACCATAAGGATAAATAACATTGGTGATGAAGGATCACCCTGCATAATACCTTTTATGGAAGAGAAGAAACCTACTAGCACCCCATTTATTAATATAGAGAATCCAACACCTAAAATGCACGCCTTGATCCATTTACACTAGTCTTTTGAAAACCCAAATTTTTTTGCAGAAGTTTAAGAAAAAATGCCCAATTAACCCTATCATATGCCTTCATCACATCTAGTTTGATGACAAAGTGTGATGCTTTACTAGTATTAATCGAATGGAGAGTTTCATGTGCCACTAGAGCACCTTTCATAGTTTCTCTATCTAGTACAAAAACCTCCTTGTGGTTGTGGGAAAAGTTGGGGAATGAGGTGTTGCATTTTGAGGTATATCACCTTTGTAATGAACTTATAAATAATGTTACATAGAGAAATTGGTTAGAATTCTACAAAAGATTTGGGTCTATTGACCTTGGAAAAAAAGGCAATATTTGTGGCATTGAAGCTCTTTAACATAGATTTTCTAATTCTAGATTCTTCTATCACCCCCAACAAGTTTCATCCAATCCAATCCCAACATGATTGGAAAAATAGCACTATAAATGCATTTGGTCCAGGAGCCTTGTCTGGAGGCAAGGAGAAGACCACAAGTTTAAGTTATTAGATTGGAATGGGGCCATGACCTTAAAGTTATCTTGTACTGAAACTAGCATGGGAATAGTCTCTAACAATTCCACCATTGGTGGGAGTACTAAATCTAGAGTCTATGGAAGGCCTAAAAGTATTTTAAAGTATTTGACACCTTTTTTTCAGATGCTTTGTGGATTAGATAAAGGGATACCTAACTCCACATTATTGATAAAAAAGATACGATTAAGTGCTACCTTTTGTTTTGCTGAAGCATGAAAATATTTTGTATTCCTGTCCCCCTCTCTTAACCATAATTCTCATGATTTTTGCCACCAGTACTCGTCTTCTCGACAACAAATTTCCTCCCAATCCTACAAGAGAGTTTTCTATGAATTGTATGAATCTTTATCCATGCCTTGCTTAATAATTATACTATATATGGCTTCCAATTTTTTTTTGACCTCTTATTTATCCTTGAAGATATTCTTAAAGACCTCTTTATTTCATTTTTAATCTAGTTTTTCATATGCTTCATTTTGTGATCAAACTTATACATACTAGTTCCCTCAATAATTGACGTAGAAGCCCATTATTGACTAAGTAAGGGGAGGAAGGATGGATGTTGCAACCACATTCTTTCAAATTTGAAAGATGATCTCTATCGAAGTCCTTGAGATGGTATTGCCAAATTCATTAGCAAGCTGATAGGAAAATGATCAGACCATGGATGAGGCATGATTATTGATTGACATGTGACATTTATTAGTTTCTATTTATGTGAAAGTAGAAATCTATCCAATTTGAGAGTTATCTATGAAAATTTTTCTCTTTTATTTGTCCATGTGAATGTACCATTGGATGGCTCATTATCTATGAGGCAATTATTTTCAACAAAGCCTGAAAAATCTTGAATGGTTCTAAGCAGAGGAGAAATTATTAGGATAAATAATTATTATTTAATCTTTTAATTAAGTTTACTTAGGTTAATGTATTTATTTATTAGTTCTAGACTAGGAGTTGTTGACAACATGAGAGTTTGTTCCTATCTAAGTAATACTTATCCTCTCACCTTGATCGAGGATATCCCACCTTTTGTGGACATATGCTTAGTTGTCATTCTTATCTCCTAGCACTTTCTAAGCTTGTTCTAAAATCTTCCTAGAGGCCATTATAAATAGGCTCTCCCTTTGCATTTTTGTCCAACAATTTCATTTTCACATTGTTGCAATATAATTTTACTTTGTTGCTTCAAGCTCTTGTTCCTTTCTTCTTTGGTTTTTCTTCAATAGGTTATTTGCATGCAATTGATCTTGG
Source organism: Cupressus sempervirens (assembly GCA_028749045.1). Taxonomy (NCBI): domain Eukaryota; kingdom Viridiplantae; phylum Streptophyta; class Pinopsida; order Cupressales; family Cupressaceae; genus Cupressus; species Cupressus sempervirens. The sequence continues at coordinate 425,103,312 of CM053789.1, read as the reverse complement.
TGCACTATGAATTTGGCTTTCATCAACTTCTACATGGTATTAGAGCCTCCTTGTTGCTTCATAGTTGAAGGATTTTTGAAGTCGCGATTTGAAGACATACCCTAGTTTGTTTGTAATTTTTTTCTTCAATATGGGTAAAGAGCACTTTTTTAGAGCACTATGGACCTAAATAGAAATTTCCATTGAGCTCAGAAGGCTTGTGATGGTCAGGATCCATATAAAATTTTCCAATTTTGGAGAAAGTTTCTCCAGGAGGAAAAATTTTATTAGTTGGGAGGATGTACAGATGCATTTTTCTTGCATTTACTATGATTTTTTTTTTTAAAATGTAGGGCTCCCACTACACCACTATGAGGCCATCACCACACTACCAATGCATAGCCTACATCCTGCCATACCCGACAATATAGCTATGGGGCAGCTACTTCGCGGCCGACATTGCCTAGCTAGCCCACCACCCACCGTGGTGGTGCCTCCCTATCTTGCTCTGCTCTACCTAGATAGTGCTGCCTCCATTGAGTTCTACCACCTCTACAGTGACCAAAGGTTTGTGCCCATGTGGAGACTCTTGCTACTAACATGTGTCCCATTTTTTGCATAGTTGACATGTTTCTAGGGTGACATGTGTCATGGGTGCCACATTGCCATCTGCCACATGGCCCTTGCCACATCACCCACTAGCTTAGCATCTTGCCATGTGGATGTAATGTGTCACTGCCATGTGACACACCACGTGGCCTCTTTTTTCTATAATGGTTGCAAAGTTATCAATTTTGAGCTCATGATTTGCTAATGTTAGCATGATGTCACCCTACATTATCACCCCTTCTAGCACTCCAAGTCCCTTTTTGACCTACTCACAATTTTTTGGCCATAATGTGAGCATATAGAGGTATTTCATTAATCCAAAAGAAGTGTCAGAAAGCTGGTTCCAAGATAGAGACATTAGTGTAGGTATTTTTAGGTTTTCATGTAGTTTTGTGGCTTAGTTTTGTAGTCAAAGTCCAAAGTTCTATTTTTCACTCTCATAAATATATCTTATGCATCCCATCTCTATTTTTTGAAAACATTATATTTTTGGAATGTTGGTTTTGTCATCTTTTTAGAAGTGCTATCATTTTCTTCAAATTTTATGCCATACTCTTTCTATCATGTTTTTGGCATTTTTTCTCTATGGTGGATATCTTGGGTGTTCTAGGTCTGAGGATTGTTTTCATGCCATGGGATCTTTTTTTTTGGGCTATACTATCTTTTGTATCTTATTTATTCTCTTTTTAATCATTTTTTATATCATTTATAAGAATCTTTATGCAAACACACTGAGATAAAGTGCCACTCTGGCATTTTGGGTTCATGAACATTGTTTTGAGATAGTTGTACTTGCACTATTTTATAAAGCACCATGGGGGGATAGTTGTTGTCATTTTTGTGCATTCTTCCTTTGTCAAGTGAGTGTCCCTTCCATGACATTAGCCCATGCAGAGTCAGTGACCATGCCTTTATAGGTGTTTGTACCTTTTCAACGCTCTCATCATTCTTGGTTCTTTCTCCAGAGGATTGTGGCCCACCTTTTCAGTTGCCTATCATCTCACCCCATCTGCACTAAGGGGGGGTTATTCTGTTGCTCTAATGCTTCCTTGGTTTGATGGTTTGATAGTGTGAGCTATGTATTCAGTGGCTGATCCTATATACTAGGTGGTTGTAGTGGCTGGTTGCCTATGCATTTCGATGAGATGGATCATCTACCATATAGACATGCTCGGTTTGTGCCTTCTTCTTCCATGGAGGTTCTTCAGATCAGTAGTTTCTTTCTAATGGTAGAATTTTTGGCTTCTTCATGCTCCAACAATGCTCTTCATGATCTTCTTTGTTCCTATTTTTGGGGCATTCGTCTAGTTGGAGGCTTCTTCAATCCTTCACTTGGTTTTCTTACCCCTTTTTTTTGGGGGGGAGGGGGGGGGGTTTCCCATGTGGTTTTCCCTCTTTCCTAGTTTCCAGAGGTTAAATTTCTTTGTATTATTCATGGGTACCTAACATGGCATTGTTGTCAAAACCCATTCTGCATTTCATCTTGCTTGTTGTAAGCTTAAGTGCATTCCTCTAAGTTGAACTTAAGGGCGGGGGGGGGGGGGGGGGGGTTGTTAGAGTAAATTATTATTATTTACTCTTTAACTTAAGTTCACTTAGGTTAATGCATTTATTTTTTATTTGTAGACTAGGAGTTGTTGACAACATGGAAGTTTGTTTCTATCTAAGTCATACTTATCCTCTCACTTTGATTGAGGATATCCGGCCTTTTGTTAACATATGCTTAGTTGTCATTCTTATTTCCTAGCACTTTTTAGCACTTTCTAAGCTTGTTCTACAAACTTCTTAGAGGCTTTTATAAATATGCTCTCTCTTTGCACTTTTTGTATAACAATTTCATTTTCAAATTGTTGCAATATAATCTTTATTTGTTTCTTCAAGCTCTTGTTCCTTCCTTCTTTGATTTCTCTTCAATAGGTTATTTGCATGCAGGTGTCATGTCCCCTTTTCAAATAATAAAAAAAAAAAAATCTTTGCTAAGACAGGCAGGCCCAAGAAAGTGAAGTTTTGGAAAAAGGGGGGTTAATCTTTGGAAACCGTTGGACTAATAAATGAAAATATTATTAAAATATGTTTCATTAACCTCTCTTGGATGTGAGTTATGTTTATGGCCTCTTTTAAGGGGTTTGGAAGCATTTTGGGCAGGGAGGAGAACTTGATTTTTGCTCATTCTTTGTTATTCTTCAGAGGCTGCCAAACCTGTGGAGAAGGAGACCCAAGAACGGGAGTTTGCAGGTTTCCAGGGAGACCCAAGAACGGGAATTTGTAGGTTTCTAGGAAGGCTAAGGATGGGGGTTTGAAGCCATTCCATGTGCATGCTCATACAGAGTTTGCCTTTGTGCTGAACAGTGTAGATTTGTGGGTTTTTGGGTGTGTTTTTTGCATGAGTTTGGTGTTTTCAGTTGAGCATTTCATATCAGTTTTGGTTGCTGCTTTATTTCAGACTTTAAGATGTTAAAATAGAGCTGAATATATGTATTGGGACGTGATTAAACTTCTGAGATAGTTTATTAGTGTTTTTGTGGTGTTTCCGGGCATTTTTGTGTTAATTTCGAGAGCCCGATGAGAATAGTTTTTGTCCTGCATTTGTGAGCTGTTGTGTAAAGGCTATATAGATCTAGAAATGTCATTTTTTAGGCTTTTATTCTGCTGAAAAAATCTGTAAAAATGGCCATTTTTAGATTTATTAATAATAGGTGAAGCTATGAAGCTTTTGGCACCATTTTTGGCATACCCGATTTGGGGTTTCTTGAGAAATTTGGAGGATCTTTGTGATATTAGTTGTTTGATCTTAAAGATCTAATTAAATATTGGAAATAAAATAAAAAATTAGAAAAGGGACATTTCAGTGGTATCAAAGCCATGATCTTGCCAGCCTGAGGGTTTGTAGAAGTTGCAGGTCAATTTTGACAACTACCCAGATCTTGCATGTCAGTTTTGACAACTACCTAGATTTTGCATGTCATAATTTATGGTTGCATGTTTCTTCTAATCAGATACATGTTAAAATTTATGGTTACATTCTACTTCTAATAATTTTCATGTTAGTTCTTGGTGAATTTGGTGGTTTTAGAAGTTTGCATGTCAGTTTTGACAACTACCCAGATCTTGCATGTCAGTTTTGACAACTACCCAGATCTTGCATGCTAGTTTTGACAACTACCCAGATCTTGCATGTCAATTTTGATAACTACCCAAATCTTGCATGTCAAAATTTATGGTTGCATTCTACTTCTAATCATATTCATGTTAGTTCTTGGTGAATTTGGTGGTTGCATGTTGCTTCTAATCAGCTGCATGTCAAAATTTATGGTTGCATGCAACTAAGTGAAAGAGAAAAAGATATTTGCAGCGAGAAAAGAATAAAGACATTTTGATCAAACCTCTAGTTGAAAGTAAAAGTACAAAATCCAAGGAAGGGAAAAGTATGGCTGATCTAGATGAGATGGCAAAGAAATTCTTCCAAGACATCCAAAATACTCAGAAGCAAACAGTGGATAGTTTGGCAGAAACTAGAGAGGCTTTGCGAATATTGACAGAAAAACTACAAGGAGTTGCATCTATTAATGAGAAAGGGAGCACTTCAGAGGAGCCAAGAAATCTGAAATCCACACCATCTAAATCAACCAAAACTATTTTCTTGCCTGCAGATGAGCCACCAGTACCAAATCCAGCCATTAATCCTATGGAAGAGGTTACAGGTAACTTGATTACATTAAGAGCTACTTATAATGGCTTAGATGATGACTTTCGTAGTTCAGTTCCTTTTAGAGAATATGTGGATATGATGAACACTTTGATGCCCAAGAAAGACTACAGAAGGAAGCATGACATAAGTGGAAGAGAGCTCAAAAATAAAATAAGCAAGTTTATAGCACCTACTTTTGATGGAACAAATAAAATTTCAGCTAGAGCATGGCTACAAAAATTACAGACCTTCTTCACACTTAACCCCATGAAGGAGAGTGATGTTGTTCAAATTGCAAGTCTACACTTGGAAGATGCAGCCTATGATTGGTGGTATCATGGAATGACTACTCAAGGTCATGATCAGGTAACTACATTTGATGATTTTAGTCAAAGAGTGATAGATAGATTTGACCTCAAGGATGATGATTATGAGGATGTTGTTGTGCATGATGGTGAGATACCTGGTGTAGATGAGCAAACATTGAGCATTCATGACTTTTCAGAGAGAGAGAGTACCAGGCACAGTTAGATGCTTTGTCACATGAGGTTGAGGCTAGTAGTACTTCACATGATTTATCCTGCCAGCTGAAGGTGTGTGAAGACAGTATTGTCACTACATTATCTCATCATGACAGGTATGTGGAGTTAGTTGGTATTGGTCATATTACTCAAGTCAGGATTTTGCTTGAGTTACCAACTAATTCTAGTTTACAGATATGGACTCGAGATTCTTATATTGGCATTTGGGATTCAGTTGACTGTAAATCATTAACACTTTTTGATAGCAGTGATTATTTGGGTGCTACCATGGATTTGATTAGCAGATTGCACAGTGTTGTCTTTTCTTGTGCCAGGAGCTTATCCGATGTTTGTATTAGTTTTTATACATCGGTGTTGGGCTTTGTTCATATATCTAGTCGACCATACTTGCTAGAATGTGTTGATGATATTTCATATTTGGCAGTGTGTACAGATGAGTCCCAGGATCATATTGGCATTGATGACATCCAGGAGGATGTAATGGGCAGTTTTGAAGACTTAGTTTCCTTGGGTACAGAGGAGTTGGACAGTAGTGCTAATTTTTTTGATACTCCGTATGTTGATATGAGCTTTAGATTTAATTCACAGGGTATGGATTGTAATACTCTAGAGACTAGTGACTTTGAGGATACTCCTTTAGATAGTGCATCAAAGGAGGTTTGTAGGAGACAGTCAAGCCAATGCCATCATGTGTCTAATCAGTTAAGAGTTAGTGACCGAGACATTGCTATCACTAGCCAGCATTTTGATGCTGCTCGTCAGTTATTAGCAGTTTATGGATGGGGTTCTCCTACTAGTGATGAGTAGGAAGGTAGTTATCTTTCCTTGACAGAGATCCACTCTTTATGGGAGGCTATTCAGATTTTGAGACAGAATTATATGCAGTTGGTAGCTGACAGAGATTATATTATGGAGTGGCGCAGTACAGCATATGATGCATTGTTGGCCAAGGAAGATGAGGTGAGTGAGCTTACTGAGAAACTTGAGGTGACTTCTGAGATTCTTGAGAGTACACAGTTGGCTTTCAAGGAGTCACAGTTTCATTTGGCTAAGGCGACCATGGAGTTAGAGTGGCTATAGTCTTTACCTGATTCTATATAGTCACAAGCTATGGTGTTTGGTGATCCAAGGATGTCCATGGCCGAGATTTTTAGAGACAGTGGAGATGGGGATGCATCCATCCTTGATACTAACATTGGCATATCAGGTTCATTCCCACTAGAGTCAGGTTTAGTTGAGTTGAGTTTTGTAGCAGATTGTTGTATGCTTGACATGGTGGTGGCCTCTAGTACTGATGGCACAAAGACTAGAGATGTATCAAAGAGCATGTGTGATGTTGGTGAGTCAACAATTGGCATGGTTCCTACTAGTAATACTACTCCCTTGGTGATATCTTCAGAGATAGTAGTCAATTCAAACATGGTTAATGATCAATTGCAGTTAGTTTCATCTGGATTACAGTCTGAGCCACTGACTGAGATTGGCACATTCTATCAGCATTACACTGTGAGGTACGCTCATCCATTTACCTTTGATGACCATGTTAATGAGATTATGATACAGAGATGTACTTTGGTTCCTAGTGCTTATCATCAGTTATGGAATAGTTTGATGCCTCGGGATGAGAGTTTTGATGGGCACAACATGGTGATAGGTCCTACAGTTGATAGCTTGATAATACATGACTTAGAGCAGGAGTTTTGGAGTGATGCTTCAGTAGGGTATGTACATCAATTAGCAATTGATCCTTGTGTTGAGGAGTTGATGGTAGGAAAATTTGGTTTGGGTTCCATTTCTTGTTGTTCATCTTGTGATGGCTTTTCACCATCAGGGGTGCATGGGAGTTATGGTTATGAGACAGTGGCCGATGATCTACAGAGTTGTGTTGATTGCAGGAGTTGTACAGTGTGTGGATTCTCCATACTTGGTATAGTTTCATATGAGAGCATTCACCATTGTTGCAGAGTTGGATTGTACATTTCGTATAGGCTAGTGAGATGCGTTGATGGTATTTATTGTGTTGGCAGTTTGATTTTTCCACTTTACTTTGGTTCTGATGTTCTAAGAGTTTGTGTCTCATGGGTTTTTGACTATGGTGGTGGTGATTTTGGAGTTTGGTTGAGCTATAATTGTCAGTTTGATTATGGATTCCTCTTGGTCATATTGCAGAGGATATTGCAGGAGCCTGTGTTAATTGGTAGTAGTATAGTTCATGACTACATTTGGGATCTAGGTGGATTGATTGGTTTATTGTTCAGCCATTGCTTGAGGACAAGCAATGTTTGGGGAGGGGAGGACTTTTCATGTCCCCTTTTCAAATTAAAAAAAAAAAATAATCTTTGCTAAGACAGGCAGGCCCAAGAAAGTGAAGTTTCGGAAAAAGGGGGGTTAATCTTTGGAAACCGTTGGACTAATAAATGAAAATATTATTAAAATATGTTTCATTAACCTCTCTTGGATGTGAGTTATGGTTATGGCCTCTTTTAAGGGGTTTGGAGGCATTTTGGGCAGGGAGGAGAACTTGATTTTTGCTCATTCTTTGTTATTCTTTAGAGGCTGCCAAACCTGTGGAGAAGGAGACCCAAGAACGGGAGTTTGCAGGTTTCCAGGGAGACCCAAGAATGGGAGTTTGCAGGTTTCCAGGGAGACCCAAGAATGGGAGTTTTCAGGTTTCCAGGAAGGCTAAGGATAGGAGTTTGAAGCCATTCCATGTGCATGCTCATACAGAGTTTGCCTTTGTGCTGAATAGTGTAGATTTGTGGGTTTTTGGGTGTGTTTTTTGCATGAGTTTGGTGTTTTCAGTTGAGCATTTCATATCAGTTTTGGTTGCTGCTGTATTTCAGACTTTAAGATGTTAAAATAGAGCTGAATATATGTATTGGGATGTGATTAAACTTCTGAGATAGTTTATTAGTGTTTTTGTGGTGTTTCCAGGCATTTTTGTGTTAATTTTGGGAGCCCGATGAGCATAGTTTTTGTCCTGCATTTGTGAGCTGTTGTGTAAAGGCTATATAGATCTGGAAATTTCATTTTTTAGGCTGTTATGCTGCTGAAAAAATCTGTAAAAATGGCCATTTTCAGATTTATTAATAATAGGTGAAGCTGTGAAGCTTTTGGCACCATTTCTGGCATACCCGATTTGGGGTTTCTTGAGAAATTTGGAGGATCTTTGTGATATTAGTTGTTTGATCTTAAAGATCTGATTAAAGATTGGAAATATCATACAAAATTAGAAAAGGGACATTTCAGCAGGTGATCTTGATGCACTATGAAGCTGGATTTCATCAACTTATACAAAAATGGCACAAGTTTTTTCTAACATTTTAAGGATAGCATTAAAATCTCCACCCATTATTACATAAGTGTCTATTTCCTACTAAATCACATCTATTATTTCCTTCCATAATCTTTATTTATCCACTATTAATGTGGGGCTATAAATGTTGAAGAGAAGGATATCTAAGCCAAAGAGGGCTATCTTGATTGTCAATTGTCTTTCAATCAAAAAATTTGTCCATGTATTGACTTTGGATCCCATACGATAGCTAGCCCTCCTGAAGCTCTAGCTGCTGGGTTAAGGATAGATTTCTAGTTTGACCAAATACTAATTGATGTGTCAAAAGTATTAGAAGACATTTTGTTTTCTTGAAGGAATATGATATATGGTTTTAAAGAATCTAGCTCTTTCTTGATTCTCTTTCTTTTGTTAGGGGAATTTAAGCCCTTGAAATTCCAAGAGATGATCTTCATTGTTGATAAGGATAACCTTTATTTCTCCTCATCAATCTTTTAGAAGGTGTGAATTTACCATCAAGTGTTTATTGGATGCCCACTTCTATTTCTTATTTGATAATGTTACCTTTTGGTTTACTACCTCTATTTTTCATAGTAGCCATATCCTATAAACATTGTAGGGGTGTCTTCTCTATTGAAAGGGTGAGGTTATTACTATAAGACCTATTTAGAGGCTTTTTCTCCAAGCCATTTGTTTCCATTTCCACTATGTTGTTCTAAATAATAACATCTTGGGTGGCTTTTGGGTTAGTAAATGTGTTATTATAGATCCATTCACAAGTTTGGGAAAAGATATCATATTTCAAAATAGGAATTGATATAAGAGCTTCCTTACTTCCCTTACTGCAAGTCCAATGGTACATGACCAACATCTGAGAATGCCTCTAGTTGCTTTTCTGGTAGATGAAAGCTTCTTTTGAAATATGAATCAAAGTTGACACTGCTTGCTATGTAAGGATGTTGAAGATCTTGTGATTTCCCCTCCATCATATCAAAAGAATCACACTTTATGACATCATCTCCATCACCTAAGGATCAAGTATACTATGACTAGAAATGTGCATCATAAAGCCTTCTTCTTCTGCTATCTCATATATGACTTTAGTGGCTAACTCTTTCAATAACTAATTTGATAAATTCTTGAGTCGATGGTTAACTAAAGATTTTTTTCCAAGGAAATCATTAATATATTACATTTGAAGTGGGGATTCATAGAATGTAAGATGGTGAACAAGGTAGTTCATTTCTATATTTTGTGGAGTTACCTACTTCGATCCTAGTAGAGGGGTCTTATTTGAATTGTAGTAGCGTAGAAGAATGTATCTAACTACAAAGAAGAAGAAGATGAATGTATCATAGGAATTGAGAGATAGAGTAGTATGTGTAGGGTTGATTATTGGAACTAGATATTCCTTGTTCCTAGGGCTATGTACGAATAAATGAATTGAACACTATTTGGGGTTTGTACAATGACCCTCATACACTGCCAATTGTGGGGTATCTTGATAATTACAGTGGATAGTGAAATACCCTAGCTAATGCTAGAATAAAATAATGGTCTTCTCATCTTGAATAACAATTTCTTGTTCACAAAGGGCCCATTTTCAATTTAGGGAAATGTGTTTTGGTAAACCTTTTGTTGGATTAAGGAGGATGCACACTTTGACCTCTCAGTGAGGTTGCTCAAAGGGGATTAGATCATATTTGACAAATATTCGAAGCCTATTTGTAATTATCTCAATTATATCCAAATCTCTATATATTCTAGAGTTATTTGAGGTAATGCAATCTTTATTAGAAAGAGTAAAGGGGATCTTCCCTTAAAGTTAACATTTGGAGTCCATATCAAAGTAAAAAGCCCCAACCCTTTTTAAAACCAACTTTTATTTTTATATATATCTCATTTCAAAGGTTTCAAATTTAGCAAGAAAATAACCCATATCATCATTTAGCCAAAAAAATTATGACAAGCCAAGCCAGCTCCGAAAGGCCCAAGACTTTATAACATCAATAGTGAGTTCATAGTTTGAGAACTTATCTATTAGATGTTTATCATGAAATACGTGCAATTGATCTTATAGTAGGTGATTTAGAAGTATAATAGTTTACACAGCATGAAGATCTTGATAACAAATCTATGATTTTGGGTGAATCTGCACCTTTTTAACCTACTAGATTTGTGATGGGTTCTTTGCTTTGAAGGAGGCTCTAAAAGTCATTGAATGCTTTTTTTTCTCAACATTAGTCAAGCTAGGGTTAGGAGGATAGTGAATCATCATAGGAGATCCAAGCGGTGTGCCTTCACATATATCAAATATTGGTTCCTAATGGTTATGGTAGGTATTACCCAATTGTTGATGATTGGAAAATTTGCATGATCTATTGAAATTGGATTGGGGCTGGTTTAAAAAAATTTCTTGCACATTTCCTTTTTTAAAGAAACCCCCATCTAAAGAAGTGAGGACCTATTTAAAGGTTATCGTACATCTTCTGGCTGCCTGTTTTGATGATTTCCCATTTACAAAAGTAAAAGTTCCATTAGGTGTGGTGTGACTAACTAATTTCTCCTACAGATGATTCTTGCTAGTCATAATCATCTCTTGTTCCCTCTACCTATGATCCCCTCATGGTTTTGATATAGGTGATTTGACATGGTATCTAGGGTTAAGAAAAAGGGTTTCATCGGTTGGATGAAAATTTTCCCTCTTTAATCTTCATAAAATCATTCCTTTTAGCTCAGGCCATATTATCTATTACAAGAAAAAAATTTGGGCAAATGAAACCACCTTAAACCAAGATGAGATATAGCACTTAGGATCAAGGTGTTCATTACTCTAACTATGATTGTGAAACATGTGCCTACTCAAAGGCCAGTGTCCATTTTGGGAATAAATACCCTACTCTAAATAGAATTTGTTAAAAAGTTGACTCTATAATTTTAAAGGTTATCTTCTACATTCCTCTACCAAGTATGACCACCATTCTACCTATCACTCTACTCTCTAGATGCACCAAAAGTACCTCATCACTCTACCCTCTTCTCACATCCATACCCCATCACTTCACCTATTCTCATATGGTTAACTTTTTCTAAGGTTGATAATTCAGATATTAAGAGAGTAATTGTATACTACTCTAAATTATTTATTTGAAACTTGTGGTCCATAAAATATAAGTACATTGGCAATAGGTTAAATTCATATGGACATTGGTGTATGACATAAAATTATAAAAAAATTTAATGATTCCTACAACACTGTAACTGAGTTATAGAACCCTAAGCAAAACAAGAATCCATGAGCAACAAAGGGCTTGCAAATGAATGAGGATTCTAGGGATTTTCACTCCCCTAAATCTCATTATAAGATTTTCACCTCTCCTTCCCCTACAAAGAAATTAAATTTAAAGGAAAATTTAATCAAGATAAAAATTGAAGGAGCCAAATGATATAAAGGACACCTCTCTATTATAAATATTGTAGATTATCCTACCACTAAATTTGAGGAGGTATATTATGTGTTTGGGATAGATTATTCTATCTCTTGAAGGTAATAATGCCACTCTTATGATGTATTTTTTAAGAAAACCTAAGGAAAACAAGATATGTCATTGGATATGAAAAAATGGATCTACAATGATGTTTATTCTAAATAAAAAAATGTGATCAGTTTGGAGAAGTGCTTGGAGGATGAGAGAAAACTGGGGAAGGAGACATAGGGGACTTATGATGACAATATTGTTAAGCTCAAGGTTTTTGAGGAAAGGAATATTAATATTCTTAAGAATAATTATGATAGGGTAAAGTCTACCATACTTAAGTTGATGAGCGGAAATGGAAAACTTGACCTAGAAGGAATTGGGCTCAATTTTGATCTAGAAAAAAACAACAAAGATATGAAGATAGCTAAGGGTCCACTAGTAAATTTTAGAAAATATGTGACTATGTGACTAAAACTTTTAGTCACACCACTTAAACCTTTAGTCCTGTGACTAAAACTAATCACATTCTACTATTTCTATGCAATTTACACCTATACATGACTAAATAAGTGACTAAATTTATCAACAAGTAAAATCAAAAGATGAATTCAATAGAATGACTAAATAGACTACCAATTATATGACTATATACGTGAATAGATAATTAGTCACATACAATTAGTTGGAAAAAAACAAAATACTAAATAAACTAGCAAAAACTGACTAAATAAGTGATTAGATAATTAGTCATTTAATGCACTTCCTATCTACACTTTTTCTATGGTTTATTTATAATGGATTAGGTTGATTTTATTTTTCATTATTCATTCATGGCCCTTGGATCTTCTCTTTCTCATACTAATCATGGTGTAATTCCCCGCCAAGGGATCCAAAGAATTAACCTAGAATTTCAGTAAGTTTGGTAGCATTTTTTTTTTAAAATATGAAAGTAAATACCACATATAACTTATGCACCATAATGGAAGCAATAGCAATGTCCATCTAAAAGTAAACATAACATAAACAACTGGTTACATTCATTAAGATCCCTTAACGTTGAATTACATCTAAATCAACTAACATTATTGAATCCATCTAATATGACAACCACATGAAATAATAATGATAAGTCCAATGTATATACATTACATTTCTAAATGCTCAATCATCCACTATACATGTCACAGGGTATGAAAAGCTTAAAAGAATATACATATGTGAAATAAGGTACATCATCCTATTCTAATCCATTATACATCAAAGTAAAGATAATCACATGATACACATGATACATCATCATAGAAAATATAAACATCCATCATAAAAGATCAAACATAATAAACTAAGTGCAGGGTTCCTCCAAACTGTTAATAGCATCATTAGACCATCATGGGCCCTAGCCATCCCTCTGTGTGTAACATTCCAAGTCACTGAAGAGATCATTAGTATTAACATAGTAGGAATGTCACTCCTAATAGATACTATATCATATGCAGAAAGTAATCTAACATGAAAATATAAGCATAAGATAACATCATCTAACATATGCTAATCATCAATGAAAGGATACATATCCACCATCACGAAGGACGCTTCAACCATGATATCTCAATGAATTTCAAATGATAAGAGTGGAAAAACACTACCACCCGACCACGTCGTACTTAAGTGGTCCACTCCCACTGTGCTGAGGAGATAATCTCAAGTCCCAAACAGGCTATCCAAAACGCATAGCATAAATCTCTATAAGTCTAGGAATCCTGAAAGTATACTAACTCAAAGGTTCCATCACAAAATCGACATCTAATCCCAGAGGCACACAATGATATGTAGGAACCTACTATGCAAGCGAGAAAGTGTCATCGCATATATCATGTACAAGTTACCCTGGCAGTTAGCTAAATTCCATAGGTCCATACTGATCTCATGCGGCCACTAGTATCCTCTCATACTGATGAGGCATACTATAGAATGCAAGGTTGGAACCATGTGTTCTCTCTACTCCCATCCAAGTTTTTACAAACACTCGAGGCATGGGCGAGAAAAAAACACTTATCTTTTTAGGTTCATTTAGTTAGTATTGGGTGTGAGTGTTTTCACCTTTTTTAACCAACTTGCAATGAGTTACCCTGGCAGCCTCTTAGGGCCCTAGCCCCCATTGCAAGCCACTTCCTGACACTACATGAAAATATCCTACCCTAAGCTCATGGAATCATAAATCTCAAAATCACAAAAGATAATCCATAATAAAATCATCAAATATGCATAAAAGCATCAAATCTCCATGAGCAAGCATCCATAGAAACTCATGATCACAACAGCTCTCTATTAGCAACTGAAGTATCATTGATAATCAAAAGTATCCATTGGTTCTCAATATCCAAAATATATCTCAATCATACTGATCGAAGACTCCCAAAATGGTTGAGTCAAACATTTCACAACATGACATCATCAAGAATAAAACCACATTTCAGTCCCATCATGGCAACTAGAAAATAACCAAGGATAACTGATCGATGACTCAAAAGTATAGTTAAGTCAAGTGTCTCAGATACATAAGGATCTCAACCATACCAAATAGTGAATACCAACATTACATAGAGCATTCCATCACATAACCATGGTTGGGTTTATAAAGATCGAGATTAAAACATCATCATGACATCACAATCACATCACCCCGAAGCCTCTAGTAGACATCCTATAACTGGTCAACACTAGTCAACCCAAAACCCAAAACACTAGCATAAAGAATACACAATGCAAACACATGTTTTCATTTTGCTAAATTTACAAACTTGAATTAAATGTAGAGGTTTCAATTTATGTTTTCAAGTTTGGAGAATGAATGGAGGAACATTTTGTACGTTTTTCCTAACACATGTATTATTTTGGATGGATGCACGTTTTCCTTAATAGGTCTCAAAATCCATCTTCCAATTATAATATTTCTTTGGAAATGTCCCCCACCAAACTACCAATTAAATTTCATATACTTTATTTAATAATTTAAAACAATTAAATCTTAATAGTTGAAAATTATTAAAGAGTTCACCATTATAAAAATGAACCTTTGATATAAATCTTTATCAATTCAAATTTATTAATAACATATTTACATACCACATATATATATATATATATATATATATATATATATATATATATATATATATATATATATATATATATATATATATATATATATATATATATATATATATACATACATACATATATATACACACACACACAGATATATATATATATATACATATATATATATATATATACATACATATATATATATATATACATACATATATATATATATACATACATATATATATATATATATATATATATATATATATACATACATATATATATATATATATATATATATATATATATATATATATACATATATAAATATATAAATAATTATTATTATTGCATTTTATAAAATTGAATTACAATAATTTTGATTAATACAATAGAACATATAAAAATTTATTAACAATGAAAATCCGATTTCATATATGACATGAAGAACTGTTATACAAATGCATACATATTAATGAGTACCATTGGCGGTATGTAGGACCCTGTAGTCGCAGGGCCCATGACGTCAGTGGATACTGTGTACCCCAGCCATTACGGTACCTATGATAGCAGGTACACTAGAACCGCAGTGGGTATGGGGGCGCGGGTCTCGTCCCCCCCCCCACTTATACATATTTTCAGTTTTTAAAAAAATTGCATATGCAATTTCATTCGCCAGTTATTATATGCGATTTCAATTTTTAATAAAAATTTTCTTGAATAACGTTTTTAAAACGTAATCAATCAATCATGGTACGCTATCATTTAATTTTTAATTAAGTAAATATATATGTATATATACATATGTATGTATATATATGTATATATACATATGTATGTATATATATGTGTGTGTGTATATATATATACATGCCGAGTTTTATCAAATATCACAGCATATAGACATATATATGTGTGTGTGTGTGTGTGTGTGTGTGTGTGCGCAGATTCAAAAATATAAAAATTTTAATTTCAGAATTTTTCTATTAACTTTTGATCTCAAATTTATCCAATAATTTATCTAATGGCTTGGCTAAAATTTAAACCCTAGCCCTGTATTCTTTTCAAATCTATGCTTATAAGATTCTCAAATAAATTTAACTACCCATATTGAGAATGCATACATTTAAAAAGAAAAATCCTCAGAAAATATATGGAGGACACGGAGAAGACAAGGAATGCAAGATGCGGAAATGGCATAAATAAAATCACAAGAATCTACCCGAATTCTGATGCTGATTCGCTCTTCCTCAAAAAACCCGCAGAGCAAGCTCCTCCCTTCTTCAAAGTTCCCGAGTCCTCCAATGCTCCAAATGCTCTCCAAATGCTATGTCTAAGCTTCTAGGAATGCCTGAATATAAAGAGCTCTCAGGAAACACCTAGAATGTCTCTAGAAATAGCTAGAAGGTGTCACCAACTAAGCATGTGTCCTTTTGATGCAGGAGCATCCAGAGGTATAAGGGCAATCCTGTGTCACCCAAAAAAATGTACTTAGACTTAGTTTCTATTTTATGTCTTTGCATTTTTGGATACCCATTTGGCTCAAATAAAGGTTCCAACTCTCATAGTTCAACTATCAGTGCATTTAAAAATCCCGAAAAAATAGGAGCATGCAATTTGACCATCATTTTGGTGACCTAGAAGGTGTGACTTGGCCAGATGAATGTAATCAAGATTTAGAGCATTCCAGAAAAAGAATCAGGTCAAAAGGCCCCACGGTTTGAAAGTTATTACAGTTTTTCGGGTTTTGGAGACCCCCTAAGAATGCTTCAGAGTCAGATTTGGGGCATTAAATGACCTCGAAAAGGGTCGAAAAATGGGGGATGAGCAAAGCTTGTCCATAGGGCTATAGAGCGCTTCGAGAGCTTTCCGAAAATGTAAACGGTTCGTCAATCGGAGTTACGGTTCAAAAGTTATGCCTCCCGGAAGTTCAGCTACCGTTTCTGGACTCTTCTAGAATTGCACCGACTTCTAACGCAGCTTCCGGAACCTTCTATTTTGTCGGTGGATGCCTACTAGCACTTTCTAGAATGTACTCGTAGTCCTTAACCCTCCGGGGTCTATTTAAGGAGATTTCTGGCATTGTAAAAGGCAGTTCGGATTGGAGCTTGAGAGGAGGTGCTAAAAGGAGAAATATTCTCCAGATTTATGGTATTGTAAGCCCGCAGGGCATGTTTTGAGTTTATTTTCTCTGCACTGTTTGTACCAGCTTATTTTCTCAGTTAATATAATTCCCCCTTTCTATTGTGTCTATTCTGGTTGTTGGGTTGTGTCCCCATCAAGTGGTATCAGAGCGGGTTTTCCTGAGTGTGTAGACAGAGCGCCGACTGTGAGGCAGTTTGCACCAGGACTGTGTGGTTGTGGGTTTGAGTTAGAAGATGCCTCCACGAAGAGAGCGTGGTGGAAGGGCCAGAGCTGTTGATCCTGAGGAGGTTAGAGCCCTACAGAGACAGGTACAAGCATTGCAAGAGGAGCTTCGTAGAGGAGCAAACATTGCCGCAGATGACAATAGTGAGGATGACAATGAAGAGGAAGTAATGGAAGTTGACGGGGAAGTTCTGAATCCTGTAGAGGAAAGGCTTTTTAGGGCCATTTCTAGGTTTGGGAAAAGACCTACAATTGAAGTGGGTATATTTTCGGGAAATTTGAAACCAGATGAGTTGATCGACTGGATCAATGAACTAGATGAATACTTTGAGTATGAGGATATAAGGGACCCAGATCGGGTTAAGTTTGCAAAGGCCAAACTAAAAGGCCATGCCAAAATCTTGTGGCAAGAGGTTCAACTGGAAAGACTTAGAAGAGGAAAGGAGAAGATCACAAGATGGGATCGCATGGTGGACAAATTGAAGAAGCAGTTCATTCCTGTGGACTACGAGCTAGATCTGTTTAAGAAGATGCATGGGTTAAAGCAAGCAGGAAGATCAGTCCAAGAATATACAGAGGAGTTTTACCGACTCCTGATTAGATCGGGGCATGCAGAAGCAAATAAGGAGAAGGTTGCTCGTTATATCAGTGGGTTACGACCTAGAATCCAGGAAGAACTAAGTCTGGTAAGAATGACCAGCGTTGAAGAAGCATACCAGTTTTCCCTACGAGTTGAAGAGAAGCTGAGTAAAAGGTTTGAAGGAAGACAAAGAGGGCGTGGTCAAGGAGGAAGGGGAAGCGGTAGATCATCTGGAGGCCGCAATGAAACTCAAAAGAAAAATGAAGATGAGGGTACTAGCAGGAACCAGAGGAATGAGGGTTTCAACCGCTTCCGTGATCAAGACTTTGGAAATCAAAGAGGAAGAGGTAGAGGACGTGGGCAAGGAAGAGGAGGCTTCCGTGGTACCTGTTTCCATTGCAATGAAGAAGGTCATCGTGCCTTTGAATGCCCTCAACGACAAGGAAGGACAGATAGGAGAGCTGAGGGCCAAGCTAGGATTGCTCATGTGGATGAGGATGCACAATCATCACATTCAGAGGATGCAGAAAGAGGAGAGGCCTTGGTAAATGAAAGAGTCCTACTAAGTGGTGAGAATGAACCAGGACAACGGAGGAGTTTGTTCCGTACCAGATGCAAGTGTGAGGATAAATGTTGTGATGTGATCATTGATGGTGGTAGTACTGATAACCTAGTATCAGAAGAGATGGTCTCTAAGTTGAAGCTCAAGAGGGAGAAACATCCCCAGCCCTATCGGATTTCTTGGGTAAAAGATGATCATAAGGTCCTGGTAAGTGAACAATGTTTAGTAAAATTCAAAATTGGTAGTTACCATGATGAAGTCCTCTGTGATGTTATTTCGATGGATGTTTGCCATCTATTGTTGGGTAGACCATGGCAGTTTGATAGACATGCAATACATGATGGACATGCAAACACATACTCTCTGACAAAGGATGGAGTTCGCCACAAATTGAAGCCCATGAAAAAGGAAGGTGAAAAGGTATGTAGCAGTGCTAGGATTTGTCTTGTTGATGGAAGGAAGTTTTTAGATGGCATGAAACATCAGCGTATGTGCTATGCTTTGATTCCTAGGAAAGATAAAGAAGGTAGTAGTGAAATACCATTGGAAGTTTCAGATTTACTAGGAGAATTTGGAGATATTATCTCTGATAATGTTCCAGATGGATTGCCACCAGTAAGGCAAATCAGTCATCAGATAGATCTGATTCCAGGAGCTAGTTTGCCTAACAAGGCTGCTCACAGGATGACTCCTACTGAAACAGAGGAGCTAAATAGACAGGTTCAGGAGCTGTTGAGGAAGGGCTTGATTCGAGAGAGCCTGAGTCCATGTGCAGTACCTGCAGTACTTGCACCAAAGAAGGATGGAGAGTGGAGGATGTGTACAGATTCTCGAGCTATAAATAGGATAACCATCAAGTACCGGTTTCCTTTACCAAGGATGGATGATCTTATGGACTGCTTGAGTGGAGCTCAGTACTTCACAAAGATAGATCTGAAGAGTGGCTATCATCAGATACGGATACGAGAAGGAGATGAGTGGAAAACAGCCTTCAAGACCAAGGAGGGTCTTTATGAGTGGTTAGTCATGCCCTTTGGATTGACGAACGCCCCAAGCACCTTCATGCGGC
The DNA here is from genome assembly GCA_028749045.1 of Cupressus sempervirens. NCBI lineage: Eukaryota > Viridiplantae > Streptophyta > Pinopsida > Cupressales > Cupressaceae > Cupressus > Cupressus sempervirens. The sequence continues at coordinate 425,084,034 of CM053789.1, read as the reverse complement.
TCATGAATGAGGTACTTAAGAAGTTCTTGGGAAAATTTGTTATTGTCTATTTGGATGATATTTTAATTTTCAGCAAGACCTTGGAAGAACATTTGCTGCATATTCGTAGTGTCTTTGAAAGGCTGAGGGAAGAGAAACTGTTAATTAATCTAAAGAAGTGTGTCTTTGCAAAAAGGGAGTTAGTCTATTTGGGATTTGTTATATCACCTGAAGGACTCAAAATGGATCCAGAGAAGGTTAAAGCTATCTTGGAATGGCCTACTCCAAGGTCTGCTACTGAGGTAAGATCATTTCATGGTCTGGTTAGTTTTTACAGAAAGTTTATTAAGAATTTCAGTGGCATATGTGCACCCCTAACTGATACAATAAGAGGGGATAGAAAAGAGTTCAAATGGACTGCAGCAGCTGCGAGAAGTTTTGAATTGCTGAAGAAGAAGGTGACTGAACAGCCTGTGTTGGCACTTCCAGATTTCAGAAAAGTATTCCAGGTGGACTGTGATGCTAGTGGTAGCGCTATTGGGGCTGTATTAAGCCAAGAAGGTAAGCCTATTGCATATTTTAGTGAAAAATTGAATGATGCAAAGAAGAAGTATTCTGTTTATGATCAAGAGTTCTATGCAATAGTTCAGGCCTTAAAGAAATGGAGGCATTATTTGTTGCCAAAGGAATTTGTTTTGTATACTGATCATCAGGCATTACAGTACCTAAATAGCCAAGGTAAATTGAATCAGAGGCATATGAAGTGGGTAGAATTCTTGCAGAGTTATACATTTGTGTTAAAGCATAGAAGTGGAAAATCTAACAGGGTTGCAGATGCATTAAGTAGGAGACAGTTGTTGCTTACAACAATGCAGGTTGAAGTAGTTGGGTTTGATGAACTCAAGAATTTGTACCCCGAGGATCCTGATTTTGCTGAAGCATGGAAATCTTGTAAAGAACCTGTTGCTGTAGATAGAACCAAGTGGTTAGACTATTTGATTCAGGATGGCATGTTGTTCAAAGGAAGTCAATTGTGCATTCCAAGGAGTTCCATGAGGGAAAATCTGATTAAGGAGAAACACAGTGGAGGGATGGCAGGACATTTTGGTCGGGATAAGACCATTGCCATTCTTAGAGAACATTATTTTTGGCCTCAAATTACACAGGATGTGAAGAAGTTTGTACAAAGTTGCCAGGTTTGTCAAGTTGCCAAGGGGTTTAGTCAAAATACCGGCCTATATCAGCCATTGCCTGTTCCATCAAGGCCATGGGAGGACATAAGTATGGATTTTGTTCTTGGATTGCCAAGGACACAAAGGGGTAATGACTCAATATTTGTGGTGGTTGATAGGTTCTCCAAAATGGCACATTTCATTCCATGCCATAAAACTCATGATGCTGTCCATATTGCAGACTTGTTTTTCAAAGAGGTGGTAAGACTACATGGTCTTCCAAGAAGTATAGTTTCTGACCGAGATACTAAATTTGTGGGGTATTTCTGGAGGACATTGTGGAAGAAGTTGAGAACAGACTTGAAATTCAGTTCCACGCATCACCCACAGACTGATGGCCAAACAGAAGTGGTAAATAGAAGTCTGGGCAATTTGCTGAGATGTTTAGTTGGAGATAAGCCTAAGGGATGGGATTTGATTCTACCACAGGCAGAGTTTGCTTATAATAACTCTGTAAATAGGAGTACTGGAAAATCACCATTTCAAATTGTATATGGAAATAGCCCAAGGACTGCACCAGAATTGAGGAAGATAGAACAAGGGGAGAGAACAAGTGCTGAAGCTGAGGAATTTGCTGAACACATCAAGCGTCTCCATGAGGAGGTTCAAGCACATATTATCAAGATGAATCAAGAGTATAAAGCTAGGGCTGATGCAAGGAGAAGACATAAGGAATTCCAAGTAGGGGATCTTGTAATGGTGCACTTACGAAAAGAAAGATTTCCAGTTGGTACTTACAACAAGCTGAAAATGAAGAAATTTGGCCCCTGCAAAATTTTGAAGAAACATAACTCAGGAAATGCATATGAGGTGGAGCTGCCAGATGGTATTCACATTTCTCCCATTTTCAACATTGCAGATTTGACAGAGTATCATGATGATGGTGCAGATGAGGAGCTGATTTTAGAGCCATGTCCAATTCCTGCTTCTAAGAAGGAGGAGATAGAAGACATTCTAGATCAACGTGTGGGTAGGAGTACCAGAAACAGGCAGTATGAAGAGTATTTGGTCAAATGGAAAGGACGGCCAATTGAGGACTCGACTTGGATTTCAGCAGCTGAGGTTTCCCATTTGGGATTTCCTCTACCATCCATAAAGTGACAGGGTCACTTTTCAATCTACCCTGGGTGTCTAATGCAGGAGCATCCAGAGGTATAAGGGCAATCCTGTGTCACCCAAAAAAATGTACTTAGACTTAGTTTCTATTTTATGTCTTTGCATTTTTGGATACCCATTTGGCTCAAATAAAGGTTCCAACTCTCATAGTTCAACTATCAGTGCATTTAAAAATCCCGAAAAAATAGGAGCATGCAATTTGACCATCATTTTGGTGACCTAGAAGGTGTGACTTGGCCAGATGAATGTAATCGAGATTTAGAGCATTCCAGAAAAAGAATCAGGTCAAAAGGCCCCACGGTTTGAAAGTTATTGCAGTTTTTCGGGTTTTGGAGACCCCCTAAGAATGCTTCAGAGTCAGATTTGGGGCATTAAATGACCTCGAAAAGGGTCGAAAAATGGGGGATGAGCGAAGCTTGTCCATAGGGCTATAGAGCGCTTTGAGAGCTTTCCGAAAATGTAAACGGTTCGTCAATCGGAGTTACGGTTCAAAAGTTATGCCTCCCGGAAGTTCGGCTACCGTTTCTGGACTCTTCTAGAATTGCACCGACTTCTAACGCAGCTTCCGGAACCTTCTATTTTGTCGGTGGATGCCTACTAGCACTTTCTAGAATGTACTCGTAGTCCTTAACCCTCCGGGGTCTATTTAAGGAGATTTCTGGCATTGTAAAAGGCAGTTCGGATTGGAGCTTGAGAGGAGGTGCTAAAAGGAGAAATATTCTCCAGATTTATGGTATTGTAAGCCCGCAGGGCATGTTTTGAGTTTATTTTCTCTGCACTGTTTGTACCAGCTTATTTTCTCAGTTAATATAATTCCCCCTTTCTATTGTGTCTATTCTGGTTGTTGGGTTGTGTCCCCATCACCTTTCCAACCTTCTAAATGAATCATAAGGTTGTAGACACCATGTGCTTAATTGATGCACTAACCCCCGTGTTGTTGACATATGAGAAATAGAAAGGTGCGTTAACTCCTAGACAAGCTTATAGCTCCAATTTACTTTTTATATAATTTCTATTTAAATTTTTATAACTTTCATTTTAATTTTTATAACTTTTATTATTATTATTAATTTTTAATTTCTAATTTTCTTTTATTTAAATTTTTTTTCCTCAATTAATTCTCATTTAATTAATTATAATCAAAATATCAAAAACCATGATATTTTATATTAATTTTCTCAAATAATTAATGTATTAATTAAATCTATTTATTAAGACTTAATTAATAGAAAATTCACCATAGACCTGCAAGATAAAATATGAAAACCCATCATAGAGCAATTCACACAAAATCAGTCTAAAGGGTTAAAAATCATGAAATATGTCATCCGACACATTCGATGGGTAAAATATCCAGATACTTGTCCGACCTTACTAGGACAAATGGTTTAAGGGTTTGGGATTTGGACTTGAGAATTTATCTCCCTTCTCTTATCATTGAGATAGTATAATAGGGTACACTCATCCTGGTAATTCAGGGAAGTCGATACCTGATACCTGCAACCTATAGACAAAACCATGCATGTACATACAATATATATAATGCTAAGCTAAATAGACAATGGTAGGAAGTGGTGCTTCGTGTAGATCTTGACTAAGTAGGTGACTACGACTCCCTTCCTTATCCACATCAAAATTGCCATACAATAAGAAAACACACACACCATACACATGCAAGTATGGGGTAAGTATCCATAATAAAACACATGAGATAATAAACCTTCTAAATAATCATCATCAATAACTAATGCAATGTAATGATCATCATACATACATGAAATGTAAAGTCTAAATGATCTCATCATATACCAACTGAATCCATAACATAATGTCTGATAATCTCAAAACAATACCACTAATTCATCATCATAAGGCTAGTCTAACATAGTCTGATAATAATAGCAACAATATCCAAAAAAGATGTAAATGAGGTAGGCACTACAAATGGTTTCACTTTGAATATGTAATGCCCTACCAAGGGATCCAAAAGAATCAACCTAAAGTTTTACTAAGTTTTCCAAACAGATTTTTTTATTCCTAAACAAGAAAGAATAACATACACATCAAACATAAAGTAGTGGAAGCAATAACATACAATCATCAATAAGCATACATAATAGGTTACATTCCTTAAGTATCCCAAGATGTTGAATCTTGTTTAAATTTAATTAAAACTAAGTCTAACAAATACCACATCCATATGAAAGAATAATTAAAAGTCCAATGTCCATTCAAATAATATACATTTCTTCTAAATCCCACATGGCAATAAAATTTGGAATGCTCAATCATCCACTGTACATTTAACAAGGTATGGAAGGATAAAAGAGTATACATTAATAAAAATAGAATTACATTATCCTTCTCGGATCCATGATACAAAGAACAATAAAATAAATGAAACCATCCATTATGAAAGATATAAACATCCATCATAAGATGTAACCATCCATCATAATGATACAAATATAGAATGAAAAGGAAATGTAAACAAGGAAACTCCAACCATGGTATCAATGGATGAATCTCAATGGTAAGAGTAGAAAGCACTACCACCCAATCGAGTGGTAACCCGAAAAGGCCCACTTCCACTGCACTAAGGAGCTAGTCTCAAGTCCCAAATAGGATATCAATCCAAATATCAAAAGTACTCTCTAAGTGTAGAAAGTCCTAAAACTAATCGAACTCAAAAGTTTCAAGATAAATCGACATCTATACCCAAAGGCACACAAAGACAGGTAGGGAATATACTATGTAAGTAGGCAAGTGTCATTGCACAAATCAAGCTAGAGTTACCATGGAAATCTCTTAGGCCCCTGGCTTCCTAGTGATCCCTATGCGGCTACTAGTATCTCCTCGTACTAACAAGACATACTATGGATGCAAGATCACAACCAAGCATTCTCTCTACTCCCATCCTAGTTTGTACTAGCATTGAAGGCATGGATGAGAACATACAAAGGCTCATTTTACTCTCATTTAGTGTAGTGTTTTCACTTATTAAATAACTTACAATGGGTTACCCTAAGAATTGCTTAGAGCCCTAGCCTCCATTGCAAGTCACATCTTAACATTACATATAGATAACCTACCCTAGGCTCATAAAAGCACAAATCAAAGAATCATAGTAAATCACCTCAGTCATATACAAGTGATTGGCAAGCATTAAAAGATAATTCACAATAACACATTAGTTCTCTATGAGCAACTAGAAAGCATCCCAAAAATAATACTGATTGAAGACTAAAAATGGTTAAGTCAAATATGTCATAGCATGACATCACCAAGAAAAAATCATACAAACACCTCAGTCTTATAAAAGTGATTGAAAAGCTATCCAAATATAACTGATTAAGGACACAAAAAGGTTAAGTCAAGTAGGTCATACATTCACCTCAGTGTCACACAAGAACACTGGAAAATAATAACAATTAATAGATCAACACACATCATAGAGCATACCAAACACCTTACCATGGTTGAGTATAAAAGATTGAAATCAAATCATCATAACCTCACAAACACAAAACTCCCAAGCCTTTGGTAACATCCTAAGAATGGTCAACACTCTAGTCAACCCAAACTCAAAACATAGACAACACATAAAAATAGAGTGTACATTTCATAGTTTGGTTTGATTTTAAAAACATGATGATGAGTTTCATGTAAGGTTTTAGTTTTCATTTCAAAGTAAGTTTCAAGTAAAATATTCTCAATCTATCCTACACATTAACTCATTCATCTCTTCAAATAAAATATAATATATTTTAAATCATTTTTTAAAAATAAAAAAGGATAATTATTTATTTATTTCAATTACTAAAATAATTGCATTGATTTAAAATAGCTTAATCTACAATTCTATTCAAAATTAGAATTATTAATAATTAATTAAATCTTCATTCTTATTTAAATGACTTTTGTTATTAAGTAAATTAATTAAATTGAAATTTATTAGACTAATAAAATAATTATATTTTAAATAATTATTAAAGATATATATAGTTAATAAATTTTATTTTTGAAACACTCAATAATAAATATTATTAATTAATAATAATAAAAATAATATTAAAATTTATTAATAAATAAATTTAATACCAAAATTTGTAATTTTTTTAAAAAATAATAAAAAAATTGAATCCCAATGTTTCTTTTAAAAGCTTGTCAACTTTCAAGCAGGGTCATACGGCCCCTCCTTGCTATCGCAGGGCTTGCGATGGCTGTTGCAGTACCTGTAACAATAGGTATGGCTGCCACAAGCCATGGGTGTTGGGAGGTGGGTGGTGGTGGCCCTGCCTCCTATCCAAAATCATTATATATATATATATTTTTTATAATATATTTTTTATAACTATTTTAATATAAAGAAAATCAACAAGCTCCCCTTTTTTAAAAATTTATAATATATATATATATATATATTTTAATAGATTTATAACCAAACTTTGATAGGGAAAGTTTAGCGAACTAATCAACTTTTCAATATAAAATTTTCATATCATTTCAAACCCTTCTTGAATAAAATTAAGACTCCAAATCTACAGAATAAGATTTATTTTACTATATTCTAAAGCTCCATGTATATAAAAGGTATTGACCTACATTCAATAATTTACAATATTAAAATATTCGTGAGTCTATCACAAAGAAATTTGGATTTACAATCCACAGTCATAAAGAAGACAGGAAAGGAATAGAGTAAATAATTTGTACGAATAATCAAATGAATCTACTTAGACTCTAATGCTAATCTCTACACCTGAAAAGATTGTAAGAGAAATTTCTTCTCTCAAAACCTTGTCTCTTCCGAAATTCTTTTCCCTTCTAAAATTTGTGGTCCTTCAAAAATGAACCCTCAAATTGTGATATAGAGTTCTCTCCTAAAATTGGGGCACTAATTGTGTGATCACCCAAGAGAACTCTCTACTCACTACACTTCAACTCTTTACTAACTTTTCTTTATCTTTTTTTTCATCTTTTCTTTATTTTTTCCATGCACAATTATTGAATTATAAAATAACTTTATTTAATTTTCACTTGATTTCTCTTTTCAAATTAATTTATTAAATTTTAAACTCATGCACACTTTATGCAATCTTTAAACTTTTAATAAATTAATATTATTTTTACTTCATAATTAATTTGTTATATTTTAATCTCATGCATACTTTATGCAATTTTAAAAATCTTAATAAATTAATATCTTTTCATGCTTTAATTTATTTTTGAAATGTCAATTGATAAAATATTTATTAACTTAAATAACAATCGTATATAGCATTTTTTTAAAATAAACTCTAAATATATTATTATTAAATTAAATTAATATTATGATGTTCTAAAATTAAATTTATGACTTCCATCTTATAATTTAATTCTTGTTATTTAATTAATTCTCCAAATTAATTAAATATAAGTAAATAAAAAAATATTATAATAATTTTTCATCAAATTTAATCATTAATTTAATCATTTAATTTGACTTAATTAATAGAAAAACCACCAAACACTTATAAAAAAAAATACGAAAACCCATCATAGAAAAACACATACAAGATCAAACTAAATCGTTATAATCATGAATTAATGTCATTTGACGCATTCGAAAGTTAAACAACTCTGATACTTGCCCCAACTTTCAAGGACAAATGGCTTAGAAGTTTAGGATTTGGAATTAAGAATTTATCTCCCCTCTCTTACCATTGAGATAATGCAATAGGGTACGCTTATCCTGGAAATTCAAGAAATTTGACACCTGGTACTTACAATCTACATAAGATTCACCTAAATACAAACACAATATTCTAAACTAAATAGGCAATGGTAGGAAGTGGTGCATCGTGTAGATCCAAACTAGTAGGTGACTATGACTCCCTTCCTTAACCACATTGAAAACACCATACATAAAGAAAACATACACGTAGAGCATATACATGTAGTATGGGGTAAGTATCCATAAGAAGACACATAATAATCCATCTAACTAATCATCATCAATAATTAAAATTAGTGAACAATCATCATGCATACATGAAATATAGAGTACCAAGTGATCTCATCATAAATTAACTAAATGTGAAACAATATCTGATAATCTTAAAATAATACTACTAATAATCAAGCACAAAAAAGCCTAAAAGAGTTCGACGATGATAACAAAATTGTATACTACGGGTAGGCACTGCATCCAACCCCCCTAGACTTAGGCTTACTCTTAGAAACCTACAAGAAAGGTAAAACTAAAGAACTCACTGTGTGCATCCCATTGGACCCTTTCCCCCTATAGGAGGATATGACTCCACTAAGAACACTCTTCGGGATCTACCAATGTCTCCAACTGTAGGTTCTGAAGTTGTGGGTCTCTAGCCTGAGAATTGTGATTTTGCTTGAGGGCAATGGGATGACTTGTGTCCGCATTGTCCACATGAGAAACATTATCTGTTGAAACTCCTTTGCACTCTAGGTGCACTAGACTACTGGAAACTACCCCAACTAGGATAGGACTGAATACTCTAAGATAGCCAGTCAAACTGGTTGTGCTTATTACATTGTACATTGCGATACTTACAATAGCTCCTAAACCTAGGTCGATGCTCAATTCCTGTCATATGTGCGTTATCCTGATCATGAACTAGAGGTAGGGGATCAATGATGGTCTTTATCATTTTCCTCATGTCAACCTCCTCAAAGTCTACCTTCTTCTTTCTAAGGTTCTCTTCTTGATGCTCACTAACATGTTCTTCCCTACTCCCTTCCTAGAGAGGGGCCTTTGTGGACAAACTCATGTGCACAAATGTTTCTAACTTGTCCATAGCCTCTACCATGGCCTAGGCTATGAACTTTAACTAAAGATCTTGTCCTAGATACCATCCTACAATAATATCCAAGAGGCAAGATGCTATAATAAACATAAAACATGCTACTATAAAGCATACACAAAAGACACATGTTTTGGAAATAGTATAAGTTCAATTTTTAGTTTTCAAGTATATTTTAGTTTTGAAGTAGAAGTGTTCAAGTTTGAAAGTATACAACTAAAAATTTAAGTTCTACTTCAATTCATCTAGTTCAAATTTCAATTTGAAAAAGATATACATAATAGTTTAAATTTAATTTTTGTTTAACTAGTTGACATCTAGTGGCTTTCCAATATACACAGAGCTCCCAATGTAGAAACTCAGGCTCTAATACCAAATGAAATGCCCTACCAAGGGATCCAAAAAAAATTATCCTAAAGTTTTACTAAGTTTTTCAAACATTTTTTTTTTAAAACAAGAAAGAATAACATACACATCAAACATAAAGTAGTGGAAGCAATAACATACAATCATCAATAAGCATACATAATAGGTTACATTCCTTAAGGATCGCAAGACATCGAATCACATTTAAATTTAATTAAAACTAAGTCTAACAGATACCACATCCAATTGAAAGAATAATTAAAAGTCCAATATCCATTTAAACAATATACATTTGTTCCAAATGCCACTTGGCAATAACATTCAGAATGCTCAATCATCCACTGTACATGTCACATGGTATGAAAGGCTAAAAGAATATACACTAATAAAAATAGAATTACATTATCCTTCTCAGATCCATGATACAAAGTACAATACGATAAATGAAATGTCCATCATGTAAGATATAAACATCCATCATAAGATATAACCATCCATCATAATGATACAAAGATTAAATGAAAAGGAAATGTAGACAAGGAAACTCCAACCACAGTATCGACAGACAGATCTCAATGGCAAGAGTAAAAAGTACTACCACCCAACAGCGTGGTAACCCAAAAAGTCCCACTCCCACCAAGCTAAAAAGATAGTCTCAAGTCCCAAATAGGATATCAATCCAAGTATCAAAAGTACTCTCTAAGTCTAATACTCCTAAAAGTAATCTAACTCAAAGGTTCAAAGATAAATTGACATCTATACCAAGAGGCACACAAAGACACATAGAAAATCTACTATGTAAGTGGGCAAGTGTCATTGCATGAATCACGCTAGAGTTACCTTGGCAATCTCTCAGGACACCGGTCCCCTAGTGATCCTTATGCAGCCACTAGTATCCTCTCGTACTGGCAAGGCATACTATGGATATAAGGTCACAATCAAGCGTTCTCTCTTCTCCCATCCTAGTCTATACTAGCACTTGAGGCATGTGTGAGAATATACAAAGACTCTTATTAGGTTCATTTTACTCTTATTTAGTGTAGTGTTTTCACTTATTAAACAACTTACAATGGGTTACCCTAGGAATGACTTAGGGCCCCGACCTCCATTACAAGCGACAACTTGACATTACATATAGATAACCTACCTTAGGCTCATAAAAGCACAAATCAAAGAATCATAGTAAATCACCTCAGTCCTATACAAGTGACTAGAAAGCATTAGTTCTCTACTAGCAACTAGAAAGCATCCCAAAAATAATATTGATCGAAGATTCAAAATGGTTAAGTAAAATATGTCATAGCATGACATCAATAAGCATACATAATAGGTTAAATTCCTTAAGGATCCCGAGACATCAAATCACATTTAAATTTAATTAAAACTAAGTCTAATAGATACCACATCCAATTGAAAGAATAATTAAAAGTTCAATATCCATTTAAACAATATACATTTGTTCCAAATGCCACTTGGAAATAACATTCAGAATGCTCAATCATCCACTATACATGTCACATGGTATGAAAGGCTAAAAGAATATACACTAATAAAAATAGAATTACATTATCCTTCTCAGATCCATGATACAAAGTACAATACAATAAATGAAACCATCTATCATGTAAGATATAAACATCCATCATAAGATATAACCATCCATCATAATGATACAAAGATTAAATGAAAAGGAAATGTAGACAAGGAAACTCCAACCATGGTATCAATAGACAGATCTCAATGGCAAGAGTAAAAAGTACTACCACCCAATAGTGTGGTAACCCAAAAGGCCCACTCCCACCATGCTAAGGAGATAGTCTCGAGTCCCAAATAGGATATCAATCCAAATATCAAAAGTACTCTCTAACTCTAGGAATCCTAAAAGTAATCTAACTCAAAGGTTTCAAGATAAATTGACATCTATACCAAGAGGCACACAAAGACACATAGAAAATTTACTATGTAAGTGGGCAAGTGTCATTGCATGAATCACGCTAGAGTTACCTTGGAAATCTCTTAGGACACCGATCCCCTAGTGATCCTTATGCGGCCACTAGTATCCTCTCGTACTGGCAAGGCATACTATGGATATAAGGTCACAATCAAGCATTCTCTCTTCTCCCATCCTAGTTTATACTAGCACTTGAGGCATGGGTGAGAATATACAAAGACTCTTATTAGGTTCATTTTACTCTCATTTAGGGTAGTGTTTTCACTTATTAAACAACTTACAATGGGTTACCCTAGGAACGACTTAGGGCCCCGACCTCCATTACAAGCCACTACCTAACATTACATATAGATAACCTACCCTAGGCTCATAAAAGCACAAATCAAAGAATCATAGTAAATCACCTTAGTCCTATACAAGTGACTAGAAAGCATTCGTTCTCTACTAGCAACTAGAAAGCATCCCAAAAATAATATTGATCGAAGACTCAAAATGGTTAAGTAAAATATGTCATAGCATGACATCAATAAGCATACATAACATGTTACATTCCTTAAGGATCCCAAGACATCGAATCACATTTAAATTTAATTAAAACTAAGTCTAATAGATACCACATCCAATTGAAAGAATAATTAAAAGTTCAATATCCATTTAAACAATATACATTTGTTCCAAATGCCACTTGGCAATAACATTCAGAATGCTCAATCATCCATTGTACATGTCACATGGTATGAAAGGCTAAAAGAATATACACTAATAAAAATAGAATTACATTATCCTTCTCAGATCCATGATATAAAGTACAATACAATAAATGAAACCATCCATCATGTAAGATATAAAAATCCATCATAAGATATAACCATCCATCATAATGATACAAAGATTAAATGAAAAGGAAATGTAGACAAGGAAACTCCAACTACGGTATCAATAGACAGATCTTAATGGAAAAAGTAAAAAGTACTACCACCCAACAGTGTGGTAACCCAAAAGGCCCACTCCCACCATGCTAAGGAGATAGTCTCGAGTCCCAAATAGGATATCAATCCAAATATCAAAAGTACTCTCTAAGTATAGGAATCCTAAAAGTAATCTAACTCAAAGGTTTCAAGATAAATTGACATCTATACCAAGAGGCACACAAAGACACATAGAAAATTTACTATGTAAGTGGGCAAGTGTCATTGCATGAATCACGCTAGAGTTACCTTGGCAATCTCTCAGGACACCGATCCCCTAGTGATCCTTATGCGGCCACTAGTATCCTCTCGTACTGGCAAGGCATACTATGGATATAAGGTCACAATCAAGCATTCTCTCTTCTCCCATCCTAGTCTATACTAGCACTTGAGGCATGGGTGAGAATATACAAAGACTCTTATTAGGTTCATTTTACTCTCATTTAGTGTAGTGTTTTCACTTATTAAACAACTTACAATGGGTTACCCTAGGAACGACGTAGGGCCCCGACCTCCATTACAAGCCACTACCTGACATTACATATAGATAACCTACCCTAGGCTCATAAAAGAACAAATCAAAGAATCATAGTAAATCACCCCAGTCCTATAAAAGTGACTAGAAAGCATTAGTTCTCTACTAGCAACTAGAAAGCATCCCAAAAATAATATTGATCGAAGACTCAAAATGGTTAAGTAAAATATGTCATAGCATGACATCACCAAAACAAAATCATACAAACACCTCATTTCTATAAAAGCAACTAGAAAGAAATCCAAATATAATTGATCAAGGACTCAAAAAGGTTAAGTCAAGTAGGTCATACCTTCAGCTCAACATCGTACAAGAACACTAGAAAGTAATAACAATCAATAGATCAACACACATCATAGAGCATTCCAGACACCTTACCATGGTTGAGTATAAAAGATTGAAATCAAATCATCATAACCTCACAAACATAGAACTTACAAGGCTCTAGTAACATCCTAAGACTGGATAACACTCTAGTCAACCCAAACCCAAAACATAGACAACACATAAAAATAGAGTGTGGATTTTATAGTTTGGTTTGATTTTGAAAACATGATGATGAGTTAAATATAAGGTTTCAGTTTTCATTTCAAAGTACATTTCATGTAAAAGATTCTCAGTCTACTCTACATGTTAACCGATTCAGCTCTTCAAATAAAATATAAAATTACCCTCCCATTATATTTTAAATCAATTTTCTAAAAATAAAAAAGCATAATTATTTATATATTTAAATTACTAAAAGAATTGCATTGATTTAAAATAAATTAATTTACAATTCTATTAAAAATCAGAATTATTAATAATTAAATAAATCTTCATTCTTATTTAAATAACTTTTGTTATTAAATAAATAAATTAAATTAAACTTGATTAGACTAATAAAATAATTATATTTTCAATAATTATTAGAAATGTATATAGTTAACAAAATTTATTTATTAGATAGTAATAGTAAAATTAATAACAATTAAAACATTATTAATAATAATTATTAAATAATCATACAATTTATTTTTAAAATAGTTAATAATAAGTATTATTAATTAATAATAATAATAATATGAAAATATATTAATAAATAAATTTAATAGTAAAATTTGTAATTAAAAAAAAAAGCAATAAAAAAATTGAACCTGCATGTTTCTTTTAAAAGCCCGCTAGCTTTAAAGGAGGGTCGCGCAACCCCTCCTTGTTGTTGCAGGGCCTACGATGGTTGTCGCAGTACCTACAGTAGTAGGTGTGACTGCCACTGGCCATGGGTGTTGGGAGGTGGGAGCTGGTGGCCCCGCCTCTCCCCCAAAATTATTATATTTTTTTTTCTATAATTTTTTTTTAATAACTATTTTAATATAAACAAAATCAACAAGCTCCCCTTTTTTTAAAAAATTGTCATAGATATATTTTATAATAGAATTATGACCAAAATTTGATAGGGAATGTTCAGTGAACCAATCGACTTTTCAATATAAAATTTTCATATCATTTCAAACCCTTCAAAAATAAAATTGACATGCATTTAGTAATTTACATTATTGAAATATTCATGAGTCCATCACAGAGAAATTCAGATTTACAATCCACAGTCAAGAAGAAGACATGAAAGAAATAGCACAAATAATCTATCCAAATAATCGCAAGAATCTACTTGGACTCTAATGCTAATCACTACACCAAAAAAGATTGTAAGAGAAATTTCTTCTATCAAAACCTTCTCTCTTCTAAAATTTTTTTCCCTTCCAAAATTTGTGGTCCTTCGGAAATGAACTCTCAAATTGTGATATGGAGTTCTCTCCTAAAATCGGGGCACTAATTATGTGATCACCCGAGAGAACTCTCTGCTCACCAGACTTCAACTCTTTTATAACTTCTCTTTATCTTTTCTTTATCTTTTCCATGCACAATTATTGAATTATAAAATAACTTTATTTAATTTTCTCTTGACCTCTCTTTTCAAATTAATTTATTAAATTTTAAACTCATTCACACTCTATGCAATCTTTAAAATTTTAATAAATTAATATCTTTTTTACTTCTTAATTAATTTGTTTTATTTTAATCTCATGCATACATTATGTAATTTTAAAACTCTTAATAAATTAATATCTTTTCATGCTTTAATTTATTTTTGAAACGTCAATTGATAAAATATTTATTAACTTAAATAATAATAGGATTTAGCATTTATTTAAAAATGAACTCTAAATATATTATTATTAAATTAAATAAATATTATCACGTTCTAAAATTAAACTTATAACTTTTATCTTTTAAATCTAATTCTTGTTATTTAATTAATTATCCAAATTAATTAAATAAAAGTAAATATCAAAATGCTATAATAATTTTCCATTAAATTAAATAATTAATTTAATCATTTAATTTGACTTAATTAATAGAAGAACAACCAAACACTTATAAAACAAAATACAAAAACTCATCATAGAAAAAAACATACAAGATCAAACTAAATGGTTTTAATCATGAATTAACATCATTTGACGCATTCAGAAGGTAAATTTCTCAGATACTTACCCTAATTTTTTAAGACAAATGGCCTAAATGTTTAAGATTTAGACTTAAGAATTTATCTCCTCTCTCTTACCATTTAGATAATGCAATATGTACATTCATCCTAGCAATTCGGGGAAGTCAATACCTAGTACTTGCAATCTGTATAAGATCCACACATGTACAAAGATAATATTCTATACTCAATAGGCAATGGTGGGAAGTGATTCATCGTGTAGATCCTGACTAGCAAGTGACTACAACTCCCTTCCTTAACCACATTAGAAATGCCATACATAAAGATAACATACACACACATACAACATACACATGCAAAATGGGGTAAGTATCCATAAGATGAAACAATAATCCATCTAACTAATCATCATCAATAACTGAAATCACTAAATAATCATCATGCATACATGAACTATAGAGCACCATGTAATCTCATTATAAATCAACTGAATGTGAAATAATGTCTGATAATCTAAAAATAATACTACTAATAATCAAGCATAAAATTGGCCTAAAAGAGTTTCACAATGATAATAGAAATGTAATCTAGGGGTAGGCACTACATTCTACCAAGATACATCACACTTTGTTGAATGGCTTGAGAGATTTTATTCACCATTTTAGGATGTGTAGCCTAATTTGGAAATGAAAGGAGTCACTATATATTAATTACTTCTAGATGATCTTATTTTTTAAGTGGTTTAATTATTGTCTTCCTTTGTCTTGTGCATGTTCTATAATTATTTACGTGAAAAATAAATACTTGTTTATTTAGTAAAATATTTTTTGATCACTTTATAATGGATAGCTATTGACAATTCTCTAGATTGATATATTTAATATGGAATCTTGAATCTTCAATGCACCTATCTCTAATAAGGAGAAAATTTCAAGGGAAGTCTTGTGACAATCCAACATTGTGATTAGTGCTAATAACCAAATTTTATTTTAACTTTTGTTGTGATAATTCTTTTAAACTTTAACTATGTAGTTATTTTTATTCAAACTTATTAACCCATATTTTATGCATAATGGTTCATACAAACCCATACCTAATAAAAATTAATAGAACACTTAGATCTCTTGCTTTTAGATAATACTTCTAGAAATTAAATAATCAAAATACCTTCCTCAATAATAATAAGAATAATAAAATAAAATTCAAACTAACTAAAAATTACCTATAAAACAAAAAACCACTAGTAACTAAAAACCTTCCTCATTAGTGTAACCAAGAATTTGTTTGTGGGAGCTAAGCTTTATCACCCAAAAGTGACCCATAAAATTGTTACCTTGCTTGGTAGCTTCTCCCACAAAAAAATTGCAATTCCACAGTATCATTTCCAACATCAAGCACCCAAAAGCCCTGTGAGATTACATGAAAATTTTTCTTCCTCTTTGTGTGCATACATGGTTGTTTTTGAGCCATATATCAAAATCCAAATTCCACAACAAAGCAACATTTTGCAACTTTTTTTGCATTATGACATTTTATGGTACCAGATGCCTACTTGGTACCTCGAATAGGTCCAAAGGATTCTTATGAATATTTTAACACTACATTTTAATCCATCTACGACTTTGCATCATATTTTCCACCTTTAGGGTCTTTGACTCAATTTGACTTGCATTGACTAAAACATAACCTTGGTCTACGTGACCTTAATTGAACACACACTTGCATGAAATTGAAATAACTATTTCACTAATACTAGATCATGACTTAAACATACTAAAATGACCCAAAATTCAATGGATATGGTCAGGTTGCTCCAATGCCATACTCCCTTTCATGAAAAAACTCAAGTCCCTTGATTTGTTGTAGGGACTTTGTTTGATGTTTATGTTGCTTCCTTGTTGAGGTACTTGATGCTTTGTCCAACCATTGTCCTTTTTCTTCTTCTTCTTCACATTGCTCCAAATGATCCCAATCTTTGCTATTCTTCTTGGAGGTCAAACTGTGATCTTCTTTTTTCCAACCCTATCTTGGACTATAGAGATAATTAGAATTGTGCCAACATTTGGTGGCTCTTTTATCTTATAGATACATTGGCTGCATATGAACCAATACTTTTAATCTTTACACAAGGTTTACCTTGCCTTGGTGACATAAATACAATGCTTCACAAAGAATTTTCTAGGCATCTTGGTAGGTATAATGGGTCTATTTTATTATCACTCAAACCCTATTCAACATTATTTGTTCAACTTTGACAGGACGTCTTACATAACACCAAACTTGCCTCTTTTCCCCAACATGGTTCCTAGTTCTTGTTCTAGTTGAACTTGTTCTTGGATTTGCAAGATCTTAGAGGATATTAGGTAATGTTTCTACAACTTTACTTGGATCACAAACTCATTTTCTTACCTAATTTTCAAAACTAGCTATTGCTCATAGTAGCCCTTGGAATTAGTCCTATAAACATGCTTTTGGACTTTAACTCACAATCTTCCTTTACACCCTACCAATATTACTTGCTTTAAAGATACCCATTTCCTAAGATTTAGGAGGTTTCACTTTTCAACCTTGTTTGTACAATAAGATCCCAAAAGAGGAGGATTTTCAAGGTTTTGAAGTCTTTCTTCGTTGTATAGACTAAATGGTTTTGTAATACTCTTTAGTGGATTGATATAAGTGTCCATTTTCCATGTAGTAATCTTTGAACATTTATCTTTCATTTGCACAAACAACTTTGTCAAAATATTTCTCCTTACTTATTTGCCAGGTACATTTCTTCAATGCTTTCTTGGTGAATTCATACTAAACCCACCTAGGGCTTGCTAGCAAAATTCACAAACTGATTTTCACTACTTCCAACATTTTTCATCTTAATTTATAGAGATTATAATATTTCTCCACAAAGTTTCTTCATTTTTCAATTGTGGAAACAAGAGAAAAATTCCATTTATTCAAACTTGTGCAGTTATACAATAAAAATGGTAGCACTTAGCAACTTTGATGAAATATGTATAAAAACCCATGAAAGATAATCAAAATCAATACAAAAAACATGCTAATTAATAGATATAACTCCTAATTACAAATAACTAGCTCCATCAATCAATAAAAATGTGAAAAATAGGCAAGATTAAAGCAAATTTGTGGTGAAACTTGATTTTCTTGAATTCAATTTTCAACAACTTTTTTCTCTCTTGAACAAATACCTTTAAAAAGTCTTAAATAAGCTTTTAAAATCATTATTCACATAAATAAGGTTATAATGAACTCATATTTCAAGTATCCTACATATTTTTGAAAGTTGCATAAAGTTGTTGTAGTGCCTGCCCCTAGTTCGCATATTTGTTATCATTGTCAAACTCTTTTAGGGCTAGTTTTATGTTGATGGTTAGCAACATTTTTTTGAGACTATCAAATATTGTGCTATGGATTCAGTTGATATGTGATGAGATCACTTAGACTTTACATTTCATGTATGCATGATGATTATTTTCAGTGTTTGCAGCTATTAATGATGATTAGTAAGATGATTTATTATCATATGTGTTTTCTTATGGATACTTACCCCATACTTGCATGTGTATGATGTGCATGTTTTTTCTTATGTATGGCATGCCTAATGTGGTTAAGGAAGGGAGTCGTAGTCACTTGCTAGTCGGGATCTACACGATGCACCACTTTCTGTCATTGCTTGTTTAGTTTAGTATATATTGTGCTTGTACATGCATAGTTTTTATATAGGTTGCAGGTACTGGGTATCAAGTTTCCTAAATTGCCAGGATGAGCGTACCATATCACATTATCTCAATGATAAAAGAGGGGAGATAAATTCTCAAGTCCAAATCGCAACCCTTTAAGCCATTTGTCCTAATTAAAAATTAGGACAAGTATTTGAGTTGAGTACCCTTCGAACACGTTGGATGACGTAATTCGTGATATTAACCCTTTTGGTTTGATTTTGTATGTATTTTGGTTATGATGGATTTTTGTATTTTACCTTGTGAGTCTTTGAAGTATTTTCTATTAATTAAGCCTAATTAAAAGATTTAATTAATGATTTAATTTAATGGAAAATTAATATGATATTTTAATATTTATTTTATTTAGTTAATTGGGAAATTAATTAAATTAAATAATTAAATTTGAAGATAAAAGTTATAATTTTAAAAGTTGGAAAGCGATAATATTTATTTAAATTAATAAATATTTTAGCAATTACGTTTTGGAAATGAATTTAAAAAGTGGAATTATTAAAGTTAGTGCAAGAGATTTAATAAAAAATAAAAGATTAAATTGGAAAGAGTAAAGTAAATATTATATAAATTAATGTGCAATAGTTTAATATTTAGGAGTTTGCAAATTCTCAGGAGCTGTCATGTAGACAACACAGGAGTTTGCACTCTAAGAATGCACAAGTTGTCTACACTTAGGAGTTAGCATATTATTTGAGCACATGGTATCTACAACCTTATGATTCATCTAGAAGGTTGGAGAAGACTCATGCTTAGTTGTCATGCTTATCTTCTAGTTCTTTCTAAACACTTTCTAGATGTATCTTAGAGGCCTTTAAATAGAGGCTCTCCTAGTGTGTTTGGACAAGTTTCAAAGCTTACATGCATTTGAGAAGCTCATATGCTTCTACATGCTCATATGTTTCTACATGCTCTTATGCTTCTTCAAGAACTTCTAGTCATGTGGGAATTTTGGTTGGCTTGGATCTTGGAGGAATTGTGAATATTGGAGAAGGAAGGGATTTTTTATGGACTTTTGAGGGATGGCAAATTAGCATTAGTGTTCAGGTGCACTCGTAATTTTTACATAATCTATTTGCACTATTTCTCTTCATCTCTTCATCGTGTCTGTTATATGTGTCTGATTATATTCTATGAATGAATCTTCAATTTTGAAATTGGAATCTAGATATTTTATTTGGTTGCAAAGAAAACATAAGAAAACCCTAGTTTTAATTAAGAAGGAATTAGATCTGATTTGGGTTTGGGCTCGAATTTAGAATCAAATTGAGAAACATATTTAAAAAGCTTTTTAAAATTTATAGAGAAACTCATTAGAAGAATCATTGGATAATTTAGAGAACAATTACTATTTTGGAGAAACTATGTATATATATATATATATATATATATAGAACAATTACTATGTATAATTTATTAGGTCTACATTTGTTAAAAAACACGACAGTAGAAAATATATATAATATAATTCTAAATCGTATGGAAACGTCTTAATGAAAAATGTTATGTGAATCACTTTTGAAATGTTATTTAAAAATGTTTGATTAAATATACATAATGTTGGGGTGGGTGGGGTTTACCCCGACCGCACCTCCACCCTCATTAACCTTGGTGGTGGCGTAGATGCAGCTCTGCGTATTGCAGGGTACCTGCATACGAAGGGTACCTACGATCAACAGGCCACACACGCGCCGGCGGTAGCGATTTAAAAACTGCGGATAGGTTTTGTTAATAAGTTTAATTTTATTAAATGTCATTTTTAGTAATATATTTATATTATTAAATATTATTTAAAATATTAGTTGATATTAATAATTGTTATTCTATTTTTTATTTAATATATAAATTGTTAATAATTATTATATTAACAATGTTGAATATGAGTTTGTTAAATAATAATTTGTCAATTAAAATTAAATTGAATAGAGATATTCAATAAAATAATGGAGAATCTCTTATCATAGATTTATATATAATTTGTAATTAGCAACTTATTAGTAAGCTATTAATTCAAATGTTAATTGAGTTGTTAATATAGGTTATATGGTTAATTATTAATTGGTAATATAAATGAACATTGAAATTAATTTTGAATTAATGATGGATATCATTTAATAATGTTTGATTATATTTAGAAATCTGATTTATATTGGGTTGAGAATTTTATTTCTTTATTTAGTAATCAATTATTATAATAGTTGATTAATTTCAATTCATAATATGAATTGGTATATATAGTTGACTTTTAGTATTAATTATTTAATGTATATTAAATATTATTTAATATATATTAAATAATTAAGAGATGGTAATTTTATATTACGTTAATAATAATTGTTTAATGAGGATGATTTTAAATTAAGAGACTTTAATGATAATGGATTAATATTTAATTATCAAGGAGTTATTGTTATATTATAACATTATTATAACATTGTTATAACATTGCTATGTTTTGAATTATTATGTTATTGTTAATACATTATGTATTATTAAATAACTTATTGATATACCTTAATGGTGTTAAGAGTTAGTACAATATTAACTATTGAAGTTTATGGAAGGTTTCTTTGGATCGATTAATAATAGTTTTAATGAGTTTATTATTTATTAATGTTTGTTGGGTCTATCAAATTATTAATAAACAATAGTACAATGGTCTAAATGATTATCATTAATACAAAATTGTTAAGGAAATATTAGTATTCATAAAAGAAGGATGAATGTGGTCATTATAGATTTATTAATAAGATTCCCAATATAACTTGTTATTAAATAATAATGAGTTATTATTATTGAACTATTAATATGAATATTTGTGTATTGGATTATGGTTGACTTTTAATGTACAAATTATAGTTAGTTATTAATAAACTGATATTTATTGAGTTGTTGATATGGATATGTAAATTATTAATTAAATTAATTAATTAGAGTTAATTAGATTTAATTAATAATTGAGTTATGTATAGAGTTTTAATTAATATATCGATTCCTTTAGTAAAGTTGTGAAATACCTATATTGAAGTTGATGAGTCTTATTCTAATGTCTGAAATAATGGCTTTAGATATTTTAATGGTTATTAGTGATGCTTTAGTTGTTATAACAATTAATATTAATAGGCTTAAATTTAGTAATATTGAGTTTTCGTAGAATGATAAATGTCATGGATTGTGTACCTATGTTAATTGATCATTTTAATAAGTTATAATCTTTTTATTCAAAGCTTGATAACTAGCTCTCTTATAATAATGATCCTCTAATTATGTTGAAAAGTTGAAGTAACGTTAAAGAAGAGTTAATCAATTAGAATATGGATCTTAGTTAAATAAAGAGAACAATTTAATTAAAGGTCAATGATGATCAGTTAAATGAGCAAAGTATTTACCCTTAAGTTATTCTTAGAATATTATTTTCAATTAATGGAAGAATAATTCTATCAGGGGAATAAATGGGTTGACTTGTAGGTCAAATGATGAAACTTAGACACTTGCAGTATAATGGTAAACAGAAACTGAAACTCCACACATTATTCAGCTATGTGA
Source organism: Cupressus sempervirens (assembly GCA_028749045.1). NCBI lineage: Eukaryota > Viridiplantae > Streptophyta > Pinopsida > Cupressales > Cupressaceae > Cupressus > Cupressus sempervirens. Next base: position 425,061,280 of record CM053789.1, on the reverse strand, counting down.
TTATAGTAAACCAAAACATGTGTTTCCATTGTGTTTTCTCTATGCTTCTATTTTGGGTTTTTGGGTTGACTAGTGTTGACTAGTCTTAGGTTGTTACCAGAGGCTCGGGGGTTATGAGATGTGATGGCATGTTGATCTTATTTGGTCGCGATCTTTATAAACTCAACCATGGTTATGTGATGTAATGATCTATGTAATGTTTGTAATTACTGATTGTTATAGTTGAGATTCTTATGTATGAGACACTTGACTTAACAATTTTTGAGTCATCGATCAGTTATCCTTGGATTACTTTCTAGTTGCCATGATGAGACTAAAATGTTATTTCTTGATGATGTAATGTTGTGACATGTTTTGACTCAACCATTTTGGAGTCTTCGATTGGTATAATTTGAGATATATTTTATTTATTGAGAACCAATGGATACTTTTGATTATCAGTGATACCTTCAGTTGCCAATAGAGAATTGTTGTGGTCATGATTTTTTATGGATGCTTTTCAGATGCTCATGGAGATTTGATGCTTTTATTATGGATATTTGATGATTCTTATTGTGGATTATCTTTTGGTATTTCTTTCTAGTCACTTGTATAAGACTGGGGTGATTTTATGATTTCATGAACTTAGGGTAGGTTATCTACTTGTAGTGTTGGGAAGTGGCTTGCAATGGGGGCCAGAGCCCTAAGTGGCTGCCAGGGTAACTCATTGTAAGTTTTGTTAATAAGTGATAACATTTACACACTAAATGGGGATTAAATGAACCTAAAAGATAATTTTTTTGGTTCTCGCCCATGCCTCGAGTGCTTATACAGACTAGGATGGGAGTAGAGAGAATGCATGTTTGTGACCTTGCATTCCATAGTATGCCTCATTAGTATGAGAGGATACTAGTGGCCGCATGAGGATTAGTAGTGACCCGTGGAGTTTAGCTAACTACTCGGGTAACTTCTACATGATATATGCGATGACACTTTCTCACTTGCAGAGTAGGTTTTCTACATGTCATTGTGTGCCTCTGGGATTAGATGTCAGTTTGTGATTGAAACCTTTGAGTTAGTATACTTTTAGGATTCCTGGACTTAGAGAGTTTTTGTGCTATATGATTTGTTATCCTATTTGGGACTTGAGATTGTCTCCTTAGCACGGTGGGAGTGGACCACTTAGATTCCATGCGGTTAGGTGGTAGTGTATTTCCACTCTTATCATTTGAGATTTGTCAGAGACACCATGGCTAGAGCATTTTTGGTTGGTATTTATCTTCATTCTATTCTTGGATCATTGTGATAGATAATATACCTTATGATGGATGTATTTAGTAGTATGTTTCTTACATTGATGATTTGCTTATGTTAGATGATGTTATCTTATGCTTTACTTTGCATGTTAGATTACTTTCTGCATATGATGTAGTATGATTTATGAGTGACATTCCTACTATGTTAACACTAATGATCTCTTCGGTGATTTGGAATGTTACGCACAGAGGGTTGGCTAAGATCCACGATGGTCTAATGATGCTATTTGTAGTTGGGAGGAATCATGCACTTAGTTATTTATGTTTTTAATATATGGTTATCCTTTATGATGGATGCCATATCTTTATGATGATGATGTATCATGTATTGTTTATGGTTTCATTTACTTTAATTGCATCATGGATTAGAGTTAGTATGATGATGTACTTTATTTATACGGATGTTTATTCTTTCAAGCCTTTTCGTACATTGTAACATGTACAGTGGATGATTGAGCTAAACTAATATGTAATTACAAAAAGGGCACTTGTATATTGTTTAAGAACATTGGATGTAACATTGTTATTTCATAAGGATGTGATGTTAGATGGTTAGTTATGTTAGATGTGATTCAACGTTAAGGGATCTTTTAAGAATGTAACTTGTTATGTATGTTATGTTTATTTAAATTGTTGCTATTACTTCTGTTACTATGTATAAATTATGAATGGTTTTACTTTCATGTTTAAAAAAAAAAAAAAATTGTTTGGAAAACTTTGTCAAATTTTAGGTTAATTCTTTGGATCCCTTGGCAGGGCATTATATTTGGTATCAGAGCCAGAGTTTCAACATTGGGAGCTCTGGGTATATTTGAATGCCACTAGTTGTTATCTAGTAGAACAAAACAAAAATTTTGAACTATCATGTGTATCTCTTTCAAACTGAAAACTTGAAACTAGGTGAACTAAAAATGAACTTAAAATTGCTACTTAGGTTTCAAGCCTGAAGCTATACTGAAAACCTAAACGTGCACAAAACTGAAAATTGAAACTATTTCTATTTTCAAAAAATGTATCTTTCATCTATGGTGTAAGGTAGTATGCCCTTGATTATCTTTGAGAGTATTAAGTTGCTCTTGTTTAGAGAGTATTAGGGGATCTATTTTAGTAGTTGTTAAAAGAATGAATGTTGGATCAATCTGGTTTTCAGTTTATCATTAAACTAGAATCATATTGCTCTAAGTGTTTTGTAGTGTCCTCAGTGGAATCATATCCTCCTACAGAGGGAAAGGGTTCAATGGGACCCGCATAGTGAGAATCTTAGTTTTTCCTTCTTGCAGACTTCTAGGAGTAAGCCTAATTCTAGGGGGGTGGATGTAGTGCATGCCTCTAGTTCGAATTTTTGTTATCATTGTCAAACTCTTTTAGGGCTAGTTTTATGACGATGGTTAGCAATATTGTTTTGAGACTATCAGATATTGTGCTATGGATTCAGTTGATATGTGATGAGATCACTTAGACTTTACATTTCATGTATGCATGATGATTATTTTCAGTGTTTGCAGCTATTAATGATGATTAGTAAGATGATTTATTATCATATGTGTTTTCTTATGGATACTTACCCCATACTTGCATGTGTATGGTGTGCATGTTTGTTCTTATGTATGGCGTGTTTGATGTGGTTAAGGAAGGGAGTCGTAGTCACCTGTTCATCAAGATCTACACGATGCACGACTTCCTACCATTGTTTGTTTAGTTTAGTATATATTGTGCTTGTACATGCATAGCTTTTATGCAGGTTGCAGGTACTGGGTATCGACTTCCCTGAATCGCCAGGATGAGCGTACCCTATCACATTATCTCAATGATAAGAGAGGGGAGATAAATTCTCAAGTCCAAATCCCAACCCTTTAAGCCATTTGTCCTAATTGGAAATTAGGACAAGTATCTGAGTTGAGTACCCTCTAAATACGTTGGATGACGTAATTCGTGATATTAACCCTTTTGGTTTGATTTTGTATGTATTTTGGCTATGATGGATTTTTGTATTTTACCTTGTGAGTTTTTGAAGAATTTTCTATTAATTAAGCCTAATTAAAAGATTTAATTAATCATTTAATTTAATGGAAAATTAATATGATATTTTAATATTTATTTTATTTAATTAATTGAGAAATTAATTTAAAAAAATAATTAAATTTGAAGATAAAAGGTATAATTTTAAAAGTTGGAAAGTGATGATATTTATTTAAATTAATAAATATTTTAGTAATTAAGTTTTGGAAATGAATTTAAAAGGTGAAATTATTTAAGTTAGTGCATGGGATTTACTAAAAAATAAAAAATTAAATTGGAAAGAGTAAAGTAAATATTATATAAATTAATGTGCATTATTTTAATATTTAGGAGTTTGCAAATTCTCGTGAGTTGTCATGTAGACAACACAGGAGTTTGCACTCTAAGAATGCACAAGTTGTCTACACTTAGGAGTTAGCATATTATTTGAGCACATGGTGTCTACAACCTTATGACTCCTCTAGAAGGTTGGATAAGACTCATGCTTCGTTGTCATGCTTATCTTCTAGTTCTTTCTAGACACTTTTTAGATGCATCTTAGAGGCCTTTAAATAGAGGCTCTCTTAGTGTGTTTGGACAAGCTTCAAAGCTTACATGCATTTGAGAAGCTCATATGCTTCTACATGCTCATATGTTTCTACATGCTCTTATGCTTCTTCAAGAACTTCTAGTCATGTGGGAATTTTGGTTGGCTTGGATCTTGGAGGAATTGCGAATGTTGTAGAAGGAAGGGATTTTCTATGGACTTCTGAGGGATGGCAAATTAGCATCAGTGTCCAGGTGCATTCATGATTTTTGCAATAATCTATTTGCACTATTTCTCTTCTAGTCCTCATCATGTCTGTTATATGTGTCTGATTATATTCCATGAATGAATCTTCAATTTTGAAATTGGAATCTAGATGTTTTATTTGGTTGCAAAGAAAACATCAGAAAACCCTAGTTCCAGTTAAGAAGGAATTAGATTTGATTCAGGTCTGGGTTTGAATTTAGAATCAAATTGAGAAATAGATTTAAAAAGGGTTTTAAAATTTATAGATAAACCCATTAGAAGAATCATTGGATAATTTAGAGAACAATTACTATTTTAGAGAAATTCTTAATTCATCGAGATGAAAAGCCCTTCTTGTACAAAATTAGATATATATGTTCTCTTTTTATATATATAAAATTTGCATACTTATATATATAAATATATATAAGTATATATTTATTTATTTATAACGCTGTGATACTGATTAACAATTTGTATATATATATATACATATATATATATATGTATACATATATATATATATATATACATATATGTATACATATATATATATATGTATGTATACATATATATATGTATGTATACATATATATATGTATACATACATATATATATATGTATACATACATATATATATGTATACATACATATATATATGTATGTATACATATATATATGTATACATATATATATATATATATATATATATATATACACATATACGTATATATATATATATACATATATATGTATGCATTTGTTAAAAAATGTGACAGTAGAAAATATATATAATAGAATTTCGAATCGCATGGAAATGTGTTAGTGAAAAACATTATGCGAATTACTTTTGAAACATTATTTTAAAATGTTTGATTAAATATACATAATGTTGGGATGGGTGGGGTTTACCTTGATCACACCTCCACCCTCATTGACCTCGGCGGCGATGTAGACACAACTCTGCGTATCCTAGGGTACTTGCGATCCACAGGCTACACACGCGCCGATGGTAGCGATTTAAAAATCGCTAACAGGTTTTGTTAATAAGTTTAATTTTATTAAATGTCATTTTTAGTAATATATTTATATTATTAAATATTATTTAAAATATTAGTTGATATTAATAATTGTTATTCTATTTGTTATTTAATATATAAATTGTTAATAATTATTATATTACCAATGTTGAATATGAGTTTGTTAAATAATAATTTGTCAATTAAAATTAAATTGAATACAGATATTCAATAAAATAATGGAGAATCTGTTATCATAGATTTATATATAACTTGTAATTAGCAAGTTATTATTAAACTATTAATTCAAATGTTAATTGAGTTGTTAATATAGGTTATATGGTTAATTATTAATTGGTAATATAAATGAACATTGAAATTAATTTTTAATTAATGATGGATATCATTTAATAATGTTTGATTATATTTAGAAATCTGATTTATATTGGGTTGAGAATTTTATTTATTTATTTAGTAGTCAATTATTATAATAGTTGATTACTTTTTAGTCATAATATGAATTGGAATATAGTTGACTTTTAATATTAATTATTTAATGTATATTAAATAATTAAGAGATGGTAATTTTATATTATGTTAATAGTAATTGTTTAATAAGGATGATTTTAAATTAAGAGACTTTAATGATAATGGATTAAGATTTAATTATCAAGGAGTTATTGTTATATTATAACATCGTTATAACATTGCTATGTTTTGAATTATTATGTTATTGTTAATGCGTTATGTATTATTAAATAACTTATTGATATACCTTAATGGTCTTAAGAGTTAGTAGAATATTAACTATTGAAGTTTATGGAAGGTTTCTCTAGATCGATTAATAATAGTTTTGATGAGTTTATTATTTATTAATGTTTGTTCGGTCTATCAAATTATTAATAAATAATAGTATAATTGTCTAAATGATTATCATTAATATGAAATTGTTAAGGAAATATTATTATTCATAAAAGAAAGATGAATGTCGTCATTATAGATTTATTAGTAAGATTCCCAATATAGTTTGTTATTAAATAATAACGAGTTATTATTATTGAACAATTAATATGAATACTTGTGTATTGGATTATGGTTGACTTTTAGCATACAAATAATATAGTTAGTTATTAATCAACTTATATTTATTGGGTTGTTGATATGGATATGTAAATTATTAATTTAATTAATTAATTAGAGTTAATTAGATTTAATTAATAATTGAGTTATGTATAGAGTTTTAATTAATATATCAATTCCTTTAGTAAAGTTGTGAAATAACTACATCGAAGTTGACGAGTCTTATTCTAATGTCTAGAATAATGGCTTTAGATATTTTAATGGTTATTAGTGATGATTTAATTGTTATAACGATTAATATTAATAGGCTTAAATTTAGTAATATTGATTTTTCATAGAATGATAAAGGTCATGGATTGTGTACCTATTTTAATTAATCATTTTAATAAATTATAATCTTTTTATTCAAAGATTGATAACTGGGTCTCTTATAATAATGATCCTCTAATTATGTTGAAAAGTTGAAGTAACATTAAATAAGAGTTAATCAATTGGAATATGGATCTTAGTTAAATAAAGAGAACAATTTAATTAGAGGTCAATGATGATCAATTTAATGAGCAAAGTATTTACCCTTAAGTTATACTTAGAATATTATTTTTAATTAATGGATTAATAATGCTACCGAGGGAACAAACAGGTTGACTTGTAGGTCAAATGATAAAACTTAGACACTTGGAGTATATTGGTAAACAAAAACTGACACTCCACACATTATTCAGCTATGTGATTATAGTAAATCAAAAAATGTATTTGCATTGTGTTTTCTCTATACTTCTATTTTGGGTTTTTGGGTTGACTAGTGTTGACCAGTCTTAGGTTGTTACCAGAGGCTCAGGGGTTATGAGATGTGATGGCATGTTGATCTTATTTGGTCTCGATCTTTATAAACCCAACCATGGTTATGTGATGGAATGCTCTATGTAATGTTTGTAATTATTGATTGTTATAGTTGATATTCTTATGTATGAGACACTTGACTTAACCATTTTTGAGTCATCAATCAGTTATCCATGGATTACTTTCTAGTCGCCACGATGGGACTGAAATATTATTTCTTGATGATGTCATGTTGTGACATGTTTTTACTCAACCATTTCGGAGTCTTCGATCATTATGATTTGAGATATATTTTGGATGTTGAGAACCAATGGATACTTTTGATTATCAGTGATACCTTTAGTTGCCAATAGAGAACTGTTGTGGTCATGATTTTCTATGGATTCTTTTCAGATGCTCATGGAGATTTGATGCTTTTATTATGGATATTTGATGATTCTTATTGTGGATTATCTTTTGATATTTATTTCCAGTTGCTTGTATAGGCCTGGGGTGATTTTATGGTTCCATGAGCTTAGGGTAGGTTATCTACTTGTAGTGTCAGGAAGTGGCTTGCACTGGGGGTCGGGGCCCTAAGTGGCTGCTAGGGTAACTCATTGTAAGTTTTGTTAATAAGTGATAACATTTACACAGTAAATGGGGATTAAATGAACCTAAAAAAATAAAAAAATTTGGTTCTCGCCCATGCGTCAAGTGCTTCTACAGACTAAGATGGGAGTAGAGAGAACGAATGGTTGTGACCTTGCATTGCATAGTATGCCTCGTCAGTATGAGAGGATACTAGTGGCTGCATGAGGATCAGTAGGGACCTGTGCAGTTTAGCTAACTGCCAGGGTAACTTCTACATGATATATGCGATGACACTTTCCTGTTTGCAGAGTAGGTTTCCTCCATGTCATTATGTGCCTTTGGGATTAGATGTCAGTTTGTGATTGAAACCTTTGAGTTAGTATAATTTTAGAATTCCTGGAGTTAGAGAGTTTTTGTGCTATTTAATTTTTTATCCTATTTGTGACTTGAGATTATCTCCTCAGCATGGTGTGAGTGGACCATTTAGGTTCCACATGGTCAGCTGGTAGTGTATTTCCACTCTTATTATTTGAGATTCGTCTGAGAGACCGTGGCTGGAGCATTTTTGGTTGGTATTTATCTTCATTCTGTTCTTGGATCATTATTATAGATAATATACCTAATGATGGATGTATTTAGTAGTATGTTTCTTACATTGATGATTTGCTTATGTTAGATGATGTTATCTTATGCTTTACTTTGCATGTTAGATTACTTTCTGCATATAATGTATTATTATTTAGGAGTGACATTCCTACTATGTTAATACCAATGATCTCTTCGATGATTTAGAATTTTATGCACGGAGGGATGGCTTGGATCCACGATAGTCTAATGATGCTATTTATGATTGGGAGGAATTGTGCACTTAGTTTTTTATGTTTGTAATATATGGTTATCATTTATGATGGATGTGATATCTTTATGATGATGATGTATCATGTATTGTTTATGGTTTCATTTACTTTAATTGCATCATGGATTAGAGTTAGTATGATGATGTACTTTATTTATATGGATGTTTATTCTTTCAAGCCTTTTCATACCTTGTAACATGTACAGTGGATGATTGAGCTAAACTAAATGTAATTACAAAAAGGGCACTTGTATATTGTATAAGAACATTGGATGTAACATTGTTATTTCATAAGGATGTGATGTTAGATGTGATTCAACGTTAAGGGATCTTTAAAGAATGTGACTGGTTATGTATGTTATGTCTATTTGAGTTGTTGTTATTGCTTCCGTTGCTATGTATAAGTTATGAATGGTTTTACTTTCATGTTAAAAAAAAAAAAACAATTGTTTGGAAAACTTAGTGAAATTTTAGGTTAATTCTTTGGATCCCTTGGTGGGGCATTACATTTGGTATCAGAGCCAGAGTTTCAACATTGGGAGCTTTGGGTATATTTGAATGCCACTAGTTGTTATCTAGTAGAACAAAATGAAAACTTTACACTATCATGTGTATCTCTTTCAAACTGAAAACTTGAAACTAGATGAACTAAAACAGAACTTAAAACTACTACTTACTTAAGTTTCAAGCCTAAAGTTATACTGAAAACCTAAATGTTAGAAAAATTGAAAATTAAAACTATTTCTATTTTCAAAACATGTATCTTTCATCTATGTTGTAAGGTAGTATGCCCTTGATTATCTTTGCGAGCATTAAGTTGCTCTTATTTAGAAAGTATTAGGGGATCTATTTTAGTAGTTTTTAAAAGAAGGAATGTTGGATCAATGTGATTTTCGGTTTATCATTAAACCAAAATTATATTGGGGTGATCCCACAATAATGGGTTCCACTTTTTGACCAATTTTGACACTGAAATCAATATTTTTGCAACAAACATCACGTTCAAGTGACTATATCTCCAAAACTATAAATAATTTCAAGATAACATAAACTAGTGATTTTGAGTACTTTTTTCCTACTTTGTAACCATATTTTTTAATCTAAAAAAAAAATTATTTATGTCAATTTTTTTTATCTCCTCCAAAAAGTGGTACATAATAAAATTCAATATTTTAAAAAGTGACAATCCATTTGACACACATAACTTTTTTTCTAGAAATGATAATGAAGTAATTCTTTTGGTGTTGGATTTGTAACATCAATATCCAGTGTCTACATTTGGCTTGATTTATTTTTGTTGAATATTGTATAGTTTATGAAGTTTTGAAGTGACATGAACCATAATTCAGACATACATTCTGTTTGACACAGATAATTTGAAGTCAATTTATCATAAACCATTTTTTTTTTTTTGAATAGAAAGGTATCTCAATAAGCCAGTGCCTCCATATTTTTCAAAATTTTTTTGACCTAATTTACTATTTTTCTCGAGGTGTCAAAGTCGGTTAATGTTCAATCGGTAATAAACCTATAATGAGTTAAACTCATATTTGAAAGTCTTAATGATTAAATTATGTAATAAAATTATAGTCGTTAGAAAGCTTGCTCTGATCAGCACATTTTGACATGTTTTATTTTACAGTAGGAGATCATTCTCCTACAATTATGGCAGTCAAAAGAGCAAAGAAAAAAGAAAAAAGAAAAAAAGTTTAAAATTTTTGTGATTTTGCATGTTTGTGCGAACATGGCATTCGCGCGAACATGTTTACCATGTTCGCGTGAACGTATGTTCGTGCGAACATGCAAATCATGTTTGCGCGAACATATATATCACATATGTTCGTGCGAACATACTCAATTTCTCATTTTGCAATTTTTTTCATTTTTGTTCGTCCCACTAAAGTGGAACCCATTATTGTGGGTTCACCCATTGCTCTAAGTGTTTTGTAGTGTCCTCAGTGGAATCATATCCTCCTACAGGAGGAAAGGGTTCAATGAGACCCGCATAGTCAGAATCCTAGTTTTTCCTTCTTCCAAGCTTCTAAGAGTAAGCCTAATTCTAGGGGTGTGGATGTAGTGCCTGCCCCTAGTTTGTATTTTTGTTATCATTGTCAAACTCTTTTAGGGCTAGTTTTATGTTGATGGTTAGCAACATTGTTTTGAGACTATCAAATATTGTGCTATGGATTCAATTGATATGTGATGAGATCACTTAGACTTTACATTTCATCTATGCATGATGATTATTTTTAGTGTTTGCAGCTATTAATGATGATTAGTAAGATGATTTATTATCATATGTGTTTTCTTATGGATACTTACCCCATACTTGCATGTGTATGGTGTGCATGTTTGTTCTTATGTATGGCGTGTCTAATGTGGTTAAGGAAGGGAGTCATAGTCACCTGCTAGTCAAGATCTACACAGTGCACCATTTCTTGCCATTACCTATTTAGTTTAGTATATATTGTGCTTATACATGCATGGTTTTTATGCAGGTTGCAGATATTGGGTATTGACTTCCCTGAATTGCCAAGATGAGCCTACCCTATCACATTATCTCAATAATAAGAGAGTGGAGATAAATTCTAAAGTTCAAATCCCAACCTTTTAAGCCATTTGTCCTAATTGGAAATTAGGACAAGTATCTGAGTTGAGTACCGTTCGAATACATCAGATGATGTAATTCTTGATATTAACCCTTTTGGTTTTATTTTGTATGTATTTTGGCTATGATTGATTTTTGTATTTTACCTTGTGAGTCTTTGAAGTATTTTCGATTAATTAAGCCTAATTAAAAGATTTAATTAATGGTTTAATTTAACAAAAAATTAATATGATATTTTAATATTTATTTTATTTAATTAATTGGAAAATTAATTAAGTAAAATAATTAAATTTGAAGATAAAAGTTATAATTTTAAAAGTTGGAAAGTGATGATATTTATTTAGATTAATAAATATTTTAGCAATTAAGTTTTGGAAATGAATTTAAAAAGTGGAATTATTAAAGTTAGTGCATGAGATTTAATAAAAAATAAAAAATAAAATTGGAAAGAGTAAAGTAAATATTATATAAATTAATGTGCATTATTTTAATATTTAGGAGTTTGCAAATTCTCGAGAGTTGTCATGTAGACAACATAGGAGTTTGCACTCTAAGAATGCACAAGTTGTCTACACTTAGGAGTTAGCATATTATTTGAGCACATATTATCTACAACCTTATGACTCATCTAGAAGGTTGGAGAAGACTTATTCTTATCTTCTAGTTCTTTCTAAACACTTTCTAGATGCATCTTAGAGGCCTTTAAATAGAGGCTCTCCTAGTGTGTTTGGACAAGCTTCAAAGCTTACATGCATTTGAGAAGCTCATATGCTTCTACATGCTCATATGTTTCTACATGCTCTTATGCTTCTTCAAGAACTTCTAGTCATGTGGAAATTTTGGTTGGCTTGGATCTTGGAGGAATTGCGAATGATGGAGAAGGAAGGGATTTTCTATGGACTTTTGAGGGATGACAAATTAGCATTAGTGTCTAGGTGCACTCGTGAGTTTTGCATAATCTATTTGCACTATTTCTTTTCTTCGCTTCATCGTGTCTGTTATATGTGTCTGATTAGATTCCATGAATGAATCTTCAATTTTGAAATTGGAATCTAGATATTTTATTTGGTTGCAAAGAAAACATCAGAAAGCCCTGGCTCCAATTAAGAAGGAATTAGATCTGATTTGGGTTTGGGTTCAAATTTAGAATCAAATTGAGAAATAGATTTAAAAAGGGTTTAAAATTTTATAGACAAAGCCATTAGAAGAATCATTGGATAATTTAGAGAACAATTACTATTTTGGAGAAATTCTTAATTCATCGAGATGAAAAGCCCTTCTTGTACAAAAGTAGATATATATGTTCTCTTTTTATATATATAAAATTTGCATACTTATATATATATATATATATATATATATATATATATATATATATATATATATATATATATATATATATATATATATATATATATATATATATATATATATATATATATATATATATATATATATTGTGCATATTGTACAAGTTTCCATACTTCAACGATATATCTTTTAGGCACACTAGTGACTTTATGCATACCAAGAAAAATATAGCTTATGCTATTATGGAAACTCTTTATGGTGCTCTTGATACTATTTTATCATGTGAATACTTTCGATAAATAAAGATACGTCAAAATCTTTGGGTTGATAAATATGATAATGAAAAATATAGAAAGCCTAATGCACCTTATGTCTAGACAAGGGAATGACATGCAAAATTCTTATAGTTAATGTCCAAGACTTGCTTTCCTATAGGATATATAAGTAGTAGCATTGTCATGCCTGACCTTACTCTTTCTTCTTTCTCTTCGTTTGCTTCAGTTGTTGCTTTGATTCAAGTTCATTGCTTTGATATTGTTAGACTCTGTTTGCTAATTTGTTAAATTTAATTAGTTAAATTTGGTCCGTGTTGATACAGTTATAGTGATCATTATCTGTTTATGTCAGTGCATGACTTTAGCATTGAAGTAATATGTTAGCCATTTCATTTCCAATTTGATTCATGTTAAGAATTAACTATATTCTTTTAAGATAAGCATGGATTTTTTACAGAATTTTAGAAAATTAAACACATTGTTATGAATATGGAATATGAATATATATATATAAGAGTGAATGTTAGTTCATGTAAATACTTATATATAATAAGTTTATATCTTTTAAAATTCACACAAATTTAAAATGTGAAGTCATTATATTAAAGTTGCTATGTTTGATCACCGCAGATATAACATGGAAGTCATTGTTTTACCCCTTTTTGTTATATTGGATATAGGGATTTTAATTGTCATGAATCCCAAGGGGGGGGGGGGGGTTCTAATATTATGAAAGGGTCATATGATATTATTTTTTGAAAGCCTATATGTGGCGATGAATATGGGTTGTCATTGTACCCAGTCCTACAGTTGAATTAATGCATGAAGGTGGGAAGTAATGGCACTTAGGAATGAGTGGGCCATTCCATCTTGGTGTTGAAGATTGCAAGGTTTTGGCCAGGATTTGGGCTGCTTGCTTTGTGAAGTAAACCACCTATGTGGTGTTTCTGTTGAATAGGCAACATGGTTGGAATGAAGCTCTGTTTTATGAGACTCAATTTGTTGTATTGCTCTCAGCTACAGTTATTCCTTTTGAGGTTGCTCTCAAGGCCATTGATTCAAGTTTTAGGGCTTTGGAGGTGAGCTAAATCTCAGAGTACTGGGTTGAGCGTTTGTTCACCTTCTCAAATTTTGGAGGTAGGGGGCTTTTCTTAAACCCTATACTCTTTTCTTGTGTGTGTTTCATTTGTAATTGCAAACAACATTGTTTAAAAGGTGATATATTTATAGCTTTGCATATCGACGTGCCCAAGGGTGGGAGTATGCAGGGTCAGCAATAATCTTGTTGAACTCTGTGTATTTCCAGATTTGGATGTGGGTATGGCAAAAAAAATTTCCATGGTAACATAGCATGATGTAGCATTATTGCTATATGTTATGGATATGAGTAATAATTTGATGATTACAGGTTCCATTGAGGCAAGCTCTGTGTGTTTCGAGTTTTGATGCATATCATTATTTGGTATTTTGTAAACATTTGACATATGCTCGTGGCAAAATTAATTATAGAATTCTGAGCAAGTGTTTTTTTTTTGTTTGGGGTTTTAGTCGGCATGGGTACTGGGAAAAAATAGTAGTATAGATATTAATCTACTTATATCTTCCATCAAGTCATATTGTGTTTGATTTTCATGCTCTCAATTGTTAGCTGAAACTGAATATGTAGCAATGTATAGTTTTAGATGAGGCATTTTGTCATATAGTTCGCAACAAGTTAAGGTATAAGTTTAATTTGGAATTCTTTTTTGTATTCACTATACTTTGTCAACTTTATGAGAATTAGAGTGAATGTTTCTCTGTTTTCATGGTAAAGATTGGGGTTTTAAATCCAAGCCTATCATATGAATTATATAAATACATACAGGTAAGAGACTCAGTCCGACCCATAGTGATTGTAATTAAACATCAGTATTTTAAAGTCTTTTGTGATATGCGAATTGTAAGAAACTAAAAAAAATAGATAAACCTTCGAGCATTTTCATTAAACTGTGGGAGGGCATTTGGTCAATGGTTAGCTTGAAATTTATAAAAGTGCTATAGTAGCATTTGTCAGCATATTTTTTTGTTTGCTATTGGCAGTTGATACCGTGGAGAATTGTTGTGTTGACTTACTTATCATCGGCAATAGGTGCCTTATGATAATTGGGAACTTGGTAATATTGTTGTTATCAACACCAGTCAAGATATCTTGTTGAAATAGAAAAAAAGGAAATTGGAGAATAGGTTGATATATATATATATATATATATATATATATATCACTGTGACAACATAATTTCTCAATAAGTTAAGAAGGAATGTAGAAAGGTATCGAGTTAAAGTAACTATTGCTTATCGAATTGTGCATTTAATTTGATTCAGATTCACAGTTTCGTATGTTATTAAGATTATCGTTATGGGTGGTAACATATTGTTAATTAGTTGGTGCAATTCAAAAATTGGTGTTAGCTTGTGAATTGACCATAAGTAGAATTTGCATTTGGATATTGAAATTTATGTGGAATACATGGTATCGTTATTGATGTTATATATATATATATATATATATATATATATATATATATATATATATATATATAGATATATATATATAACTTTACTTGGAGAAGTCTGCCAGGCATGATTAAATTAGTTTGAATATGTTTTGAAGCATTCTAATGAACATTTATATGATCCTTAGAAAATTAAATTTTATGAATTAGTAATCTTTTATTATAAAGAGGAGTTTCAGTTCATTATTGTAATGAAGTTATTCCAAGCATGAGACAGATTATGATTTGTGTTGATGGTATATCCTTTAAAACAAGAATATCATAGGCATTTTAATTTGTATCTTGGTCAATTCAAGGATAAATGTAGATGGTTTGGTTAGCTGGAAATTGATGTATAGTATGAAGATTCTGTGAGTATTGTTGAGCTAAGGCTAGTTCAATTGTATTTGCGTGATCTTGATATTATAGGTTTTATTTCTGATGAATAAACTATCTATACTTATCTTTGAACTTGGCAGAATAAGATGTGTTACAAACAGGTTTAAGAATGTAGTATCATGTTGTATATTGCTTTTATATCTGTTGCATGTACATTCGTTGTATATCTAATTGAGGTGTATTTTAAGAATAGCTGTGATGAATGTATATCGAGGTGGCTGAATTTGGTTTATCCTATTTAGTTAATTAATTTAGTGATAACTTTAAAATAAATTGGGTGGGTTGATTACATATAAAAGATAATTGGCCTTACCTATAACTTAAATGTATATGGTTAAGTATGGAGAACAAGGCATATCTCTATTCTATCGTTGACAAGTATAATAGAGAAACCCGTTATGTGTTGACTATGAGCATACCATACATGGATGCAGTATCTTAGTGCCATAACGATGACACCTCAGTATATATATGTTTCATTTACGTGTTATTCTTAGTGCGAGTTTAATTTTGCAATGATGAGTAAATGATTACTTCTTGCATATTATTTATGAAACTACGCTATGTTGATGTAATCAGATATTTGCATTATATTTATGTATATGTTTATACTAACATGCATGCAGATGGATTACACTTTTTATATCAGTGTGTAGTGAACCCCCTTGCTGTGTTTTGCATTATTGTATGTTTTTCCAGGTGCTTCAAGTTTACAAGTAGCTAAAGATGCTTATTGAAGTTCTTCCTAAATCATTATTCATTTTGTTGTAGGGTCCATATTTTGGACATAGGCATTTAAAGATGAGATTGTACTTCATTATTGTACTGAACTCAATATGTTTTAGAATCTTTATGGAAACATATTTGGATGATGTTAACTTGTATTTTGAGGTTTTCAGATTGAAAATGGTTCAATTTGTGTACTTGTACGTGTATTAAGTGGAGTTTAATAAAAAAAAATTATTGTGTTCTTTGTACTTGTTATTGGATTCATTTTTATTGGTATTGTTAATAGTAGTGTTACAAGCATTAAAAGTAAAAATGGCATTCGTAGCTTCATAGGCCTCAAGGTTCATGTTTATCATGTCATAATTGATAATATTTTACCTATTGTGATAAATATATCTAAAGAGAATGGGTTGTCATGCATTAGATTCTTCAAACTTTGAAAGTTTGAGGGAGGAGGTTGTTGACATTCTTTGTCTATTGGAACAAGAATTTCCACCAGCAATCTTTAACATTTCTATGCATTTGTTGCTACATCTAGAATGTGAACTAGAGTATTATGGCCTAGTAAGAATGAGATGGATGTATCCTATAGAATGATATATGAAGGTTTTGAAAAAAAATGTTTGTACTAGGGAAAAACCATAAGGCAACATGTCTAAGGGATATTCAATGCAAGAGGCCATGGGATTTTGTATACAATATATGAATAATTTTAAAATATCAATCAACATGTATGGGATGATGAAGAAGATGAGAGAGTTATATTAATCTCGAATTGATTTTGACATATGAGTGGCAATATACTTAATTCATTTACTTAGTTAATGCCAAACAAGTAATACATGTTAAGCATAAGTTGTAAGATAATATATGTCGAGTAAGAGATATTTAGTAAGTGCCAAGTAACTAATAGTGTTGAGTAGATAGTAAGTGCCAAGTTATTCATATGATGATTGATCAATGGATGATGAGTCATTTAGAGGCTAAGTTACAACATTGAAGTTGCAGTTGATGTTGAACATCAGAGACATCAAGTGTCAAGTAATATAGGTTTGACATAGTTGCTTGTAAAGGCACAAACTATTATGTAAATTGTTTTTGAGTTGACTTAATTATTTTTTTGCGATCTTATATGACAAGGATAAATCTTTATTGAGAATCCCTATGCATTACATGTAGCCAATTAGAAAAAGGGAATGTTTAAGAAGCAATTAGGATGAATTAAAATTGTCAATTCACACCTAACCCTAAGTCACCTAGATCTTCTTTAGGATGAAAAACCCTAAACAAATTTAAGGAATGCGGAAGTAGAAAAGAGAGAAGTTTGCGTGCACAAATAGAGAATTCATGGTGACTAAGGAATTGTAAATTGAGATAAATTGTAGAATTAGTTAGAGGAGAATAAATGAAAGGAATTAGAAGACAAAAAGAATACATCTAATTAGGAAGGATCAAGTACACATCATGAAAGAGGTGATATATCATCAAGAAATAAAGTGTTAACCAAAAGATCATTGTTGAGACATTCTAAGAGATGAATTAGTTAAATATCTTAACAGAGTAGTCTTTATAGGCTATCGTAAATCATTTAACAGGGTACTTACTTCATTTTAAGTCAAAGTCCTTTTACTAGGAACACTTCTAACAAGGCATTGAAATCCTTTAACATGGTAATATCTAACAATCTTGTAAGGCTTTAATAGGGCAGAACTTTCATAGGGTAAATCATGTTTCACGATCAAAGCATTGTAACCTTCATTGGATACACTTTATTACTATAGTAGTCGATATTTATGGATGTCTTCCCCACCCTAGTTTTACCTTCTCCTTGGAGGGTTTCTAGGTAACCAAATATCTTGTGTCATACATGTGTTGAATATTTATTTACTTTAATGTTAATTTTAGTTTACATATATAGTTTGTGACATGAATGTGTGGTGAATGATTTTTAGGTTAAAGTTTTAAGTACTAATCCATGTGCGCACCCCCCCCCCCCCCCCCCCCCCCAATCCCCTCTAAGATTTTACCTTCCCTATTGTATTTCCAACAATTGGTATCAAATTATAGTTCTCTAGAAACTAAAGCTTTTCAACTTTGAGGAAAGATCTTGGACATGGAAATCTACAACTTGGGAAAGACTATTGAGAACTAGAAGATTGAAATACAAGTTTCTCTACATCAGTTGAATAAAGCAAGAGATGAATTAAAGTGATCGTTGAAAAGAAGGAAAGAGATGGCTATTGAAGAGAATAACACACATTATGAAGATGTTGACATTACTAAATTATTTAAAGATGGAAACACAAATGAATTTTATGTCGTAGTTATAGATCTAATGGAAAAGAATGGAGCCCTAACTGAAGAGGTCAAAAATATCATAAGAAAACATTTCAGAAGTGTCTACAAAAGATGGTTGAGTCAAACTACATGTTTAAGCTATTTAAAGACTAGTCACATAAGTAGGAATTGTCCAACAAGATTAAAGGCACCTAGCAATGAATTCGACAAAGGAAAAGGAAAGAAAGATGTTGAAAATGTTAGAGATGAGATGAACAAGACATGAAAGAGAAAGGAAAATTGTAGTACATCAAGTTTAGATGGGATCACTTCACCCAATGAGTTAGGTTATCACACCACCTCCAATTAAGTGATCAAGAGGTATGTGTGGGACTAATATTTAAAAACACATACTATACATCAATTCAAAAAGGATTTATTTTTAAAAATATTATACTTACAATATGAAGAAACAAAGTGTTGTTTAGAATCCAGAAGAAATCTTTAAGTTTTTTTAGCTTTCATTTTACTATCCAGCATGAAAATTTTCATTACGGTTGCCAAGTGAAATATAGTTAGTGTTGAGCTATTGCAAGTGATAGTGTTAACTAAGCTAGTAGTGGTTATTGAGCATAATTGAAACTACACATAAGTTGAGTGAGGTGAAATTTCTATCCAAGTTGAGGTTATAGATATGTAAGCATTGAGCATTAATTTTGAAGTTTTAAGGTCTCTTTGATTAATTTTTGACTCAAACTGGAGAGAGCACAAAGAGAAAAAGATGAATTGAAGAGATCATTCCCAGCATTTTTACAGTGAATTCAACCATCATTTGACATCATTCATCAAATTTGTGAAGGTATTTGTCATGCATTGAGCTATGTGATTTGAATTAATGCAAACCCTAGGTACTAAAAATAGCATCTAGTTCTTCTACTACTATGGTCAAAGAGATAAAGGAAGTATTAAATGTTCAATTTATCACCAACAAGATTAGACAATCAAATTTCAAGCCAATTCCTGACATTTCTTATAAACAAGACCCATGTGGTGTATTATCCATGATACCACCACAAGTCTTAATGATTCAAGATTTAAGATCTTGTTACACATGCAAGGTGTGTAGCATAGGAGATATGGAAATTAAAGACCTATATAGAAAATTGTGTGGAAAAGGAGTATTGGAGGAGGAATTCAAGACTGTAGAGAGAAAAGGATTAACTCATGCCCTAGAATTTTCAAATGTCTTTAAGATAGAGTGGATAAAAAATTTCTTGAGTAGAATTAATTGAAATTCTATGTTTTTAGAAAATGAAGCGATCAAGATCACTAAGAATATTGTGTACAGGGTAACTGGGTATCCAATTCTAGATAGGCCCAAAACCATTACAAGTGATGCAAAAGAGGTTATTGAGAAAAACATAGGGGTAGTGTAGAACAAAAGAGGAATGGAAATTGATACCATCACCAATCCCCTAATTTCTTTTGCAATAAAGATTATTTCACACAAATTATTTTAATAAAGCAAGTTGAATAGTGTAACTTGTATTGCTAATGATGTGGGATACAAGATAGTAAAGAAGGATCATACTTATGACCTTGCTGAGCTATAGTTACAAAAATTATCAAAAAACTTGGGAGAAATAAGGAAAACCAATAATGCACAATGCAAGTTTGGATCAATGCTTGTATGTATATTTTTCTATGTGTAGAACACATTTCCTTCCTTTGGAATTGTTTGCGTTTTGAAATGTTACAATCTCAAATTATCCCTGTAGACACCTAAAAACCTTTAGAAAATAAATTATTTTTATTTTCTGAAAAATTCCTAATGACATCATCATTTATTATTTATTTATTTATTTAATTACTTAATTTATTTTTATGCCATTAAATCCCTTTATCTTAATTAAAAATATTTAATTAAGGAATCCCTCCCAAAAATGTTTAAATCTTATTTAAACATTATTTCTTTATTTATTAATTATTAAATTAATAAATTGACCAAAAAACCCAAAATAAATAAATAAAATTATTTTTTGCCCAAAACTTGGCCAATTTCCTTAAGACCACTAACCTCTTCCAAAATCTTCGAATCCTTCTTTAATTTTTATTATAGGCTAATCCCATCATTTCCTACCCCTAATCCCAACTCAAAATATTTAATTAATATTAAATATTAATCCTCATGTTTATTAAAAAAGTTTTAATAAATATCTCCTCAACCCAAACCCTTGAAATAAATAAAACTTTATTTATTTCCTAAAAATCTAATTTATCCTCATCCTATGAAGTTCTAGACTCTTCTAAAAAGTCTCCATCCTCATCCTAGGAAGTTCTAGACTATTCTAGAAAGTCTTTATCCTCATCCAAAGTCTAGACTCTTCTAGAAGATGTCTTTAAACCTAATCCTAATCCCCTCCTAACCTTGTCACGTTCCCTAAACATGGGTTAAGACTTACTAACCCAAGCCAAAGTTAACAAATATCTCCTCCTTCACCCACCCTCATTAAATGCCATCCACTTGCCTATCCCTAAGCTAATCCTAAACCATCCTAATCCATCCTCTAATCATTTGCACAATCCTAAGCAAGCTTAAAACCTTCCTAATCAAGCCCAAGTCAAAATTCCTCTCATCTCCTTCAAAATATCCCAACCATAAAACTTTATGAAGCCCACTAGGCCATAAATGACTCTTCCAAGCCCTTTTATTGCTCTTACAAGCCATTATGAGGGTCTTTATGAAGATTTTATCCCTTGAGCCTCCTTTGTTGACTCATCCTTCCCCTTTCCTCCATACTCTCACCTTATGACATGTGTCACTCCCTGATTGGCTGTAAGGAAGCACAATCCATGTGCTCTCCTCTCATGCAATCTGAGCCCTCCATGAGCTTCTTCCCAACCTTGCATCTTAGCCCTCAATCCCTCAAGCCTCTTGCCTATAAATTGGATCCTTCCCATTTGCAAAAAAAACACAATCCATGAAGTAAAGTCATAATGCCATTTTAAGAAGCCATTTTACATCAAAACCATACACTCAAAACCAAATTCAAACTCCATTTGAAGCCCTTTTTGAAGCATAAAGCTTGAGCATACATCCTATCTATTTAGATAAAGCTAGTCAACAAGACAACTTCTCATTGAAAGAGCCCATTAATGGCTCATATTCTCAATTAAGAGCTCATCTTAGTCTATCTTGAAGTTTATGAATTTTGTTTAGTTTGTAGAAGCTTTATTTAAATTTGGTTTCTATTAGCATACTAACATTGCTCATATACATTTTGGCACGTCCGGTGGGACCCCGCATGGGTCATCTTCATTAGCTTTTTTAGTCAAGTTTTGTATGTCATTTGCTAATTTTGGCAAATTTTTTTTGTTTTTGTGATTGGTAGGATTGTATAAATTGGTTTTGTAGGTCCACATGAGCATGAAAAAGACAAAGGAACTCATAATCTATCTCATAGTGTTTGCAGATTTTTCAAGCTTATAGGTGGACAAAGCCATTTTTTTTTAAGGAAGAAAAATCATACACACTTCTTTTTAGTGCTTAAAATGAACCCCTAAATCATACTTAAATCCATTAAAAACTAAAAATTTGCAAAAAAAAAAAAAAGCCTTTTAATAAGTGAAACTAAACCAATTAAATCATTTGCATCCTTGCAACATCAAGGTTTTAGATGCATTCATGCAAAGTTAGGAACACTTCATTTTTGGAAATTTAAAAATAACTTCAAGTTTCCATTTCAAAAGGTTCAAAATCAACACTAAGTGCACACTAAAATCTAAATCAAACTCAAAACATCAATCAAGGATAAAATGAACCTCATTTGCAAATATTTTTAATTTCTTTTAAAAATCTCATGAAAACTAAGAGTCCTAAATGGTTTCCAAAAATTGTCCTAAAAGCTTTCTTATTTGTTCCAAACAAATGTCTTGTTGCAAAATCTTGAATGTTTCTTAGGTTTTTCATGCATCAAAACAATCTAGGAATATCATTTTTGGGCTTAAAATATGCAAACTAGAACACAAAATCTTGAATGAAAACCAAAGTCCAAAGAGTCATTTTCACTTTTGAGTCCAAAACAATCTTGAATGATCTAAGGTTAAAACAAAGCACTTCAAAATTCTTAAAACAACACACAAAATCTCAATCTCGAATCCTCAAAGGAAAAAACTTGAATGTTTAATCACTTGTCTTTGAATGCATGTCGCTAAAATCACTCTTGAGTGCCATGGATTAAAATAAAGTTTTTTTTTTTTTATGAATGCATGATTAAAACAAAAAATCCAATCTTGAATGCCATAGATCAAATAATCATCTTTTGGGGCATAAAAAGAATCCACATTTTTTAAATCTTCTAAGTTATAAAACTAATAAAGACACTTTGACTAAGTTTGTAGTTGGACTCAACCTCTTTAATCACCCATCAATTTAACCATTGGTTGGAATCTCAGCGCCATCTATGGGGATGGGTCTACCTAAGAGGGTGTTAAGTGCTCCACAAAAATCAAACTCCACTCACTTGGGTCTTTAGTGATTTTTCTAAGTTAGAAAATTCTTTGAATGTGCATTAATCTCGCTCACACTTCATTTGGGCATAAAATTTGGACAAATCTTGACGTGGAGGGCCTCCGGGTGCACGCTTGAAATCGAATCTCACACACCTTTGTTTTGGGCTTAAAATAAAATCACACCAACTCTTGAATGCCTTAAAGGAAATTAATCGATACTTGACGTGGAGGGCCTCCAGGTACGCAGGTTTACTTTTTTGTTGACCCTAACTCTTCTTCTTGTACTCATTCTTCGCTCGATTTTACTTTTGTTAAACGCTTCAAGTTAGAATTGAACATTGTCTCTTAAACATGAGTGCTTGCAAAGTCTAGATCAATAAACATAAGAGTCAGTTGGTAAAAGAACAAGTGTGTTTTTTAGCCCAAGGTCATCCAAGTCTTCTCTCCCCTTGTCATCTTTCGAGGCCATCTGGGGTGCATAAGATTAGGATCCAAAACCTTGTTTCTCTTTTTAGGAGGCCTACTTGGGGATTTCATCACCCCTTGGGATGACCTCAACTCCAGCATTCCGGTGGAGTATAAAGATTGGGAGGTGAATCCAAAGACACCTCTCTTGGGATCAAAATTTTGTCACTCAGGCCAAGCCTCAAGGAAATTTATACCCTTGAGAAATGAAAGAAGAGAAGTGGGTTACCACTCCTCTCGGCTGTGTGACATCTTTTTGGTTTCATCTATGGATTTGGGCCTCACGTACCTTGCGTATATCGAGGACTCCCTAGCTAAACCAAATTTCATCCTTGTAGAAAGCTTCCTAGGATGTTGGTGTGTTTGATATGCTTGCTCCAAAATTTTGTCTACTTGTTTGTTCATAGCTTTTGAATGAATGTTTGCCAACTTTGGTCAAAATCCCAAAAAAGCAGAAATCTCCCAGCTCAAGGCATACTTAGCATAGTCACTTCCTCATCAAAAAATATCCAAGCTCCCCCCCTGCAACCGAATCTATCTAGTTCGTTTCTTTAGAACAATCCCAAATCCAAAGTCTCTCCAAATCATCCCCCCTAGGTAGCTAGCAAGCCAATCCAAAATCACACCCAAGCCTTTAGAGAGTTGTGGTCATTCTGCTAGAATTTTCTATCCAATCAATCCGACCAATCCACTAGCCTCACCAAGGTTATCCCTTTGACAGAGATTTGTCTAAGGTAATCTAGCTTTGTCACTTGTTATCCCTCATCACCTTGAGCTAAAGGTTGGGATCCATAAGTGGTCAATCTCGTGTCATGCCCATAGGATCATTAGTCTATCCTTAAGTTGACACAATCTCCACTAATCCAGTGCATACGAAAGAAAAAATCTCACTTTTTGACAGCATGCCCTTGAAGTCTTCCATCCATAGGAAAGCCAAAAATCTCCAGCCAATCCTCCTTAGGTCTATCATACAGCTTTGACTCTCCCTAGGAAATCCTTCATCAACCAATCCAAAATCTGCACTTAATCCAAATCCAACCATGAGCTTCCGTGTTCATCCATATCCAAGACCCCATCCCCATCTGACTGATCATCAAAACATGAAATCCCAAACCTATCATGATGTGTTCGGTCATATTGTCCTTTCTCCCACCACCTCCTATTCCAATGATGATGAAAATCTTGTTGACTATGACAGGTATATTGAAAGCCTTAGAAAGATTCCCTCAAGCATCCCACAAAATCCATTCATTCTTCCCAACTATCTAGTCATGCCATCTAATATCCCATCTTCTCCTCCATCACCCAATCAACCAAGCTTCCAATCTTCCACCCTCGTCACACTAGCTATTCCTGCCAATCCACCTCGACCTCCGACACATGAGTCTCCAAGGAATCTTCTAGAGGAAATACAAGAAAAGTCGCCTCCAATAGTCGATAAGCCATGTCATCTAATCCAACCATGTGAAGTAGTCAGTAATGAAGCTTCCCCATCTATAATATCACCTCCATCTCCCATAGCTATCATCCCCATACCATCCATCAAATTCCTTAAAATCCTTCCACTTCCCGCAAGCACCAAAATCCCACCATCTGTCAAAACCCTCCAAATCCTATCCACATCACCTCCAAGAATTTCCCAAATCTCCCATAATGACCCTTATGCATCCATTTTCTACTCACCCATCTCCACTACTGAATCTCCCATCTATCCATCTGTTGCCTTTGAAGAGTCCATCCCTTCACCTCCTATCGCACCATCCACTCCAAACCAATCCTATCAAGATCCTACCCAAAAGCATGTTGACATCCCCCAAAGCATAAATGAAGATATCATCATACCATGTCCTCCATCCATAGTGCAGTCACTATCCCCTCCATCTCCAAAACCTCAAGCCATACCTCCTCTATTGCAGGATATATTTTCATCCCATCAGCTAAATCAAGATCCTATCCTACCATCTCCTCCACTCCATGCTTCCATCTTACTACCTATCCAAACTATTTCACCATCTATAATATACCCTCTTGGTTCACTTACATTCATCCATAGTGGCCTCCTCTTAGCAGAAGAATTAAGAATAATATCTCCCTATTGCAGTACATCTGATAAAGCACTTCCACCATTTTTTGCAAGCAAAAAGTATCCTCAGCTAGTTCAAATGCTCAATCGATGGCATTATCAAGGTCAAGGTTTAGGACTACAAGAGCAAGGAATCAAAAAGTCTATTATTTCACAAAAAATTATAGGATTTCATGGTCTTGGATATGTATCCGAAGGCTCGCCATCTAAAGGTGTTGGTACACCACACCCCCAAACCAAGCCTATCTCCAAACCCCCCATTCCAGCCTCCCATCACTTCTTCAAGAAATCTTATGTCATCCCCACTCCACCATCTTTGAAAACTAAAACAACCTACCATATCCCCCCTTCATCCGCTAAATCCATTTTGGGTCCCTATGTCCCAAAATCTACCATCCTCCATCCTCCTATCAGCCATCATTCAAATCCTATTCCCTCCATTCCTATGCAAGATCAGTAAAGGCACATATCGAGGCACATCATCCATCATCATCCCCCTACATGCTCTCCCATATCCTCTCCATCTCACAAAGCTTCTCCTAACCATCTTCCCAAAGCTTACCACAACAATGTAAATGCCAAATTCAAAATGCATAAAGCTAAAAATCCACATCCTAGGCAATCATATGTCTATTCTAATAGACATACTCCAAAAAGGAAAAATCCAATCAAAGAATGCAAAACAATGCAAAAGCTTATGAAAAGAAAATCCAAAACCATGTGGATCCCAAAGAAAAAAGTTGAAACCCAACGCATAATGGCATCCACCATTGCTAATCCCCCATCCAGTGACTCGTGTCCCCCATCTCCTAACTCCATCTTGGGTGCCTATGTCCCCAAGCACGCTTCCACAAATCCTCCATCAAGCCCCCGTCTACCATCTATTCCCCATCTGCTCTTTTCACACCCGTCCCAACATGTGCCAATGTTGCTCTTGCAAGCATCCCCATCTCATGCTCCTTTCCAACCTTTTCATCCCTCCATCTCCTACCATCAATTCCACCTAATCCAATCTATTGCATAAATCACAAATCCGGTGTACCAACAACTAGCAACAAAATTGAACATTCCAACAGCCAGTGAAAAATCCCAAAATAGCCAAAATAGCTGAAGAAAGCCAAAATCATTCCAGCTAAGTCCAAAGTCAAAAAGTCAAAAAATAATAATAATAAAGAAAAATAAAGCATCCACTGGTGAAAACTTGGCAATTCAAGCACCTTGGACAAATACCATGATGAAAACTTGGAAAACAAGCGTCATGCGTAATCCTGCCATCCCCAGCTTAGCTTATCACCCTCATGATTTTGGTCATCTCTTGACATCCAACTCCATCTTCCAATCTATCCACCTATCCTCCACCCTCCATCTTCCATCTCACACTATCCACTTATCTCCTGCAGCTTTAGCCAACCATCCCAGCTATCATCCATCTCCCTAGCCCCTTCAATTTTTTCCATCCTAGCTTCAATCCTATCACATCCATCATAAGACCTCCTTTCGCATGTTATCTTCTGATTGGGGGCACTATATTCCTTGTAAATCTTGTCTTTTCCATCCTCCCTTATCATTGGTATCTAGCTCTAGGCTATCCTCATGCAAACCCAATGTCATCTCTTTATAGCCATCATAATCCTAGCTATCTACTATCCTATCCAGCCATCTCATCCTGCTCCTCTAGCTATCCTTGGTCACAAAATCTCTCATCATCATTGGATGCATCCTGCCAAATCCATATCTTTCGCTATCACCCCACCCTTAGCTTTTGCATCTTGCACAACATCGAACCATCCCGCTATCCTATCATCCTGAGCTTTTGCCTGTTTGTAAATATCTTGGTCCGTCAGCTTGTACATCCTCTTTAGCTTAGTACCATTGTATCTATCCAGATTTTGTGTCAATTCCTCCTTGTTCAACATCTTGCACACATCGCACAACCCTTGGTTAGCTATTCCAATGCATCCTTTAACTAGATCTCCTATCACCAAAGTGTTATCCTTCTTATTTTAGCTTGCCAGACGCATCACTCATCTAGATCCATTAGCTTAGGTGTCCACCGATAGATCCTTCCAGGATATAGCTTTCCTCATGTCTGATCTTGGTCTGTTAGTACCTTGTTCTACCCATCTCGTTGGCAAATGGTTCTCTTTTGGATTTTCACTTTCTTTTGATTTGGAATCTTCCCTTTTGGGTCTTGAAGTATCTTTTCCAAACAATCTTTTTGTTCCCTCCTCAAAGTTGCCACGATCTTCCATATCATGGTATACTGTGAATGGGGCAATCTGGGTGTAAGGTCTTGATCAAGTCTTTTGTTTGTTTTTCTTTTCTTCTTGTGGGTTACCCAGTGTCGGTTCCACTCTAATTCTTTCAAGATTCATGTGTGATGTTGGGGCAATCCTTGCATGTTTGTTTTGAGTCAGTTTGTTAGTCCTCTGGACAGTTGGTGAAAAGTCCTTGATGTTCTTGGTAACCTTGGAAATTAACCAACAGTCCTATAACAAATCTAGTGCTCAACTACATGGTGGTACTTCTCTTTGAAGTATCCCCCCGCTCAAACAGCTTCAATGGTTTTCCTTCATCTCCATTATCCCCCATCCATATCCAACATCTGTCTCTCCTACCTCATCTTGTGCAACCATATCTCTCAGAATCAATCATCACTCTTAGCTTTAGGGATCCACAATCCTAGTCCTAGGGATCCACCAATCCAATCAATCCACCAAGCCTCATCTTTCGAGATCCACAATCCTAGTCCTAGGGATCTCTGAAACCCATCTTCTGCCAATCTAACTCTTTGAAATCCTATTGCATCAGCTTTTTAATCCCCTCATCCATCTCCCCATCCTAGATTCCTTTTATAGCACTCGCCTCCTTCATCCTCTGCAATCCCTGAGAACTTAAGCTTGCTTCCTCTTGTGCCTCTAATTCTCCCTTTATCATTCTCCTGTAGTGAGAGTTTGAGCTAACTAAACCTCTTCTCTTAAGCCACTCTGAGTCTTCTTGCTCATCTTGAATTCTTGTACTTTTCAAGAAGTCATCGAGCCTCGCTTTCTCTCCCCGCCGCCTTCTTGAGGGGGCATCTTGCAGTCCATTCTCTCCTCTTCTGCTCTAGCCTTGGGCATCTTATTTTCTTATCTTTGATGCCATGCCACTTGTGGCATCACATCAAAGAGGGGAAAAATGTAGACACCTAAAATCCTTTAGAAAATAAAGTATTTTTATTTTCTGAAAAATTCCTGATGACATCATCATTTATTAATTAATTATTTATTTAATTAATTTATTTATTTTTATGCCATTAAATCCCTTTATCTTAATTAAAAATATTTAATTACGGAATCCCTCCCAAAAATGTTTAAATCTTATTTAAACATTATTTCCGTATTTATTAATTATTTAATTAATAAATTGACCAAAAAACCCAAAATAAATATTAAAAAAAAAAATTTGCCCAAAACTTGGCCAATTTCCTTAAGACCACTAACCTCTTCCAAAATCTTCTAATCCTTCTTTAATTTTTATTAAAGGCTAATCCCATCATTTCCTACCCCTAATCCCAACTCAAAATATTTAATTAATATTAAATATTAATCCTCATGTTTATTAAAAAAGTTTTAATAAATATCTCCTCAACCCAAACCCTTGAAATAAATAAAAATTTATTTATTTCCTAAAAATCTAATTTATCCTCATCCTAAGAAGTTCTAGACTCTTCTAGAAAGTCTTCATCCTTATCCTAGGAAGTTCTAGACTATTCTAGAAAGTTTTTATCCTCATCCAAAGTCTAGACTCTTCTAGAAGATGTCTTTAAACCTAATCCTAATCCCCTCCTAACCTTGTCACATTCCCTAAACATGGGTTAAGACTTACTAACCCAAGCCAAAGTTAACAAATATCTCCTCCTTCACCCACCCTCATTAAATGCCATCCACTTGCCTATCCCTAAGCTAATCCTAAACCATCCTAATCCATCCTCTAATCATTTGCACAATCCTAAGCAAGCTTAAAACCTTCCTAATCAAGTCCAAGTCAAAATTCCTTTCATCTCCTTCAAAATATCCCAACCATAAAACTTTATGAAGCCCACTAGGCCATAAATGACTCTTCCAAGCCCTTTTATTGCTCTTACAAGCCATTATGAGGGTCTTTATGAAGATTTTATCCCTTGAGCCTCCTTTGTTGACTCATCCTTCCCCTTTCCTCCATCCTCTCACCCTGTGACATGTGTCACTCCCTAATTGGCTATAAGAAAGCACAATCCATGTCCTCTCCTCTCATGCAATCTGAGCCCTCCATGAGCTTTTTCCCATCCTTGCATCTTATCCCTCAATCCCTCAAGCCTCTTGCCTATAAATTGGATCCTTCCCCTTTGCAAAAAAAACACAATCCATGAAGTAAAGTCATAATGCTATTTTAAGAAGCCATTTTACATCAAAACCATACACTCACACCCAAATTCCAACTCCATTTGAAGCCCTTTTTGAAGCATAAAGCTTGAGCATACATCCTATCTATTTAGATAAAGCTACTCAACAAGAGAGCTTCTCATTGAGAGAGCCCATTAATGGCTCATATTTTCAATTAAGAGCTCATCTTAGTCTATCTTGAAGTTTATGAATTTTTTTTAGTTTGTAGAAGCTTTATTTAAATTTGGTTTCTATTAGCATACTAATATCGCTCATATACAATCCCAATGAGAACAAGATACATCTAGGGATAGCTACATCCCATCTACAACATACCCTTTCAAACATCGGGCCAACTATAAGGCTAGACCCTTCTTCTACTTCAAACTTTGAAAAAACTAGCTAGGTGGACTTATTTGATTCTTCATATGGTACCAGTATTTAATGCATAGATTGAATCTAAACAAAGTAGATTAAACCCTTATATCTTCTTTACTTATGCAAAGATCATAGACATGAAATCATAAATGACATGACCTAAGAAATTGGTAAGCTAAGTGATGGCATCCTTTTAATTTTATAATGAAAAGGGAAATGGGTGATTATAATGTTGATTTTAGAAAATCCCCAAATATGCAATAGTAAGAACGAGTCGATCCTGTAGTTGATCAATGCCTTATCTATTGGGCAATTCAACAAATCACAAACATACATATATGATACTAGTGATGTATTCCATACATCAAGATATCAGATCTATCTTATCACTCTGTGAGTCAAACATTAGTGTTCATAAAGACCTCATTCTCATGAAACATCCTTCTCAAATAACCAACAACCCTATCAAATACATCAAGTATTTACTTGGCCCTTTGTTCCAATAGTAAAACATACTACACATAGAACCTTATGGCGATGCAAATGGGTTTAGGTTATATGTTCCTAAACCTTAAAACATTTTAGATTATAGAGATAGGAGATGAGAACAAGAATCAGAATGAAACTAAGAAGATTCTTGCTCATTTGTATTCATGTGTTTGAAACTATACATTCAAGATGCATACAAATAACTCATGGAACCACTAAATGGATCAAAACTCTCTATATTAGCTTAACTATTGATGTTCATACAAGAGAAATATGTTGAAGAATGGTATCATAGTCATAAAAACATATAAAAAACTAGAACCCTGGTCTCACAATATTGAGAAAACTCAAGATTGGAACCTATATGGTATTATAGCAGTGAGAATATTTTTCTAGAATTGGAACCCTTACAATGAATTAGAAAGAGAAAGATATAACAAAGAAATGAAATCCTAATTATGATCTAGAAGTGACATGAATCTTCTTGAATCTTCATTCCTTGTTGTTGGAAAGCATCTCTCATCTTTCTACACTTGAAATCTGATATGATTCTCATCATTATTATCTAACAAACTATAAATATCTCTTCTTCAATAATGAAAACCCTTGTGTTGCAAAATATCTAAAATGCATCTAAAATGTTGATAATCCATCAATTGGATTGATTTGGAGCTTACAAAATTCACCACTAACTACATTCATACTACCTCTAGCATTCATCCAATTCATCATTTCACTAGAAATCAAATACGAACTGTCCTAATTAAATGAAACTAGAAAATGGATACTTGAGACAAAACTTTGAATAACTTGTACTTGTGGCTTCTTGTGAAAAAATGAACCCCAAAAATGGAAAATTCTCCTTCTCCCAATTTGAAGGATATATAATAGTCCTATATCTACATAATGGAGATGCTAAAAATCCCATTTTGAAGTTCAAGTCACTAGCATGGCTTACTAGTCTACACTTTCTTTTTAAATTATGCAAAATTTGAACATATTCTAAAGTTAAAACTTTAGAGTAAAATTCTTTTTCATTTAAAAAAATAGCCTGCGCATGAATTTGAAGAAAACTTTTAAAATTTATTTTATACCACTTTTGAATTTTTCCTCCATCTATGCAAGTTTAGGTCAAACTAGTTTAACCATCTTTTCCACATTGTAACACACCATTGGTTGGCATCTATCACATCACCAACCACTAGGTACCACATGGAACCCTTTGATTTGTCCACTGGTCACTTGAAACAATTCCATGTGTCACCATTTCATTGGTCCTTCCAACTACACCATCATTACCACATCATCCTCTATCTGGTGTGTGCCATATCACCATCACATGGCACATTGAGATTTTCCAGAAGCCTTCACATGCCATGTTAGAACTGACTGGGACACACTACCACATGTTAGCTGGATGCTTCCCCTCATTACTTAATGGCTAAGCAGCTTCATAATGAGGGAAAGTGCCAACCATCGGATCATTAGACTTGGGCCCGCCACCTAATCACTTCTCCTTAGAATGTATTCCATGTGTCCTATTGTGATTCATTAAGCTAGATGCCACATGTCACATATTGGATGGTTATAAATCCTCTTCATCATCCCCGTTGACACACATTGTTCAAAATTTACTTAAGCTAACCTCAACCAGTCTAGTGGGCCCACACCTAAGGCTATCTTTTGTCTCAAAAGGCATGACCTTTTAGACACTTACCAATGACTTTTTTTGTATAAAAATAACAAATATCTCCTTCTCATTATGAATGTGGGATTATTATTTGAAAATAAAACACTATGCAAACCTCCTACCGCATGAGCAAACATGAATGTTCGTCATGTGCATCATTCTTGAGCTATGCTGCTATACATAAAGCCAAACAATGTTTCTCATTTTAGATTACCTAAAGGATGATGGGAGACTATTTTGCATCCATGCATTTAGATGTAAGTAGATGATTAGGAGGGAGAACAAGCATGTTGGAGATATTCCATTTTACATTTCACTACTATAGAAGATCATGTGCCCCCTAAAAACCTAACATCTCCATTTCATGGAGAGAAAATAAATAACTGGTCCTAAAAAGTAGGAAAGCTATGGAGTATGAAGCTGGAGATGAGCACAATGTAGAGGCCCAACTCATTATATATATGATCTTGTCTATGGCATTGTGCTAATCAAATGACTGTGCCACCTCTAAGGAAATGGATAGTATTTTCTATGAAAGACATTGAGCATAGTAGTGGAGAGTGTGGGCAGCTTGATGGAAATTCAACATGGTCTATTCACCCTTGAAATAGATAGCCATTGTATACTATGCACATGTAGTTTTGTGAGGACTGTCATATGAGCCGAGACATAATCTGATCTTCTTCTTCAAGACTCTAATTTCAAATATCCATTTTCCCCACTTATGGTGGCACAAACCTTTTTACTTCACCTCCTTCCTCTCTTCTCCTTCATTCCTCACCTCACTTTCTCATGGTGCACCCTTTGCTTCTTTACTTTCTCAAGATAAAAACTCTTGCTCCCTCCACTCATTGTCACTCTTCAACATTACTTTGTTATGCCATGGAGAGGAACCTTTGCCAATTTCAAATCCTACATTATCTCTTGAATGTGACTTACACACATAAGGTGAGTTTCCCTTCCACCATAGACATCCACCTATCTCACTTTTCTTCATTTTATTATTGACAAAAGTACTATCCACTAACACAAACACTAGAGTGCACAATGGTGTATTGGAATAATTCATATAGCTTTTGTATTCAGAGTCTTCAATGTATCCTATGTGTATGAGATATATGTAAGAAGTTATGACAATATATTTGTTCTTGACTAAAAACATTGAGCCCTTTCTCCACCCAAGTGGATCATCCATTTATTCAATGGGATGCTATTTTAACAATGGTATAGAGTTTACCAATGAAACTATAGAAAAATTAAAACCTTCCAAACGATGATCCATAAAGATTCCATCCTTTACTTGCTTCATATTTCCTATCAGCTTACATACCCATTTAATTTTGTTATGATAATATCCTTCAAACCTTTTACACTTCCAATCCCCAATGTCATATCAATTTGATGCAATTAGTCTGGCCCCAAAGTGGGTCTGGCTTGAAAAAAACTCATTTTTAAACATCTGACATTTCAAATCGATCCATTAAGAACCTGATACTAATTTAAATCAATTTACATCACTAATTAATCATTTAACATTTATTCTTTACTATCATTTTAGAGTGCCAATTTTGTGCCAAGGGTTCCTTTGACTAGCCTTAAAAACTAACTGAAACAGGTAACTAGGCCCTAAGCTCTGACATATTGATTCTTTATTCCTCATTATCTTACCTTGTCAAAAAAAAATTCATGAATAAATCTAGTTTAAAAGATATTAACCACCAAAGTTTCCTTCTTAGAAGTTCCTACAAGCAATCATGTCAAAAAACCATAAAATGTGTTCCATTTTTGCTGTCGAAATAGGTCAAACTGACACTTGAGGCAATGAAAACTAGGGAATTAGTTCACTATCATGAGGGGAATATAATTATGTGAATTGATCTCGTGATGAATAACTTGGCACATTTGGTGAGCGATCAAAGTGGGCTACTCAGATTTGTAGAACTGGAAACATTTGGCAAATTAGTGATTTTTGCAAATAGAATGGACCTGGGAAAGTGTCTAGATAGATTCATCAAGACTTATAAATTGGCATACTTAAAGAATTTTCAGAGTAGAAAACTATAGTAAAATCCATTTGATCTCACCTACC
Organism: Cupressus sempervirens; assembly: GCA_028749045.1. Taxonomy (NCBI): domain Eukaryota; kingdom Viridiplantae; phylum Streptophyta; class Pinopsida; order Cupressales; family Cupressaceae; genus Cupressus; species Cupressus sempervirens. Next base: position 425,026,590 of record CM053789.1, on the reverse strand, counting down.
ACAAATTCAAAGTTATGACATCCCAAATAGAGGTATTGATTAATTTTCACTTTGTGATACTAGTAAAACTTTACAAATTGCAAATGGAACCGCATTACAAAACTGATCAAATGGATTCATTACGAGCTCAAAATTGAAACATAACAATTCTTTTACCTCTAGAATGAAATTCAAAAAGAGTAATCTCATTTTGATTAGCTAGGTCAAAGTTATAATCAGTCAAACAAAGCCTCCAAAATTCTAAATAATTTACATTAGCATGAAAATAATAAACAACTGACTTCGAGTGATTCAAATCCTAGTCAAAAATTGTCAAAATTACTCAAAATATGTAACATAAGTTCTTTGATATGTATAATAAATAATCCTAAGGTGGAAAATCATGAAACATTATTGGGTGTGAGATATTCAAATGCAAACTAAGCCTTCTATTATTGTTTAACACTTGAGCAAAAATGTAGATTTGGACATTGCTAAAAATGAAACTTCACAAGATGACTTGGAATGGCAATTTATCTTCATGGGAAAAGTAGATATGTTGAATGCAAGCTATTAGAAATATTAAACACCTCTTAGGCCTCAAAAGGAAAGTTGAGTACACATGCATTAAATGTTCTTTAAAGGACTCAAAAGCTTGGAATTGTACTCAAATTAGGATGATGATTTTTAGTCCCAACAAGAACAATTGCATGGAAGATGAATAGGTCTATTGCAATACAAGTAGGTGAATAAAATGAGTAGATGGGAGAAAATTTTGAGTCTATTGTGACTAGTTATTTTGAGGATTTTAAGAAGTCTTTGAAACAATGACATAGGATTCTAGTGTCACTAGTTGAGGAACATTTTAATGATGTTTCCTTTCTATTTGATATAGATTTCACATATGTACATGATATAGTTCCAAGGGTAATATGGTTAAGACCTCTAGGATATGAGATCAATGTAGATGAGGCATTTGTAGCAATTACAACATTTCTTTCAAAAGAAGTAGATACTAAGGTTACTGCCTTTGGAAATTATGATGTTGCTAAATCAAAGATAACTATGGACCTAAAGAAAATATTGGTAATAAGAGAGAAGAACAACATTATTAAGAAGCTTAAAGAAAAATTTGGGTAAGCAGAAAAGGAAGATAAAGAAGATGTTCCTACTCAAACATCATTGGCCTTAACTCAAGGTCAAAGAGAAGATCAAGGTGGAGAGAAAGCCAAGCTTAAAGAAGGCATCGACGGATAAAAAGCTAGTGAAGCACCTATAGCCATGGAGAAGAAGAGGATAAATGCTAAAGCTCTAGCAATCAACAAACAAAAGAAGGTTATAAAACCTAAGCCTACAGTTCCAACTACTCAAACTAGCACAAAAGCTACTACTAAGAAAGTTCAAGAAGTAGCAAAGCCAAAAGAAATGAAGGCCAAAAAAGCTACACAACTTGATGAGTCTGAGAAGAGACCAAGGAGAAAGTATGTTGCTCCAACCAAATTAGATGAGTATAAGACAAAATTTGATGATAAAAGAAAATTCAACGTGGTGAATCATAGTTCTTCTTTTGATTTGGATAATCTATGTGAAAATATAAATTTTAATGGATTATCACATATTTAATTTGATAAGCTTAGAAAGTTAGATATGGATAAAGTAAAAGAGTTAGTATATGCCACGATGGAAACATTCAAGATGACTCCAATTGAGATTGCCAACTCTCTACCAAAGAGTTTATATGATAGCTCATTGAGAAAAGATTAAAATATAGTCTCACAAAAAAGAGAAATATAAGAGAGACTACACTTGCAAGAGTGATGCTAGATTTAGTTAAATTTGAGATGACTAAAGTCATCAAAACATATGCAAGAAGATTTTCTCTAATGTACTGAGCATTCCACATTTTGTAGAATAAAATTGAAGATGTTGTTTAGTAGAGTATCCAAATATGGAAGGTAATTTATGGGTTAACAACACCTAAGGAAATTAATTAAACACCTATTGAGGTAGCTAATGAAAAAGATGAACAAGAAGTAATTGAGGTTACTATAGTTGACATTGAGATAGTTGCACATGTAGAAGGCACTAAGATAAATGTAGATGCATAGGCAATAGCTGAAGAAGAGCAGCAAATAGAACAAAATATACAAGATATACCTATGTTTAGTGACAATCCTTAACATGTGACATAGGAAGACATTGAAACTACAAAGATCAAGGATTTTTCTAACAATGTGACTCATAACATTGATCCCCTAATAGAGGAAGGAATGTATAAAATATTGCAATACACCACCACCAAAGCACAATTATGTAGTCATCCAATATTGTTGAGTGTAGATGAACTTATGGTGGCAGAAAAGATGTCTATAGAGGTGGAGACACAAGAAATATTAAAAGCCCCTCAATTTGTTTTGATACAACCTACATTACCCCTTGTAGTGTATCAAAGAAAAGAGCCATCCATAACAAACATCAAAAAATGGGTACACAATATGTCAATACCAAAAGTTGCTATAGAAGTATAGGACACAACACAAGTTCCAACAGGTTAGGTAGATACTCCTACACCTACAACACAAGTTCAAGGTGAAATTGCAACTAAAAGACAAGAAGAGAAGAGAACTGAAGAGTCAAACTTGACTATATAGCCTGAGGAGCAATTACCAATTAAAACCTTGGTTGCTTTGCCAGTGACTACTACTCCTCCAAGTTAAGCACTTCATAGGCTGAGTGCAAAAGTTGTACACCACTATAGTAATCAAGGCCTAGTCCTAGTACATCAAAGATAGATTTAGTTACATAATTTGGTGATGTAAACTTTGATGAAGTGATTTTCTACCATAGTTTGACCTTGCAACTATTACTATTGATCAAATGGGAATACTGTAGGATACACTTACAAAGAAAAAGGAACAAGAATTTATTAGAAGGAATCTTAGGAGAAAGAAAGCATTGCAAGACATCAAGGATGTATTTCTTGATTCATTGAGCCTACCAGCACCTGAAAAAGAAAAGCCTGACATGGAGCAATTGGTAACCATTGTAGAACATATCAATGATGTAGACCTAGATTCCAATGTAAAATTACTTGAATGGTCTAACAAAAAATTTCAAGGAAAGGTAAATAAAAAGATATCAAGTGCTATTGAATCTAGTCAAGTTAAGTTATCAACAAAGATTGACAGTGCAAATAAAGTCTTAGAGAATTTTTTCTTACTTTTCACTAAGTTGTGTGATAAAACTCTATTCACACAAGAAGTGCAATGCTATAATGATAATTTGTGGGGAGATATGAAGAAAACAAGTACAAATCCTCCTCATTCTAGAACTTTGAGTCAAAGGCAGTTCAAGAACTTGATGAATTCCTAGGTTCAATTGGTAGCTCTACATGTTCAAGATGGAAATATTTGAGCTAGACTAATCTGCCTTCAATCCATATTGACCCCACACATGGAAATACTTCAGAAGGAGCTAGCCTTTGTAGAGACATTAATGTAGAAAGATCACCATCTTTAAATACATGAAGGATTAGTTCTTAGTTCATCTTGTTGTTGAGTTAGACATCCAAATCAAATCATTAGAGTTAGCTTGTGATAAATGGGATGCAGCTCTAACGATAATACTTGAGGTCCATAAAACTTTCCTGGACAAACACACTATAAGTGTACATCCCATGACATAAGTGTCAAAAGGGGGAGCATATATCAAGGGGGAGTATGCATGACAAGGATAGATAAGTTATGATGATCAAACATAAATTGAGTTAGAAAGCCAACATATGACAAATCTACTCAGAAGGATATTTAGTTTTTCAATTTAGAATTGTACAATCAACATGGGGAGTGGGGGGGGGGGTTATTGAATTTTGAGGTATGATTGATGAGTCATATGTTTTGAAAAATTTTAAAGTTTTCCAAGAAGATTGTAAGTATCGAATTATTTATATTCTGAGTGATCAATGGATGCAAAGTCATTCAAAGGCTAAGTTACAACATTGAAGTTTCTATTGATTTTGTGCATTAGAGACTTCAAGTGCCGAGTAATAAAAATTTTACATAGTTTTTTGTAATGGCACAAACTACTATATAAACCATATTTGAGTTGACTTCAGGCTTGTTTTGAGATCTTAGATGATAAGTATGAATTTTTATTTAGAATCCCCATGCATTACATGAAGCCAATCAAAAAAAGGGAAGGTTTAAGTGGAAATATAGACGAATCACAATTATTGATTCATACCTAACCCTATGTCACCTAGGTCTTCTTAAGGAGGAAAAACCTTAAACTTTTTAAGGAATCTGAGGAGAAAAGAGAGAAGTTTTCATGTGCAAATAGAGCATTCATGGTGACTAGGGAATTGTGAATTGGCATAAATTGCAGAATCAATTAGAGGAGCACAAAGGAAAGGAATTAGAAGATAGTGGAGATACATTTGATTAGGAAGGATCAAGTACACAACAAGAAAGAGGTGATCTATCATCAAGCAATAGAGTGCTAACTGAAAGATCATTGCTAAGACATTCTAAGAAGAAAATCAATTAAATCTCTTAATAGATCAATCTTAACCGAATATTGTAAATCCTTTAATAGGGTATTTACTTCATTATAAGTCAAATTCCTTTTACTAAGAACACTTATAACAGGGTGTTGAAATCCTTTAATAGGGTAGGATCTAAAAATCTTGTAAGCCTTTAATAGGGAAGACCTTTCATAGGGTAGATCATGTTTCATGATCATAACATTGTAACCTTCATTGGATACACTTCATTACTATAGTAGTGGAGATTTGTGGGTGTCATCACCACCCCAATTTTACCTTCTCCTTAGAGGGATTCTAGGTAACCAAATATATTGTGTCATATGTGTT